>JAOSBN010000003.1:22233912-22258875 GCA_027563595.1 Erythroxylum suave | reverse complement strand
CGCGATCGGTTTTCTCTGTTCTTTGTTTGCGGATGTCGGACATCTGTTTTGGTTCGAATGAACCATTTGTTCCGCTGCTGATTCAATTCGCTTTCGATTATTGTTTCGCCTTTCGTTCGCTTTGTCTTTCAAACCTTTGATTTGCTTCCGCTTCGCTTTCGATTCGTCTTCGTTTCGAATTTTTCGTTTCGTTTTTCGGTTGGGGTCTGATTCCCGGATCGGGCTCCAACACTAACGTCTTGATTGTAGGTATTCGGGAGTTGCTATATCGTAACTGGGAGATCAAGTTCCAGCACGTGTACCGGGAAGGTAACCAATATGTCGATCGTCTAGCGGCGCTCGCAGGCTCATCCAGTCTGGGCCTCTACTTTTTACCGGAGGCTCCGAATATGAATACTAATATTTTGTATCTTGATCTGCATGGGACTTTGTATCGCAGACTTATAAGTTAATCTAGATGCTGTTTGTTTTTTTAAAAAAAAAAGCATTGGACCTCTCATCATTTTGAAGTAACGAACGCATTTTTGGAATCGAATGGTCCCATAAGACTGAGTTATGAGCATTCGACGATCCCATCTTAACTAAGAAATCTACACATTGGTTATCTTCGCGAAAGATATGAGAAAGAGAACAACACTAGTCACGAGCAATCAAGCTACAAATGTCTCCAACAATATAGAAGCATGGATGAGTATGTGAGTATGATTTAGTTGTCAAGTAGACTACTTCCGGTGAGTCATTTTTCACTAGCACTTTTCGATGACCATGATCTCAAGCCAAAGTTAGCCCATGTTGGATAGCTTGCAACTCAGCACTAAGATTGGAGGCATGGCCAACAAATTCCGTAAAACTCGTTAGCCCATGGGCATGGTGATCTCGCATAATCCCTCCAAAACCAACATCACCAAGATTGCCACGGGTACTACCATCCACATTGATCTGCACGAAATTAGTCGAAAGGGCACATCAAGAAATCCATTTATCCTCACCTTAGAGACAATGCGGAAGAGAAGTCATGCATGCCATCAAACAATCCCTTAATAAGATCGTGTGCCACCGTAGTTGTACAATAGTCAACATAGTTTGGTGTTGGATCACCGTGTGGTTCCTTGCACACCAAATAATCCAGGCATCAACTGAGAACTTAAGAACACAATCAAGGGGTAAGGTCGGATATAAAACATGCATAGCTATCCAATCATCTAAATTAGACCAAAAGAAGGATTCACCAACGTCAGCAAGGAGTAAATGACAGACTTGAGAAGCTCATATACAATCTCGAAGAGTGTGAAGGACAGATTCTTGCCTCCTCCAACATCGAAAACAGAAGGGAGATTCACTCATACCTCTATTATACCACAAGAGATTTGTAGGAAGGTATTGCCATTTGACTAGCCACAAGAAGAAATGAAATTTCTCAATGACATTAAGTTTCCAAAGACGCACCCATTTCTTTGTAGGATCACATAGATAAGGCACCCTAGTTATAAATTCGTAGCCAGACTTCACAGAATACGCACCATTAGTAGCCTCTCCCCAGATGAGCCTATCAGACATATCTAAGGAATGAGGAATAAGGACTACTGTAATCATCTTTACCACCCCGCAAGTTTTATTACTTGAGATCAAGTCCCTAACCACGAGATTATAGTCTGCAATGGTGCTCATCGAAAGTTGCTTGATTAGGAGCATTTGACCCACCCATCTATCATACCAAACTGAGAAATGTCGGTCATTCCCTATATGCCAACAAAAATCTTCCTTTAAATAAGGAATTGTTCGATGTATAGCTTTAGGTAGGCAAACAAGAATCCAATAATGGAGCATCTAGCACTTATTTTCCAATCAAAGCATTCACAAAAGGCTTAGGTTCCTTGATAGCAAAAGACCATAGTAATTTGCCAAGCATAGCTATATTATTATTACGAGCCATGTGAATACTGAAACTACCTCGATATTTTGGACCACACATAACCTCCCAATTTAGTAAATGGGCACCCTTACCATGATCTCCAGATTGCCATAGGAATTCCCTACAAGCTTTGTCTATGGTCGTGCAAACCCCAATTGGCACTAAACAAGTTTTCATGGAATATATAGGAATGATGGAAATAGTAGATTTCACAAGAGTGAGACGACCCGCCTTGTTTAACAACTTGGACTTCCAACTTTGCAAACGAGATTGAACTTTATCCGATACCTATTTAAAATCACGTTTACTATTATTACCATGCAACGAGACACCAAGATAAGTGCCAAATTCCAGAGTGAAGTGGGGTTGAAGATGATGTCTTAACATTGCCTTCTATGCACAAGAAACGTGTGGAGAAATAAAAGACTTATACTTCTCTTGATTAATAACCATGCTTGAACTCGAACAAAATTGTCTTAACATGTCCAGAACAACTCGGCAATGCGAAACATCAGCATGAGAAAATAAGAAAACATCATCAACAAATAAAAGATGAGAAACTATAGGACTATAATTAGAAATTATGATCCACTTCCACTAATTGCAGGCCACTTTGTAAGAAATGTGGAGAGATAGCTTCTCCGTGCATAAGACAAAAAGATAAGGAAAAAGAGGTCCTTTTGATGAAATCCACGAGTAGGTGCAAAGCTTAGAAGACTAGACCCATTTCATAAAATTGAGAGTCATGAACTAGTAACACACGACATAATAAGAGAAGTAAAGTATGCTTCAAAAAGCACCAATCAACTCTATCATAGGCTTTAACCAAATCAATTTTCATAGCAAGACAACCCAATTTACGTTTAATATGATCACTTCCTTAGCAGGAATAATATAATCAGTAGCTGTTCTTCTTGGAATAAAAGCTCCCTGCATTGGATTAATGATAGATACCAAATAAGGTCGAATCCTTTGGACTAGAACCTTGGTGAGAATCTTGTAGCTCATGTTACAAAGGCTAATTAGGCAAAACTGACTCATACTTATAGGATGTTCCTGTTTTGGAATAAGAGCGATTAAAGTATCAGTTATCTCCTCTAGGCAAGAACCTGTCAAAAAGCCTAATTAACCATTTGACAAATAGTATCACCAACAATGGACCAAAATTTTTTATAATATTTTTTTTGAAATCTATCCAGACCTAGCACCTTATAAGAGTTCATAGATTAGAGAGCTGTATCATCAGTAGAACAAAAGGCATAGCAATATCATTAGTAGAACAAAATAAATTCTAAAAAAAATGAAGAACCTTTGTTTGAATTGCTTACTCATCAACAATCCAGCTGCCATTTGTAAGACGAAGCCTTTCAATCTTATTATGTTTGTATCGGCAAATAGTCATAACATGATGGAATCTAGTATTCATGTCGCCGTGCTGCAGCCATTGTGCTTGAGACTTCCGATACCAAAAACTTTTTGTTGCTTGAGAATATTTTGATTTTCAAGAGTCAGTTCACGTTCCAGCTTATACAAGAAAGCAGAATGTCTAATGGATAAGAAATTTTAGATGCCTTTTAGGCGAGCAAGCACTATCCTTTTCCGTTAAGAATATATTGCCAAAAACTTTCTTATTAAAAAGCAAAAGTATATGTTGCCAAAAACTTCCTTATTAAAGAGCAGGGTCGCTTTTTCAATATTGGTGAGAACTTCAGCCAGTGACCGATGTCCCGAGTTCCAAGCTTTGCCAATAACATAGTGGAAGCTTGTATGTAGGGTCCACGTATCTTGAAAACGGAATGGACTAGATCCAAAAGAGGGAATGAAACCATTTAATCTAAGAAGAATTGGATTGTGGTTTGAATTTGTACGAGGTAAATGATACAGTGAAGCTTCAAGAAATTGAAGACACCATTTAGCGTTACATAGGGCCCTATCCAATTGAACAAAAGTAGAAAGTAGGTCATTGTGTTTTTGGCAGTAAGTAAAAGGAGTGCCTTTAAAACCTAAATCTAATAACCCACATCGATCACAAATTTGATACAATTTGGCTGCTCTATTCAAGGAATAAGTGCCACCTCTTTTCTCAATAGGATAAGCATAATCATTGAAGTCACCAATAAGCACCCACGGATGGTCTATTAGCTTGTACAGTCTATTAATCTCATCCCAAAAAATAACTCTCCCCGATGCATGAGGGCTAGCATGTACTGTAGTTAGGAACCAAATATTCTGTTGGGCATAAGAAACAATAAAGTGGAGGAATTGGCCATGCAAAACAAGAACTTGTAAATGTAATGAGAAGCCTTTCTATAAACATCAAATCCATCTAGAGAATCCTGTAGCATCCATACGAACGATATGATCAAAGCTAAGAGCTTTAGAAACCTTGTCCGCTTTAGCTCCTGAAATATGTGGCTCCACTATGATCAAAATATCTGGCTTATGTAAGTGAATGAGCTCCTTGATGTAACTCATGAAATCAAGATTAGCTACACCTTGATAGTTCCAAACGAGTTGATTAATAAAGTCGTGGTTTGTTATTTTACGTTATGTTGTCCTATATCAGGTGATTCATCACAACGAAAGACCTGCATTTGTTGTTAGTGAGTGTCATTATGGAGAACAGTTGTATAAGGCCTTAAGTTAGGGGAAGGTTAGGTATTCTGAAATCCTTGACGAAACTAGGACGCCACCATATGCACTAAGTTCTCGTCAGGCAGTTGGTTAGAAGCTGAAATATTGTTATTAGTCTTTAAGGAGGAAGCAATCAAGGGAGCTCCTAATGGGCCACCATGAAGAGGTCCAGATTGCTCATCCCCAATTTCATTACTCACCGAGTTGTCTACTTGGGTTTCTATGTTACGAGCCTTTGGTTTTAGCCCAGTCAAGAGGTTATTGCGTTTGGGAATAGAATCTATCTTCTTAGTAGGTCGTCCTCACCATTTGTTCCTATTACTTGAGCCCACTTTGAAAGTAAATCCAACCCGATCAACATTGTGATGCCCTACCTCTATGGACTCTTCCAACTTTGCGTCACATGCCTCATCACGTAACGAACCAAGGTGATTCACAACAAGTTACTGATTTTTAAGAATACGTTCCACTTGCTTAGCTTTAGAAGGTCTCCTCACTCTCTTTGCAACGATTATCCAAGCCCCAAATCCCAAGTTTCGGGTGCTAGTCTTGCCAACAAGTTGTATAGAAAAATCTAGAGTATTTACCCTAATCGCCCCCTCCATTACCATGCCATCTCCTTGGTGCAACTCAGCTTGAGCAAAAGCCTCTGGCACAAGTGTAATTGGACATAGACTATCTTGATGTCCATATTTACCACACTTGAAACACATAGTATGAAAACCCCATATTCCATGTTGTAAAGGAATCCATCAAGCTCAATTTGGCCTACCAATGGCTTATTTAAGTCAATCTCAACACATACCCTTACAAAGCAACCTCGATTGGCCAGCACAGTATTTCTGCCTACTTTTATGGGACAACCAACCCCTGAGGCAAGTGTTAATAGAAGGTCTTCATCATAATATTGGACAGACATGTCGAGAATTCGCACCCAAGCTAATGTAGAATTAAGTATTGCGTGAGTTGTGTTAAAGTTAGGCGTCCATGGACGAACAATTAGATAATGATTGAAAATAATCCAAGGACCACCTTCCATTATAGCATCAAAATCTAAACACAAATCCAATTTGACCCAAAAAAAGTAATTACCAAGATCAAGAAGATCGAAACCACCAGTAGGTGGCCAAAGCTGTTCAATCTTTGAATATAAAACTTTAAAGGTGATAGCATGGTCAAGTAGTTTAACAACCACCAATTGTTGCCACGGAGCCTCAAGCTTAGTCATATAACTAGAGGATCAACCTGAAACGTGGGTAACAGTGAGTTGTCATTCTCGAATTCTTTTTTGGCAATTCCCTCTGCAAGCAGATCTACTGGGATTCTTTCCTGCGCTTCATAGGCACGCTCCTTGGCCTTTTCACGACCAATAAGTTTATCCTTCTAGGCTACCAAATGATGGGTTGACAAATCATTACAAGGAGTGGAATACCTAGTGGGGGAAAATGAGGGTATTGATAAGAAGGTTTGTCTGGTGGTTTGGTTTTTTTAGCAGGGTGTGGGTCATTCAGAGAGATACGCTCACGAGAAGAGTAGCCGAGGCTGACATTCATAGCATTGCCTACCAGCTGTTTATGATTATGACTCTATGATAAAGAAGGCTTTCCCAGAGGCTTTTGTAGAAAGAGAATGGAGAAACCTAGGCGTTAAGAATGTTTACAGTGAGGAGAGCACCACCGAAGACCAACTTGTCACTCCCTGGACAATCTTCATCGCAAGGTTGCATTATCCACTCATTTGGAACTTATGAAACTTAGTTATGTCATAGAAACAACCACTTTAGACAAGAGATGAGTAGCTTGATTCAAGTCTCACGAGAATAACATGATTATTATATAAGTTAATAATTTCTTTCATTAATCACTAATTAATCTAAAATAAGAATTATCTTAATCTTTTTTCACTTAACCAAACACAAAGCATCCTTAAATGTAATAGCTTCAGCAATACTTAGACTTAGTTGACCATTTAGAGGAAGAGCATGAGCTCCCAGCATCTGACCTGAGCTTTATGAATTATGTAATCTAATCCCGACCTACTTGGAGCAACATTAACTAAAGCTTCATATAGCATTTTAGGAATTTTGGGTTTTGGTTGTCCACTTTTGTTATTGCACTTCAGATTGATTCTCTATTAGAGGAGAATGGGCATCTCTCAACTGATTCAACATGTGTTTAGAAGAGAATAATTTTATGGGCAAATAGACGCCTTTACTCCTAAATTATTTGATTTTAATTGCATCACAACCCACAAAACTTCATAATGTCAATGTTACACTTTTGACCCAAAGTTTTTCACCAATCAATAGGTTTAACCCAACACATTCAGACATTAACAATTTTAACCTTAACATTTAAAAAACGTTGCATTATAACTCAACCTTAACAGAAAATTCAAATAGGTCTATTAAGTGTCAGTTTAACGTTGACCTGACACTTCAAAATTATTATTTTGTTCAAGTAAATGGGTCTCATTTGCCACATCATCATTGATGGTGCACGTAGGACCTCCTTTTTAATCAAATTAAAAAAACAATTTTTAACTAAAAAAGTGGGGCCCACTTTCATATTATCGTTAACCTTAAATAGTTAACCTTAAGATCGCATATCTGATGATCATCTTAACCCTCATGATGTGATTAATTTAATAAAACAATTATTAAGTTAACAAAGAATTAGTTAAGAAAATTTTGATAATTAAGTAAACTTACTAGATGTGCAAACGACAGTGCTTTTGCTACCTCTTATCGCTCTTCATTGTCTTCTTTGTTCTCTAGCATTATTGGTCACTGAAAGTGAAGTTGGTAGAGGGAAGTATCAATCTCACAATGTGGTGATTTGGATTCATCGAGAGAAGTCGTCATTATTGAGCACTGAAGCTTTTTGAGTCTGAGGTATGTTAAGTTTTATTATTGGTGTTTATTAGATATGTTTGTGTGTAGGGATGCTTCCTTCTTGTTGGTGTGTGTTAGATAATGGATGTTGTTGTTAGTTTAGTATTGGGTGTGGTCTTGAATGTTGTTGTCGTTAGTTTAGTGCTGGGTGTGGTCCCGAATGTTTGTTTGACAGCTTTGTTTCTGGCCCCCATTGTGGACCTATTGTTGTTGTTGTGATTTTTATCTTTTTCTTGTTAGCTTTAATTAGAGTTTTAAATATCACTCTGCATCACATATGTATTTAGTTCCAAACTATTTAGGTTTGCAAGTTTTAGGCAACCTAGTACTCCAACAAATAAGTCTTTTAAAGAAGACAATAGGGAGTTATAAAAGTTGGTGTCCTAGATGTTCATCTATTGTCCATCCATTCTTTAATTTCATTTTTTGACTCTTCCATTAGGAATTTTCTTTAGCATTGACAATTATATAATGCATCTTGAATCTTCTTTTGCTTAGACAATCCAACCTTTGCAATTTGTATATGTATCAAAGAACACTTGGGGAATCATATACAGATAAAACCAATTAAACATTTGCATGTAATTGAATATGTTAGTAGAAATTTGATGGATATGCCAGTATGTACCATTGAAGTGTAGTAGATGTATACATTTTTGCTTAATCTACAACTTTACAGATGGTTAAATGTCAGAAATATGAATTTGCTGAAATAGTTTATGCTATATAGGCATTAAAACTCAAATAGTTTAGGCTACTTAATACATACCAGATTAGACTAATCAAGCCAATTTTATTCTTCCAAACTTGAATTGCGATCATAGTCAATGTTTAAGATAAAGCTTAGTAGGGCTTAAGAATTTGACTGAGAGTACCACATAAATGAAGGGACACGACTTCATCGGTGGATCCCTTCAGCTTTCCTCCATACTTTATATAATTAGATTGAAAGGGTAAGGAGATTGGGGTTAAAACAAAAATCTATAGCTGAGAATTCTTTAAGGTAAATAATAAATGAACTTGACCAAAATTTATATTTTGAAATTGGGTGAAAAATGTTAAGTTTTTGTTTGTCCATACTACAACTATGTTATTTGCTAGAAATGGACTGTTAGTTATTATTAAATTCCTAATCATTATTAAACTATGGATTGCTAGGGAGAAAGCTTTTACAATTTGACAGTAGAGACTTTTTAAGAAGGAAGAAACTTTATATAGCAATTTCATTATATTTTCTAATTTCATAAACATGACAATAGGTAGTTATTAAAAATGAGGACATGTAAACAAATGTGATTGTCCTCTTACAAGTATTGAAATAGTAGCTCATACAGTCTTTTAGGTAAAATGTTTTCTGGTGGAAATGGAGATCACCATGTGTTGTTATAGTTTTGATTGCATTGTTTGATTTGTGCTATCAGAAGGGTTGCTTCTTAAGTTTGTCTGAACATTTGTTACAACCAATACGAGGTGAAATATTCTAGTGCTCAAGTGATGCTGAATTGATACATCCTTCACCTAAAAGGGTTGTGCCTAGTAAATAAAAAATTACAAGAAGAAAACAGCCAGATGAGTAGAAGAAGATGAAAAATCCAAACAAAATGAGTCAAAAAGGGAAAGAGCATAAATGCCAAAAATGTGATCTTCAAGGTCATAACTCTAGAAAATGCAACAACAATACATCAAGTCAAAATGATAAGGCTTCTTCATAAATGTGTACACGTAACTTTAATCATGTGAATACAATTTTATAAATATGCAGTTATTAATATATATAATTATGTCAATTGGGTTAGAATAGAGGGATCGTCACAGTTACACAATTTTCGGTTTTATATTACTTATTGTTTGAACTAATTACTGACAAACAAGTTTTTCACTTATAACCACAGTTAAGCGATGTGGAATTTGGTTAATGATAATGCTGGACTGACTCAACCAAACAATATTGTAAGCTTTTTTATCAATTTGTCTAACTTGTAATAATTACAAAGTGTGTTTATAATTTTTTTCTTCCATTTTGTAGGTTGGTACACCTACAGATGCCCACATAGACCAGGTTGGAGATGTTGACCCACACAAGTTTTAATTATCATTTTAGCTAAAGAGTTTATGATTTAGAGGACATCCTAGTATTGCTTCACCATTTATAAGCTGAAGCAAGCATAAGGAGAACCTTATTGCCTTCATCGTCAAAACCTAATCTTACTCAGTGTAGTATAAATGAAGGAAACATCGAATAGTTGTATACATACGATGTATACATTTTTGTGCTGTACACATATGAATGTTTGTGGTGTTTAGATACAAAGTAAATATTTTTGTTAATTAATATAATTTCCTACACAATCTCTCTCTCTCTCTCTCTCTTATATTGCCTTTTTTTCTTCATATTTGACAACATATGCAAATTATTCATTATATATTAATTCATATACCAATTTTATTATTCATATACAACATATTCATTATATGAATTGTAAGTTGTTATACTACATTATATATTGGTTATATATAGTAGTTTTGTTTATCCAATTGAGTTACATAATTCATTTTCAAATTTTATTGTTCGTATACAACATATTCATTATGATTTGTTATACAACATAACCATTGCTTATTAGTTATATATTCAAAATCAAAATTTTCATAACCTACATGAAATTAATATCAACCATTACATTGTTAAAATTCAATGCAATATCATCATAACATATTTTTAAATAGAAAGTAGTACAACCATAAGTAATCATATTACAATTACAATGTTCATTAACATACACTCAATTTGTTTTTTTCTCTTTTCTTAATAAATGTGTGTCCTCCTTCAAAAGATTCATTTTTTTTTCAAACTTCTTTGTTGTGTTTCTTTTAACCTCTTCCTTTAACATTGATAAATCACTCCTTAAATTTTGAATCACTTCAAGGACTCTCTCACTAAATTATTCATCGGTCCATTAGAAAAACTTGCATCTCCTAACTTAAAACATTCATTAGATCTCTAACATTTGTACTACCATAGTAGTTGAGACAAATAAGTAAATTTAAAGAGAACTGCATAAAAAAATGAGAATCAGATTTTATAATAGGAGACAAATTTAAATTTATCCGTTATTATATTTCTAAATTGATCAAGTCATATACTAAAGTGATATAGATTTTCTAACATATATTTGTGGGCTTATTTACATTACTAAAAATTATTTAGATGACTTTAGCAATTTATATTTGGATTTATTAAATTATAAGAGACAATTATTGATTTTTTTGCCCTAGCATGTTAGCAGAATTTTTATTAAGTGTTGTTGTTGTAGTTATTGATTATCTTTGGTTTTGATAATAACAAAATTTGAATGTATTTATAAGTGTACATACAGTAACGAAGTGTATATATAAATAAAAAGGTTAAATAATCAAATTTAGGAAGACAATTTTGAAGAAGTTTGAGGTTTAAAATGGTAAAGTGAGATGGAGAGAATAATCTCAAATCCAAAAACTCTGTAGAGAGAGTATTCTTCCCCGGTCGACCTGTTATGACTGGTCAGCTTAAGGTAACCAAAATTGTAAATACAGATAAACCCTAGGATCTGATATAGAAGTGGCCAGGTCCACAACAGATATGATCGTTCTTGTAGCTACTCGCGCAGCGGCAATTGCTGACCAACCAATAGAGAATTGCGCAACGCTTCACAGTGGATGACAACGGTAGCTTCTATGGACAAACAGAGACAATTTTACATGCCCTCAGGGATTGTTCTAAGGTCAAATCCTTTTGGTTTCAATTTCTCCCCGAAGCAATCGATACTGATTTCTTTCACCAGGATGAAATGACGTGGTGGAAATCAAAAATTGCTAAACAACTTCAACTTCAGATGAAGGAATGAACTACAATTTTTGGGGTGGTGTGCTGATATATATGGCAATGACGAAATAAGAGTATTTTTTAGGATGAGTTTATTTGGTCAGCAATGGGATCCAAAGTTGTTTTAGACTATGTGACTTGGATAGCTATGGGTCATGCTATTGATTACCGCACAAGGGCTATCGATGGGTATGCCAGTTAGATAGACTCTACCCGTAGAGGGTTAGATTAAAGTAAACATAAATGGAGCCATAAAATTAGGTTCTCACCTTGCTACGGATTGCGGACTTCTATGGGACTCCAATGACTTAAGGTGTGGTGATTTTATGCAAAACATTGGCAAATGCTTATCAACTACAGCTGAACTATGAGGGATCCATTCGAGACTTATTTTGGCTTGGGACCTCGTCTTTCACAGGGTGGTCCTCGAAGTTGGCTCATTACAAGTAATCAACATTCTTTCTTCATCTACTCTACTGCTAATTGATGGTTTTTCTCTTGTGTAGGATATCAGGGCTTTACTGTGTAGACCTTGGGATGTCCAAATTCAATACGTCTATTTAGAGGGGAATTAAAGTATTGATAGTCTGACAAATTTGGCATCACTATCAAGGCCCGGACTATACATTCTCCAAGAACCTCTGTTTATCACCAAAGAGCTAGTCTAGAAGGATTTGATTGACATGTTATATCGCAGATCATTGTGTTAGGATAACACTAGTTTTTGCCTCCTTTGTAATAAAAAAAAATTGTAAATACGTATGTGGAAGTTTCTCGTACGAGTACACGAGCCAAAACAAAATTTGTATTTATATTCGATTCATTAGCCACCGCATACTGTACATGTATGGTGGTAATGTCGATGCATAAGCATAATCCATTTCCGTTTCAACTTCAATCATCTGATGCATTTACAGCTACAGCACACGTAAAGCTTTCACACATCCTTCATTTGACCTCCAAAACCTAGATCTTTTTAATACTAGTTGTTGTCTTGTCTACGTCACTGTTAACAACTCTACGCATCCCACTCTCGACCCGCAGTGCCATAGGATTTGATTCTTTGAAAACTCGTTTCCAGATCTGACTAAAATCCCACCGTTATTTGCACATTTGTTTCTGAATCCATCAAACTCCACCAATCCCATTTTGGTTTTCCTTAATTTTCGACTTGTGAACGTCACGGATCGTTCTAAGACCTAAGACCCAGGTCGTTAGTATGCACAGGTTCAATGTTTTGTAGAAATTATTGCGGAGCTCTTTTGTTATTTTGAAGAGTCGTAACACATTTATACCAGAATTTTGTATTTTGATATTCATTTTAAGAGATCGCTTTTGCCCCTGTTGGATTTTCAGGTTGAAGGCATCATATTCTGGAGCTTTATGCGCTTGATTGTGTGCTGTTATATTAGTTGTCGTTTCTATGTTTTATATACGATAAATTTGGACACGTTTGTGGGATTTTCTCAAAATGGCAATGCCACCAGGAAATGTTGCCATATCTGACAAAATGCAGTTCCCAAATGGAGGCCTCGGGGACGGCACTGGTGGTGGTAGTGGCGGCGGCAGGGCAGCAAATGAGATCCAACTACGCCAACAGCAACAGTGGTTTCCAGTTGATGAGCGTGATGGGTTTATCTCGTGGCTGAGGGGAGAGTTTGCTGCTGCCAATGCCATTATCGACTCCCTCTGCCATCACCTGCGTGCGGTGGGTGAGCCAGCGGAGTATGACCTTGTTATAGGCTGTATACAACAGAGAAGGTGTAACTGGAACCCCGTGCTTCATATGCAACAATATTTTTCAGTTGCAGAGGTCATAATGGCACTGCAACAAGTTGCAATGAAGAGGCAACAGCAACAACATCAGCATCAACAACAACATCATAGGTATTATTATGATCAGCCCAAAGTTGGGGTCAAGGAGTTCAGGAGATCATCAGGTGTGAGTTTTAATAAGGGACACAGAAGTAGTGAGATAGTCAAAGAAGTAGTTAATTTCAGTGTAGAGAATCATAATTTTGATGGGAATTACTCGAGGAATTTGGAAAATGAGAAACTTGAGGAGATTAAGCTAGTTGGTGGCGGTGATAGTAAAGTCGAGGATGAGGTTTTGGCACCTTCCGATAATAAGAAAGGTAATGCATTTTGGGGATAGAAATTAAGTTTGAAAAATGTATTTTGCTTTGTTCTACTGATTTTTATGTTGGTAGTAACTGTCAAGTTGAAATTTATTTGGTTCATGAAATTTAAATAATTTGGTTACTTTTAATTCTTAGGTGTTTCAATTTGGATGATCATGCCAACTTTTAATTCTTAGGTGTTTCAATCTGGATGATCATGCCGTGGATAAATCTTTCTCATCTTGGTAGGAACATTGAATAAAGATTTTTTTAGAACTTTTTAGATTGATTTAGATCTTGCGGATACATAGCTTACCTTTTTATGCTTTTGTATGTTGATGTCCATGTTCGAACGTAGACATTTGATCTATGACCTGTTTTAATATTAGGTAAAGGATTCATCATCTTAACTGGACATCTGACAAATGACTTTCTAAAATATTATTTGAATATAGATTTCATTGCCAACTTAGACATGAACTGCATTACAGTGTTGCTTTCCACCCTGCATCTTGCTCTCTATTCTCTCTAACCCCATTAAATTAGTAGGACCTGAACCTGCAACTTCATATTGCGAATCTGAAGTTGGAAGAATTAATGTCCTCATGTGGATTGGATAGAGGTTGAAGGTTCTCCTCATTAGTTGCTCTTCGTTGTCAGTCCATTCACATTTGTTTTCATTATCTTTTATTTTCCGCGATTTGGGAGTACACCTTGTTTTTATTCCGATACTGGTTTCTTTTTTCTTTCTGGTAACACTGTTTAAGCTTCAAAGTATATGAACAAATTATTTTGTTTGATGATGGGATATTCTGGTCCCAGATTGGCTGAGTGTTACGGGAAAGTATGTATCTTTCATTTGGTGACAAGGAACTTAACTCCTAGCACTTACTGTTTAGTTCAAAAAGTTCTTTTATTTCGTTGAAGTACATTTCAAAGTGAGACTTAGTTGTTGATGTTTTTTGTGTATGAAGTCAAAATTTGTCAACTTGCCCTATCTTGTACAACTGCTAGTGTTCTGTGATACCCCTTTATGTGGCATATGGTATTCATGAATGCTTTTTTGATCTTCATACAAGTTATATTGCACCTATATTTGCAATCCAAGTTGTATTTGGTAAGTTTCTTTATAGAGGTAGTAAGTAAATAACTTGTTATAGGAGCATATGCCAAGTTTTTGATGAAACATATAATCTATGACTTTAGGCTGCTGGACTTTAAATATTTTCGTGTTTGCTCTAATTTGATGAACAATACTAGGAATCCCTCTTAGAGTTTGGACAGGCAAAATCATTAATAACCTAAAGATTCATGGAAATCACTTCTGTGATTAAAAAATGCTCTTAAGAGAGAAAGTATCAACACATCTACACTGAAAAATCATAATTATGAAAGAACATACTCTGATAGGTAGAACTTTAGAGATTGTATTATTTACGTATTAGATAGAATTACAGCAGTAGCTCCTCCTGGAAAAATATTCTCCAGGCCAATATACTAAGTCTAAGACGATGAATGAATCCTCCTTCTCTCCTATGTTCAGGTTATATTCCCTCTGCTGTACCCTATACAATCTTGTTCTACAACTAACTCTCAATAGTTTGCCTAACAACCTGCCTATGTGGCAACAACGGTTCCTGTCCCCATCTTGCCCATACGAATGTAGGTTTGGATGGGCTTAGGCTGAACTATGGGCTGTGACTGATCCCTAGCACTAGGTTGGGACTGATTACTAACATACTCCTCTTCATAAACTGAACCCACTTGATCCTAATGAGATAAGGAGTCAAATTTTTGCTTTTAACACTAACAAAAAATTCCAAACAAACCTGTTTTAAAATGAAAAAGAAATTCTGACTATTAAAAGAAATATAAAACCTATTTTAGTGAAAATACTTCAAAAAGAGGTGACAGGTCTTTATATAACCCTAAATTAATTTTCATTCTAGATCAAAACTGTTGGATGTTGGAGCTTGATATGTTTAACAATGATGTACTTTGTTATTGTCTTGCAAAGATGCCATGGTAATCTGTTTCTGTTTTTATACCCCTGTTTCTGCTTTATAATGAGAAATTAATGATGGAGCTCAATATTGGTTGTTTTCCTCGTTTGATCTGGTGCGTAGACTAGATCATTCTGCCTTATGAAGGACATACTTGGATGACTTCCAATCACTTTGAACTTATTATTTTTCTTTTAAACTTTAAATTTCAGAGGCAGACAATGCTGCAAAACCAATTAAAGATGGCAACTTGAAGACTTCAGAAGATTCAGCAGATACCTTGATTTGGAATTCAGGATTTGCTGTTGTGGACAATGAATCTAGGGAAAAAGGTATCTGCTTCTATGTCTGTTTCTTTTCCTGGTTGGCAGTTTTTAGTGTTTATGGATGGATTCTATTGAAGGATGTGACTGGTTTGGTTTGGTGGGAGGGTCGAAGGAGCATCCTATTGAGCTCCTCCTATAATGCAAACTTTCTTTAGTTTTGGGTCATCAACTTCTTGTGGTGCTGATATTTAATTGTTTTAAAACACTACTTCACCATACAACAACTATATTCAAACTTACGTTGCTACTTAATTGATGTAAAATTGTCAATTTAATGTCTGGTTGGTAATGAACTCTTTCAACACTGACTTTATTATTCATAGTTTATTGAGAGTCCTTGTGTATTTGTCCAGAAAGTGATTCAAGCTCCAGTAATAATCAGAGTGAAAAGCTGAACCTTATGATCATTCCAAGAACATTTGTTGGTGAGGAGATATTAGAAGGAAAGACAGTAAGATGCATGTTCTTTGATTTTCTTTTTTATTTTAAAGATCAAATACAATCATTTAGCAACCCTTGGTTAATAATCTCTTTGTTTCTTGTACTTTAAAAATGTTTTTATGATTTTCTCTGTAGGTTAATGTGGTTGATGGACTGAAATTGTATGAAAAATTGCTCAATGAGGTAGAAGTTGCAAAGCTTGTTTCATTGATTAATGATTTTAGAGCTTTAGGTAGAAGAGGACAATTTCAAGGCAAGTTCACTAATCCTTCTCTTCCTATATCACTTTAAAAAAATATGTTTATTGACAAGTATGCACTATTAGTTGGGTAGTCACTGCTGGATAACACGTGAAACTTTCTACTCTAATAATGCATTTTTCACAAACTTATTTGTTGACTTAGTCTTGTTAAATGGCCTTCATCTTTTACATACTATTAGGTTTATTCATATGTTCGTCCAATTTTTGTTGTCATTCTTGCATATTCTTTTTCCATCATATGCAAAACAAGAATCAAATGGAGTTTTGGAGGAGTATCCTACCTTTACATATCAAAGTCTGTCTCTTTACTTTGCCTGATAAACTTTTGGGGTCAGTAATACCGTGCAATTTAAAATTCAAAGAATTGAACATGGAACATGTTCATATTAGTTTGTATAACAGTGGATTGACATCAATAATAACAGAGGTATTATTATGAGATCAAGTTGAATTAGATTTCTTGCTGTGTTGGTCTTGCATTTAAGTTTTCACTTTCACATGAAAAGACCTAGTATAGTGGAAATAAGAAATCAGCTGAATTTGTCTAGATTCATAAGAATATGGAGGTGAGATCCAATAATGCAAATTATAGAAAAGTTTTTTTTTGGTATAATCTAAGATGCCTGTGGTGCATCTCATATTCTGGAGTCAGAGCTCATCAAAATTTAGATTGGGAAGGTTGGCAAAAACTTACTGCGCAGTGAGATGACTTGTAATTTGATGTAATCATAGCATGTTAGGACTTTAATTTAACACAATAGAATCCTTCTCCACGAACAATGTTATTGATAGAATAAATGGGCCCAACTACTGCTGTCGTCCAGTCACTATTATTTTTAAATATTGAAGGAATCCTAATTCATATACATCATCTTTCTCCAATATGATGCAAAATAATTCAACCAAGTATTTTCTTAAACTATGGTAATATCCTTCTTTCTTCCCCTGTTATCGATAGAATAAATGGGCCTAACTATTGATGTCATCCAGTCATTATTTTAAGTTATTGAAGGAAGCCTAGTTCATATGCATCTGATCAACTACTTTTTCCATCATGATGCAAAATAATTCAATCAAGTATTTTCTTAACTATAATAATATTGTTCTTCTTTTACCCTTTATTTATCACTATTCCTGGACAAGTATTTAGAAATTGAATTGCGACTATATCCTTGTGAAGCAGGTCAAACTTATGTGGTGTCCAAGAGGCCCATGAAGGGACATGGGAGAGAGATGATTCAATTTGGTGTTCCAATTGCTGATGGACCTGCAGAAGATGAAAACCCAGGCATGCTAATGCTTATTAGAGTTGCTCGACAGATTTGTCTCTTTTATGTCTTATACATGGGTGTGATATTACTGAAGTATTTGTTGGTAATTTCTTCCCATAACTTTTCTTGGATTTTCTTACTGGTAAAATATTCAGACCAGAGAATGGAGTCTATTCCTACACTGCTGCAAGATATCATCGACCATTTGGTTGACATGCAAGTTATGAGTTTGAAGCCAGATTGTTGCATAATTGACATTTACCATGAGGTCAATGGTTTTCTTCTTAAGTTGAGTGGGCTTTAGATAAACATTGTTCTTATATGCTAACTTAATGTCTTATCGGTGTTTCTGCAGGGTGACCACTCACAACCTCACACATTCCCTCCATGGTTTGCGAAACCAGTTAATGTACTTTTCTTGACGGAGTGTGATATGACTTTTGGAAGAGTAATTGGAGCTGATCATCATGGGGATTACAAAGGATCACTAAAACTAACACTTGCGCCCGGGTAATAGTTTTTTGTTTATGTTTAGTTCTACAAGAAATATCTAAAATGTAGTATTTAGTGACTTGGAATTCTTTGTGCGCAAAACATTATCACGCTTGACTAGCTTCAGAGAATCTTCTTGGTCACCTCTACTTCAAATTGTTTGCATCTCTTGTGAAATGGTTTAATAAGTGTCAGTTTCAACTTGCCCATTTGGGAGCGAATTTTGATAATATATATGTAAGCTTGGACTGTATCTTGTCCTAGATTCCCTGATATATATATATATTTTTCATTCTGGCAAACAGATCTCTCCTTTTAATGCAAGGGAAATCATCAGATTTTGCAAAGCATGCAATTCCAGCAATTCGAAAACTGAGAATCCTTGTTACCTTTGCAAGATCACTACCGAAGAAGTTTCCAGCAAACGATGGCCAGAAGCACCCTTCATTGGCTGTTTCTAGACCTAACCAAT
The DNA here is from genome assembly GCA_027563595.1 of Erythroxylum suave. Classification (NCBI taxonomy): domain Eukaryota; kingdom Viridiplantae; phylum Streptophyta; class Magnoliopsida; order Malpighiales; family Erythroxylaceae; genus Erythroxylum; species Erythroxylum suave. The sequence continues at coordinate 22,240,187 of JAOSBN010000003.1, read as the reverse complement.
GGGGTCTGCCTCGTAGTAGATCATTAAATCATGTTCGCCAACCTCTGCCTAAACATTATGCAATTCCTGCAACAGGTGTACTGTCAGCACAACCCATTCGACCACAAATTCAACCTACTAATGGAGTTCAATCACTCTTTGTTCCATCCCCAATTGCTGCACCAGTGCCCTTTGCTTCACCAGTTCCAATCCCTTCTGTTTCAACTGCATGGCCGGCAGCTAATTCAACGCATCCTTCAATTCGTCTCCCTGCCCATGTTCCTGGGACTGGTGTGTTCTTTCCTCCTCAAGGTTCTGGTAGTGCATCATCTCAACAATTATTGACAACTGCAGATGAGATGAACCCTGCAGAGACTACTTCACCTCAAGAAGAGAAAGTTGGACCATCAAAATTTGATAATGTGACGAGTACATCTGCCGAAGATGAAGAAGATCAAAAAGGTCAAGACTACAATGGAACTGTGGATAGAAGAACTTTGGCCAGGGATGAACAACAGCGTAGTGTTGATCATATGGTAATGAACAAGGGAGGTCCAACAGTTTAGGGGAGAGAGAGAAAGCTAGTATATTTTTGAGGCAGAGTAGGGGTCAGGCTGCAAACTGCAAATGACTTGGAACCAAGTGTAAAGAGCGGCAACATTCAACCTGGATAGTTACGTACTTTTGATGGGGTAAAAGAGGGAGCAACTTAGTTCTCTTGCATCCCTTCAGTTCTATGTTCCCATTTTGTTGTTTATGATTATATAAACTTCCAACTTCATTTAATTTTAAACTTCTCCATTACGGCCATAGTACAGCTGCTTGTTACAAATTTTTATGGTTCTTTCTAGCTAATTGATTTATATTGACGGTAGTAACCTTTGAAAGATAGCTGGATTCGTAATTAAGGAAATCCTAATTCTATGGCAAACTTTTTGGTTCCTCAGTTTAGCTGTTTATTTCATTTTAATCCCACTAAGTTTTGGCATTCATTTAAGACCCTCGCCTCTACAGCTTCTGATTTGGTGACAAATGCTTTTAATTTACCTTCTGTTGAAATGTTTCTTTTGTAATTTAATAACTAATTTCTTTTCTTGAATTTATGGGTAACTTATTTTTAATAGTCGTAAGGTTACTCTTTAATATTTACTTTTACTGCTCTATTTACCTGGGAATTTCACAAGAAAATAATATTAATTTACAGCAATTGTACTATTAGGTGACTTTATTTATAGCTTTTCATAATGAGAGCATTAATTTCAAGAGAAATTTTTTAGGTAAAAAAATTCTTTTATTTTTAAAATTAGTAATTTCACCAAAATCTCTTGTATTTTAAACTTAGCATTTTTACCAAAATCTCTTATTTTTAAAAAATTTCATAGAAAGTCTTCATACTTTGTCAAATCTCTGTAGACTCTCATCCGTTTCATACTTTTTCAAATTTCTGTGGACTCTCATCCGCTAAAAATGTTGATACCCAATGAACTTTTTTCTCATAGCCAACTACGTCACAGTGGGAGGAGTGGGAATTAGTAAATTACATGGATGATATATGTCAAATAGACCTGTCAGAGAATGTTTCCACCACCTTAAAAGCCATTTTCAAAGTCAGATGTAGTGCTAGAGCACATGTTGTTAGGAAGATTGGAAATGGAGTTACCTTTTGGTCTGATAAATGGCTAGCTGGTTGTCCTTTGAAAAATGTTGCTGAGCTGCATCCACTGAGAAACATTATTCATGAAAGCCTAATATACTAACCAGAATTTCTGATTCCAACCTATCGAATAAAATCAAAACCTGTTCTTGTATGATATCATAGAGGACAAAAACGGGTGGCTACCTTTCACTAAAGGAAACTTTTCCAATCTGTCGTGTAGAAAGCTTTTCCAAGAGAATGCCAGTATCCATGGCATGTCGTAGTATGGTGCAAACTTACGCTTCCTAGAGTATCAACAAACTTATGGAGAGCCATCGAAAACATATTACTCACCATTGATAGACTAAAAATGTTTTCGCTCATTGTATGTTATGAGAAAGTCGCTTGGACAGTGCAGCCCGTATGTTTTTTTGGCTGTCCTTTCGCCGATGCTTCCTAGAGGTTGATTCTGAAAAAATGTTCACTTGAAAATCTTCCTGCTGAATGGCAACAATTAGTCGTATGGTGTTCTAATTTAACACATATCAGAAAAGCCAATAGATGGTGTTTCTACATTGCTTTATCCTATCTAGTTAAGATCATCTGGGATGAAAGAAATATGAAAATTTTTAGCAACACGGAAAGGAGTTGAGGGACGTTTTCAACATATTTATTACTCACTACCATCATACTAAAAAATGTTGAACTCCAACATTAGGAGCCCCCGCCCCCATGCTCTTGAAAACTGCCATCATACTAAACATTATTTTGTGTGGTGACAAAATTCGTTTGAACTTAGATACCATCAACATGTGGTGCCAATAGTTAGTTCATGCACAGCTAGAAAGGTGCATCTCTGTATATGTTTTTTTTTAAGGCTAAATAATCTTGATTCTGGATATGCTCGTCTTTGGTTGATGAGATTGTATAAGGCTTTGTAACTATCTTTGTTCTTGCCTTTCATTGCTTAATTCAGTTTCATATTTTCAAAATTTTTTTAATTGATTTATTAATTTATTGTATTTACATATCATTACTTATATAAAAATATAACATATTAGACATGCAATATTAATTATTTAATATTTTGTTAAATTATCAATGGTTAATAATATACTTGTTAATTTAATAAATTAAGTATTTTATTAAAATTTATTTATTATATAAAAATATGCAAAGTCATAAGCCTATATATATTGGTTTATTTCCTTCCAGAGGTTGTACGATACCGTGTCTGTAATTAGCATAAAACATCTCCCACCCTTCTCGATTACTTAATTAGGGAGGAAACGCTCTGGAGGTGCGACACTATGAAGGTGGTGCGGTGGTTCTTCTGCCTGTCTTTCGCTCAAAGGGACATCTTCTCAACGCTACCTTAAATTCCTTTAAAATCATTTTAGATAAGATAATCTAATTTTATTCTTAAATTAATTTATTTCTAAAATTAATAAAAATGAATAATTTCTTATTTTTATTAATTTATAATAATTATATTTCTTTACTTATTTCAAATAATTATTTAAATTTTAATTAATTTTATGTTAATAATAATTATTATATTAATTTATCTTATTTATTAGTTTTTGTCATATATTAATCGATTTAAAATAATAATAATTGAATTTTTCATTAAAACTGTATTTTTATACAATATTACTAATAAAATGATTAATATTTTATCATATTTTATAATAATGTAATTGATTCAGTTTATTTATTATAATAATACTAATAGTTATTAAATAATATAATTTTTTATTTATTTTTAAATAATGTTTTATTTTTATTCAGAAATAAATTATTTTTATATATTTTTAGAAATATAAATTTATTTATGATATATTTATTGTAATAATTATTCGGCACGAGCATTAAGTCTAATGGACTGATGAAAAACATGACTTAGTACTTGCAAAGAGTCTAGCCGGTGAATATGATAAGAAAAATTCATTAGCACAAGTATTAAGCTAGTAGATTGATAAGGTGTAAGAAAATTAATTAATATTAGTGCCGAGTCCAATAAACCAACGTGATCGGAAAAGTTGATCAACATTTGAAGTATATTGAAATTGGGATGGGCTTGTTTGACTGCTTCAATGTTTGTAAGCAAGCGAAAAACTAATAGTTAGAATATTAACACCGTTCTTGATAAAAACACTCAAATGCTCAAGTTTATAAGAGTTGAAGGTGCTAAGTATGCATATATAATTTTCAATGTGAGTTGATGATGATTGTAATGTGTACTTGAAGCATTTAGCTCAAAGTGTAAACTATACTTAATAAAAGAAAAAAAAAACTCTCAGAAGCAAGTTACACAAGCTATGAATAGCTAAGAAGAAAGGAGCTAAGTCGTAGATAACATAAGAGATGTTCCATCTTATAGCCACATCTTAACATGTCGTTGAGCTGAGGCCCTTGGATAATATAATGAGAATCGACATACGTAAAACATATCCTTATTTTGATCGTATACCTTACATCTAAATCTTAGTGTCTAAAGTTAGGTTTATTTTTCTAGTGCATTTGACACACATCAATTTATGACTCTTAAAAGACAAACATATGGTATATCAATATAATATAGTTGCACAAATAATAAGGTTTGACTGTAATGATTCCTTTTAACTGTCCCCATTATTTGAGTTTTGATTATTTTCTGCAGAATATCTTACTACGAAAAAGTGACTTTTTTTAAAAGATGTTATTGGGTTTATTATGTAAGATATGAAAGGGTGAGAGATAGGCTATTAAAACAAGATGAAACTTTCAATCGCTGACTGAGTTTCAGCATTTGAAACGTGGCACTGTTTTTTTTTTTTCAATGGGCAGAAGAATTTATACTACTTTTTGTTAGCTTTTGATCTTATTACTAAATATTATTCTTTTACTATTGAAATTTCTCTTCATACTTTTTATTTTGGATGATAACTATTTATCCTTCCTTAATAAAGCTCAATAAAAAGAAGAACAACAGTTAAGAACTATCACCTCCTTTTCCTAAATGACCAGCTTCTAGGTGTGGTTATCTTAATAAAGCAAACAAATTGTCATACAAATTCAACCTATTATTGAAAGAGTTGTGCTTTAAAACTTATCTTCGAATAAATAAATGTGTAATTTAATTGTTAACAAGCTCCCTACTAAAATATTCTTTATTTGTAAGTTTCATTTATTTTTTCATCCTATATAAGGCAACTATATATGACACTGATAAATATAAGCACCATTTGTTAGCTTCATTGCTATAATTCAAAGAGGAGGTCCAATTCACTATATCTTGCCATGTAAGCGGAGGGTTAAAAATGTTGCATATGCATAAAAGCATTATCCATTCTTTATAGGTGAGCTCATATTGAAAGAATAGATGTGGAATGCTTTCTTATACCTTCTTACATCATATACACTAACCATATATGGCCATACATATGCTTAATCTATCAATTTTTGGAAGTTTACCTCTCATTGCCATTGAAAAAGTCGTTGATGCATGGGGAAGCAAGTATTTGGACCATATAATCTTGGTCGAAGGACTTTGGTAGTATTGCCTTGAAAGAATTGTTTGCAAGACATGTTTGTAAAGTCACCAGACCTGAGATGTCTCTATATAATCCTACCTTCTTCATTGGAATTTAGGTTGGTATTTTACATTTATGAGTAGATGTTGGTAGAGCCTAAAACTCTCATATTGCTTCTATGTGTTCTAGTTCTATGAAGGAATAAGATGTATGAAGGATTTGAGAGGAGCTAGATTGCTCAATTCTTCTAATGGACCTAGCGAAGTCCAATTGTCTATCCAAAAATTGGTTTGCTTGGCAATTTCTAATCAAGTTTGGGATCTTCAATCTTACCTTATCTTTAATTTTTTGAACGCATTTCATTATTTTGGAAGCAACATGAGTGAGATTAAACTTCCATAAACTTTTTCCTTTGATATAAAATTCATGCACCCACTTAGTATATAGGCCTTGCTTGTCCTTTAATAGCCTCCAAATCCTCTTAGTGAGCATGACCAAATTAAGGACTTTGAGTTGTATAAGGTTAAGACCACCCTCATCCTTAAGGGTGCAAAATTCACTCCAATTAATCCTACCTTTGGCTTCCTCTTATTGTGTTATACTTAATACTACCTAAATGTGTCACTCGTAAGTATACGAGATTGTTGTAGTATATGGTGGACACCTTGAGGTCGTCTTACGAGGAAGTTGTTAACTGTAATAACTTGATTAAAAAATAAGAAATTAAAGAATCAAATTTAAGAAGGTATAGAGGTTGTGAAATTATGAAATTCAACAAAAAGAATAAATTGCACAAAATTGTTATAAACTTTTTAAAGATAATCTAGGGTTTACACTTCGATCCAATTTAAAGCATAACTTCTTAAACTTCCCATTAATATAATCTGCAACTTTATTCTCTTTTTAACCAAATTAGCAACTATTAATTTAATACTTCTCACATTTATAAACTAACAATTACTAACTGTTCAAAGTTACGAATTAAGCAATCCCTAGAACTTGTATTTCTAATTCATTCTTAGGGTAATTGATTGTTTAGTTCCAATATCAAGTTTCATCTTTCAATTTTAGAACTTGTATTTCTAATTCATTCTTAGGGTAATTGATTGTTTAGTTCCAATATCAAGTTTCATCTTTCAATTCTT
>JAOSBN010000003.1:22187463-22231140 GCA_027563595.1 Erythroxylum suave | reverse complement strand
CTTAAATTCATAAATTTTCTCATCAATTTCTTTCTCATTTAAATTCATTTTAATATTTCTAATTTTCACCAAAAGTTTGGGGTCCAACACCTACGGTGAGGGGGTGCTACATTATTGATGTATAGAATTGGGATAGTCGTTAAGAATAGGTGTTTGTGAATGTTGCTTTTTTGGTCTAAACTCACCTTTGGAATTTATATCTTTGAGATTAATGAAGTTTGATTTATCTTGTTTTCATTGAGTTATTTGTGATTCAATTTATGTGCTTAATAAGTCGGTAATAAACTGAGAGGGTGAGCCGAGTGAATATCATCTAATTGGGCTAACGAGAGTTAGGTAGTTTGATAGGTAAGAGTTGAATCAAACTGGTAAAATCATGCAACGAGAGATCGAGTACAATTTTCCGGTTGGTAATTGGATAATATTAGAACTAATTTAGGTTTGGGGTTAATTGGAAATCGAGAGATTACAATTCTATAATTTAAATTAGGGATTATAAATTAAGGTTAAATATTATAACTTGAGAGAGAGTAATCTACCCTAGGACCGTCTGGACCTAGTAATTTGTTGATTTCATGGTTGACTAGAATTTCATTAAATTTGGATAAAACCCCTTTTGTCTCATTTGGTAGCTTCTAGGTTGACTTTTGGTTGGGTTGTTCAAAATTGCTATCTTGTTTATAATTTTTAAATTTGTTCTTGATATTGATTATTTGTTGGTTAAATTTATGCATTAGTTGTTTGTTTTGATTTATTGTGAAATTTAGTCAAGCCATAGATTTTATGATTAAATTACGTGAATGACCTATGCACTTGCGGAAATAACAAGGTTATAAATATTAAAACTTAGCATATGTAAAACCATCGATCAAGTTTTTGGCGCTATTATCAAGGAGGTGATAGTTTAGTTCTATAGTTTAAGGCGTTAGTTTAGATTAGTTTTTAATTTTTAATTTTGTTCTTTAATTTTTATTTCAAAATCGTGCTCTTGCATGAACACAAGGGTCACAAGAGGTTCAATTCATGCAATAGAGATTTTAAATTTGGATATCAACCGAATAGAATGAACCCTTAGAAAAGCTTGGCGAGAAGATGACAAAAAGATTGGAAAATCAATAATGACTGAGCAATTCCAACAGAACATGGACCATGGAGTGAACCAAGGCCAACAACAGAGGACCCTGATGGACTTCATGAGGTCGGGGTTCAACCCTGTAAACCAAGGATAGAGCGAAGATTGCTTGTTTAAGCAACTTTGTTCGAGATTAAGCCAACGCTCTTTAATATGCTTTAACAGAATGTGCAATTCTACAAATTGGAAAATGAGGATCCTAACACACACATCATTAACTTCCTTGAGATTTTGTGATACTTTCTGGTATCATCAGAAGTTGGTTACAATTAGGCTATTTTCTTTTACCCTCAAAGATAGAGCGAAGGCTTGGTACCATTCAATGAGCCCAGCCAACATCACAACATGGGATCAATTTGTGCGTGTCTTCCTAGATAAATATTTCCCCTTGATGAAGATTATGAAGATAATTAAGGAAATCACTAATTTCAAACAAGGTAATGGGGAATCAATCTACGAAGCGTGGGAAAGATATAAGGGTCTATAAAGGAAGTGTCCACAAGATAACCTACCCAAGGAGTTTCTATTATAGACCTTCTACAATGGAGTTAACCCACAAACAAGAGGCACAATCGATGTAGCTTCTGAAGGATCCTTGATGCGAAAGATTGTTAATGAAGCAGAGGAGTTGATTGAGGAGATGGCGAGCAACTGCTACTTATGAACAACCGAGTGGGGGAGGCCACTGACTACTTTCAGAGAGCATAAGGAAATTGTTGCGATCGACCAAATGACATAAATACAAGCAAAGATTGACAACATGGCACGATGACTAAACAACATAAAGGCATCATTCTCAACTTAGGTGAAGGCCCATAGTTGAAGTGTGAGCTCTGTGGTCAGATAGATCATGATACAGTGGATTGTTATCTGATGAAAGAAGACAATCAAAAGTTAGTGAATTACATAGGAGCACAATATGGACAAGGAGTGGGTAATAATCTCTACTCTAACAATTACAACCCTAGGTGGAAGAATCACCCTAACTTCTCTTGGTCGGGCAACACTTGCGGAAAATTTAGGCCTTAAGGACAATCAAGCTTTCAGCAAGAAGCAAGCTCAATGGAATGTAAGTTGTATAGAATTTTAAATAAGCTTGGAACTCTAGACGATGCACAAAAGAAATTGGAAGAAAAATTTAAGCAAGTCACTAAAAACCATGCTTCCTCAATCTATAATCTAAAGGCCTAAGTAAATCAATTGTTGAATGCCTTTATATACAAAATGTGGGAAATCTTTCTAGCACTTCAGGAACAAAATCAAAGGAGCAATTAAAGGCCATTACACTTTGAAGCGGGAAGGAACTCGACCTACCTACAAGGACAATACAGGAACCTGTCGATCCTATTGAAAAAATCCAAGAAAAGGGGAAAGAAGTGGACATGAGCGAATAACCTCTGTATGTCACTCCTCCATCGTATCAACCTAAGATCCCTCTTCCTCAGCGATTATAAAAGAAGAATTGAGACACACATTTTGCAAAGTTCATTGAGAAATTAAGGACGTTGCAGATCAATCTCTCTTTTTTAGAGGCATTGGAACACATGCCCAAATGTGCAAAATTCTTAAAGGATATATTATCGAAGAAGCGTACTTGGGAAGACAATCAGACGGTAGCTTTAATAGGCACCTGTAGTTCCATAGTCACCAGTCAAATGCCATCTAAGTTGAAGGATCCAGGGAGTTTCACAATACCTTGTGTGGTTGGTGAGTTTGTACTCACTAAATGTCTGTGTGATTTGGGAGCTAGCATTAACCTCATGCCTTTGTCAATATTTACGAAGTTGGATTGGGAGAAGTTAAGCCTACATCGATGTTAATTCAGTTGACAGATCAATCTATTAAAAGACCATTTGGAATAGTGGAAGATGTTCTGATGCAAGTTGATAAGTTCATTATTATAGTAGACTTTATATATATGGTTTTGGATTTTGAAGAAGATAAGAACTGTCCATTGATCCAAGGTCGACCATTCATGAACACGGGGAAGGCTAAAATAGTCATTCATAAGGGAAAATTAACACTTTAAATAGGTGAGGATCAAATCAAATTCAATATGAATAAAGGCTTAAAGAATCCAATAACGAGTAGCGTATGCATGAAAGATGAAATTATGGATAACAATTCGTAAGAACAAGTTGAGAGTTGCATAGCAGAAGTGTAGTCATTAGAAGTCGAGGCAGTAAATGAATATCAAAATCCAAAATTTAAAGGAGATAATGAGATGGAGGAGGCAGATGTTCAAGGGCATCAAGACAAATTGGTTCGAACCGAAGCACCTATACCACCATCTTTAGAGAAACTATTGACATTAGAGCTTAAACCTTTACCTGCACACCTTAAGTATAACTTCTTTGGTGATGTTCGAATGCTACTGATAATAATTTCCAACCAATTGGATGGAGAACAAGAAAGGAAGGTGGTAGAAGTTGTTAGGAAGCGGATGAAATCCATCGGATGGTAAATTGCTGACATTCAAGGAATAAGCCCAAATGTCTGCATGCACTAACTAAACTTAGAGGAAAGATGCAAAATGGTAAGAGAGTGTCAACTGGGATTGAATCCTAACATGAACAAGGTGATCAAGAAAGAGATCATCAAGCTCCTAAATGCAGGGATAATTTATCCTATCTCTGATAGTGAATGGGGTCAGCCCAGTACAATGTCTACCCAAAAAGGGTGAAATGACGATGATAGAAAATGATAGTGTAGAAGAAATTCCAACAAGAACGGTCACAGGATGGAGAGTATGCATAGATTATCGCAAACTTAACTCAGTTACTAAGAAAGATCACTTCCCTCTCCCATTCATAGACTAGATGATTGAAAGGGTAGCTGGCCATTCATTTTATTATTTTTTAGATGGATACTCAGACTATAATCATATTTTCATCTACCTTGATGATTAATAGAAGATCACATTCACTTGCCCCTATGGTACCTTTGTGTATAGAAAGATTCCCTTCAAACTTTAAAATGCCCCAGCTACATTTCAGATATGTATAATGCCTATCTTCATTGATATGATAGAGGACATAATGGAGGTATTCATATATGACTTTTTAGTCTTTGGAGATTCTTTTGACCCGTGTCTAACTAATTTGGATAAAATCCTTCAAAGATGTGAAGAGTCACAATTGGAGCTGAATTGGGAGAAATGTCATTTCATGGTGCAAAAAGGGATAGCGCTAGGACTAGGATCTCACATTAAGGATTTGAAGTTAACAGAGTGAAAACATAGGAAATAGAGAAACTTCCACCATCATGCAATGTAAAAGGTGTGCGAGGATATTTAGGTCATGTAAGATTTTACCATCGATTCATCAAAATTTTTTCATAAATTACATGAACTTAAACAAACCTCTTAGTCAAAGATGTTCCTTTCTTGTTTGACGATAAGTGTATAGTTGCATTCGACACATTAAAAGAGGTGCTAATTTTAGCACCAACTTATGCATGTGATAAGTTTCAACAATAATCATATTCACCGACTACGTGGCACTAAAATACCTTTTCAATAAGAAAGATGCAAAACCTTGGCTCATTTGATAGGTGTTACTTCCACAAGAATTTGATATAAAGGTGAGAGATAAAAAGAGAGCAGAAAATGTGGTTGCAGACCAATTATCCAAACTTGAGAGAGGGGAATGCAAGCTAAGTAATGAAATTAATGAAAATTTCCTTGATGAAACTCTAATGCTACTCGAGAGTTTGACTACACCATGGTTTGCAGATATCACAAATTATATTGCCAATGGTAAACTTCTGTCAGATCTCTTTACCAACAAAGGAAGAAGTTCCTGTATGATTGTAATTGATATATATAAGATGAGCCACTCCTATATAGAGTGTGTGTAGATGGGTTGATATGACAATGTGTCCCAGATGAGGAAATGTTAGACATCATAAGGCAATGTCATAAAGGTCAGTATGCTAGGCATTAGGGGGCTAACAAAATGGTGACTCAGATACTTGAGAGTGGATTTTATTGTCCACATTTGTTTGAGGATGCTCGGACCTACGTGGTACAAAGTGATCGGTGCCAAAGAGTAGGTAACATCTCTAAAAGGGAAGAAATTCCTTTGTCCAACATCCAAGAAGTGGAAGTCTTCGATGTATGGGGCATCAATTTCATGGATCCTTTTCCATCTGCAATGGGAAACATGTACATTCTAGTGAGGGTTGATTATGTTTCTTGTTTGGTTGAATCTATGGCATCTCTAACCAATGATGGGAAGGTGGTGCAAAAGTTCATTAAACAACTATTTAACCAATTTGGAGTGCCAAAGGCAATAATAAGTGATGGAGGCACACATTTCTGCAACAAATCTTTTGATGCCCTCTTAAAAAGATATGGAGTGTGCTCACCGAGTTACCACACCTTACCATCCGCAGACTAGTGGCTAAGTGGAAGTCATTAATAGCGATTTGAAATAAATTTTAGAAAAGATAGTGATCAAATCCAGAAAGGATTGGGCAACAAAGCTAGATGATGCCTTGTGACCCTATAGGACAGTATTTGAAACACCCATCGGGACAACTACTTATGGGCTCGTTTATGGAAAAGCTTGTCATTTGTCAGTTGAATTAGAAAATTGAGCTTATTGGGCAATTAAAGCACTAAATTTTGATTGGAAATAAGCCAGCGAAAAGAGAATCCTATAACTGGATGAACTTGAAGAGTTTTGTTTTAATCTATACGAAAATGCCAAACTCTATAAGGAAAAGGTCAAGAATGGCACGATGCTCGTCTTAAACAAAAGGAATTCAGAGTAGGAGACCATGTTCTCCTATATAATTCACAACTAAGGCTATTCCTAGGAAAGCTAAAATCTAGATGGAGTGGGCCATTTACAGTCATTCAAGTGTTTGATCATGGAGCCCTCAAATTGGAAAATACAAACAAGGAGACTTTCAAGGGCAACAAACACTGTTGTAAGCTTTATCTTGGAGGAGTGATTCCCAAAGATAAGGAAGTGATTTCTTTATCTTCGAATAATCAAGATACCTTGATGGATGAAAAGCCAAGCTAAGGACCATAAATTAGCAAAATTTAGAAGTTTGTTTGAAATAGCTAGGTATAGTTAGATTTGTTTGAGTTTTCAACAAAATAGTAATAAATTGTGTTAACTCTCAACACATTCTTTCTTCACCTCTATCTTCGTGAGATTTGTGTCTAACCCAAATTTTTTCCAAATTAGCCTTCAGTTCTTTTATTTTTATTTATTTTCTGTTTACCGTAATGTTATATTTCTTCTTGTCTTTTATATATTTGTTGCTTCCTTCTCACATTGAGGACAATGTGTCCTTCAAGTGTAAAGAGGGATTATGTGTTTTGCTTTCGTATGTGATTTTTCATATTGTGTGATAGTTATTAGGTTTCATTATGTGAATTATTTGAATGTGTCAATAGTTTAAATAAAGTGAAATTTATTTAATTTTGAACATAGTCTATTAGGTTATGAATAATCATTAGCTTGAAAAATTAGTGAATTGGGGTTTTGGATAAATATATAGCTTAATTAGGATTTAGTGTAAGTCTGCACCCTCTAGATTGTCACATTCATTCATAATTTGAGGCACTTGAACTCAAGTAGCTTAACTAGTAATTTTCATGGAAACAAGTAGCTAAAAACAACAAGGTAGGTAATTTCATTTAAATTTTTTTGTTTTTGAAAATAAATAACTATTCTGATGGCCTTTGGGTTATGAATAGAGCTAGTATCTAGTTGTAAATGTGATAATAGCCGAGTAAGTAGATCGACACGCATCATAAATGTGTGCCTCTGCACCAAAAAACTATAATGACGTTTCAACTAAGTTGTTTAACAAATATGACTTAGTCGAGTAACTGAATCAATATTCATTACCAATGTTTACCTTCGCATAAAAAGACTAAGTCCATGTTCAATAAAAATGTGTGTTTTCTTAATAACCTTCTAGACTTGTAATAAGCTTAAATTTTCATCAAAATATACTTAGGAATAGTTGCAGATTCTAGAAGACAAAAGAATTATCAATGTGTGTGTGCTATTGAAAAGGGTAAATAAATTATAGATTTAGTTCAAAGCCCCAAGATAAAGATTTTGCATATTAATGATTTGATATAACTTGTATAATTATGTTTAAGATCAAATTTATTTCATGAAGTTAAAGCCATTGCTCGCGTGTGTTGTGTGCTTGTTTTGTGTTGTTGTTTTGTTTGCTTATGGACAAGCAAACGTTTAAGTGTGGGGATGTTGATAGTTATGATTTCCATTATGTTTTAGGGTTTAATTTGTTATGTATTTAGTGTTAATTTGAGTGTTGACTATGTATTTAGGTTTTCATTGTGTTAGTTTATGTGTTTAGGTGTTTTTATGGGTTAATATGAGTCTTTGAGCTTAAATGTTATGTTTTTGAGTTACCTTGATGTGTTTGTTAGTGTTTTAGGGTAAAAGAAAAAGAACGGGGAAGTTTCGAAGAGTTTCGGGCTAAAAATCACAACCCATGATCTTGGCACAACAAGCCACAATCGTGACAGAAAGAGGCAAGCCAATAGGAACCAAGCCACGATCGTGACACTTTGTTCACGATTATAACAAAGACGGTTAGGCATTAGCCATGATCGTGGCCTGTGTCAGGCAGACACAAAAACAACTAAAAACGTCAAGTTTCGAGGGACTTTTTAGACTGTTTTGACCCCGAAACAACCCTAGGGCTTCAAAGATATAAATAGAATATCAAAGAATTGAAGAGTAGCCTTTTTTGCATCAATCAATTATGAAACTCTAGAGAGCATATTGAGAGATTTGAGGAAGCAGACGAAGGAAGAGAGACATGGAGAGGAAGCTTGAAGTGAAGTACTTCCCAGAACAGGTGGTTTCCTATCGTCACTACCTCCACTAATCCATTCTGATAATATTTTTCAATTTTATTGATGTATAGAATTGGGATAGTTGTTGAGAATATGTGTTTGTGAATGTTGATTTTTTGTCTCAACTCACCTTCAGGATTTTTATCTTTGAGATTAATGAAGTTTGATTTATTATGTTTTCATTGAGTTTTTTATGACTCAATTTTTGTGATTAACACGTCGGTAATAAACTGAGAGGGTAAGCCGAGTGAATATCATCAAATTGGGATAACGAGAGTTAGGTGGTTTGATAGATAACAATTGAATCAAACTAGTAAAATCATGTAACGATGGATCGAGCATAGGTTTCCAGTAGGTAATTGGACAATTTTAGAAATAATTTAGGTTTTGGGTTAATTGGAAATCGAGAGATTACAATTCTATAATTGAAATTATGGATAATAAATTAAGGTTAAAGATTATAATTCGAGAGAGAGTAATCTACCCTAAAACCATATAGACCTAGTAATTCGGTTATTCCATAGGTGGTTAGAAATTCATTAAATTCAGATAGAACCCCGTTTCTCTCAGTTGGTAGCTTCTACGTTGATTTTTGATTGGGTTGTGCAAAATTGCTATCTTGATTATAATTTCTGAATTCAATTCTTGATATTGATTGTTTGATTGGTTAAATTTTTGCATTAGTTGTTTATTTTGATTTATTGTGAAATTTAGTCAAGCTTTAGATTTTAGGATTAAATTACTTATTTTGTGCGAATGATACCTTAGGTACTATGTGAACGACCCATGCGCTTGTAGAAATATCGAGGTTATAAATATTAAAACATCATACGTAAAACTGTGGATCAGCTTCATATACCTTTTATTCTTCATCCAAGAGTTCAGCTACTGAACACAAGTTTGAAGTGCATTAAAATGGGTCCATGTTTATACTACAGTATGGGAGATTGGTCCCTATTTAGGTCTTATTCTTTATATAGCAACTTCTCCCAAAAAGTACAATGCACCATTGTAGAACATAAGAGGAATATGACAATACAATTGGGCTATGTTAAATCATATGGTAATTTACTAAAACAGCCAAGGCAATTGTATCACATACAGTGGTAAACTCAGTATTGTGTAGGTGCTATGTTAGTGAATGTAGGCCATATTCAAGATATGTTAATCTAAAATCACTCTAAAGCTTCTCTAACTTGGCTCTAACTTGTTTGAGTTCATTCTTTCTTTATTAGGTAGCTAAGTAAGACTTGTTAATAGAATATGAAGTAAATTTAAATTAAGTACTAACTCCTATAAATATCTTTAAAAAGTAAACCAAACGCTCTCAAATTCATGCTAAAACATAGAGTAATTAGCATTTATCATGTCCACACATTATATTTTGATGCATTTTGATTTTTTGTGGTTTTATACAATAACGATTATTCAACTAATATGTGCTTGATGGTTAGTTATGATGTTCCAAGCATCTATAACATTTATCTTTTTTTTCTCAACAAGACTGAATAAATAAGGATTTTTAGAGAGACTAATCATAGTAAGTGTTGAGCAAGTTTTACCTCCAATAAAACCCTCAATATCTGCAAATATACAAATCATAATTTGTAGTATTAAAGATATTGATTCCGGAAGAAAATAGCTAAAAACAAGTGAAACTAACTTTGCCTAAGGTTTAAAAATTAAATAAAATTGAGCACTTAAGCACTTAACAATTGAGCGGCCATAACAAAACAAGAATGATCAAGTATGAAAGTCTAGGATTCATTCTATTGTTATTTTGCTCTTTTATCCACTTTGACTCAATTGGGCAGCAATCCTAGATTTCCAAAGGGTTGATTAATCTCAATCAAGATCTAATCATTTAACCTCAATTAATTAACCCTAATTGATTACAAAATTCCAAATCTTGTAATCTCTCGATTCATAAAAACAACCTAACATTTTCAACTAGCTCTTAAGCGATCAATTGAATAATTGAGTTTTAACACAATATCTTTCTTCATATGATTATCAATTTGATATTTGCCTAACTTATTAGACCATTAAACCTTGTTACCCAACCTAACTGGATTACTTTCAACTCACTCTCTCGATTTATTGTTGAAGTATTAGCAAAAATAAATATTATAACACCATAACATTGTATTGAAATCAATAACAATCAAATTATAAAATAACTCAAGAACAAATCCTAATATGAAATTAAAACATCAATAATGTGTATAGCATCTTCAATATCAGTTCATACATTAAGCTTAAAGAAAACAAAAAAAGGAAAGAAGAAAGAACTTGATGTGGACTGATTTGGAAATGTTGGAACAACTGGAACTATCTAATGCTCCCTTCTTGATCTTCTTGATTTAACCTAATTTGGTAAGATGAAGGCTACCCTTTTTGGAGTCTTTACATTCTTTTTATAGTTCTTGAGGCTTCTAGGGTTCTTCTAGGGTTTAACTACTTAATTTGGTTCAAAAAATAGCCATAAAATGTCAAATTTGTAAAAAGATTCGTGTGCTGGCAAAGTTGAAATTCGTTGGAATTGTCGTCTGCACTTTTTATCATGATCATGACAAGTAAGTCAAGATCATCACAAGAAAGTCATGATCATGCACTACTTCATTTAACCTCCATCTTCTCAATTCTTCAATTTCTTGGTTTCCATCACTAACAAACACATTAAACACCCCTTGAAACATAAAATTATGATATAATTCTTTCTCTAAACCAAACAAACACTTAGAATACATACAATCATTTACAATAACATAATTATAAGCTTATACATTTGATAATCATCTAATAAACACTTAAAAAATAAACTTAAACATATATGAAAATGCACTATAATTTACAACTATCAACATCCCTAGACTTAAACCTTACACACAATCATTAACAATAACATAATTTTAAGCCTATAAACATGATAATTGATAGTAGCACGTCATAATGCTAGTCGAAATAAACTAGACCTATTATTATAGCAGTGATAAGTCTAGGTCAATCTCATAAAAAGTGTTCAATTAGCTTTTGAAATAAAATTAACCGATGTTTAGGTTTAGGGGGTTTTGTTTTAATAACCAAATAAAGTAAAACTAAAATAATAAAAACAAATAAAAAACATTAGAAATGATAAAAGTGATGAATTTGTTTGGGGCCTGGTTCTTTGGTTCAATCTCGACCCCAACTATTTAAACATATTTCATTTAATTGTTCTCTTCATATCTCTCTTTAAACTATTGGTCATAGATTAACAACAAGCTCTGCTAATTCCAATTTTTCCTTAGGTTATAGTTAACTAAGAAGAGTTCGTTAATTAGCCCTAAATATCGGATAACCTAGGAGACACTTTATAAGTTTAATCGGACAACCACCTTACGAATGAGAAAAAATAGACTAATATAAGCATAATCACATAAGCTTGGATTATTTAAACTAGGTTATGTTATCCCTAATGATTATGAACCATTAGTTGCTACAAATGAATCAGAAACACAATGATTACGTATTGCATTCGGTCATAGCAATAGGTTCATACATAAAAATAATCAAATAGTGCATTCAATCATTCTTACATAAGACCCTAATAACAGACATAGGATAACATAATCAATTTCTAAAGAGAGAAATAAAACAACAAATATAAGGAGAAATACACTTAACTGGGTCGTTGGCATTGATTGCACCTCCGAATCGGCATCAGGAAAACCACCCCTCCATAGGTCTTCTCATGGTGGAGAGCTTGCCTTCCTCTTCCTGCTCCCTAAAGCTCCTGAAGTTCCCACCCTCTTTCAACAAAAAAAAAACAAGAATCTAGGCCCCCTTCAGGGTTTCATTCTTTTATTTTTATAATTCATTCCAAATAGGGTAAAAACTAGGTTTTACTTGGCCCAAAATCTACAAAATAACCCTCGGTAAGTTGAGTTCAGAATCAAGTCCCTGAGTTGTTGTCATACAGGCCACGATCATGGCCTGTGTGATAAACTTCTGTCACAATCGTGGAACTCCATCATTCTTCTATCACGATCATGGCCAATTAGGCCACTATCGTGAAACTGGGTTCTTCGTCCAACCTTTTTCAAGTCTTCTTTTCTTTGCTCTAATTCTTCCTCATTCTTGTTCTATAAAGACAAGTGGATGTGAATCTTCAAAAAACAACCGAAATGTAGTATTTCGACTCACTTTCACTTCTTTGATTCTGAATGGTACTTAAAACCATATATGAGTCAAATTGATTATCTTAAGCAATTTCATGTAATTAATCGTTAAATGTTATGGAATAATTATATAATCAATTAAGCACACGTCAATTTCCCCCACACATAGCTTTTATCCATCCTCGAGCAAAACATCAAAATTAAGCTCAAAGACCCAAAACATTGACTCATTTCCCATACTTAACAAGAATACATAACCATAAACAAAGATGAACGACTTTCAAAAATCATTGCAAGAACTCAACATTATAAGATTTTACTCATGAGTAATCAACATTCAATACCTTTAAAAACTGGGTAATCTAATGGTAGACTTGGAAAATGAGTTCAATTAAAATATATCCATAGGTACAATCATCATTATTCACAATCAAGACATTCCACAACTTTGCATATCATTTTATTTCTCCACCACTAATGTTCACATGCAAAATCATGGATCAAAGGACTTTTCAAGGTTATAATGTGGGCAAATGTAAGGTGAGATGTATTTGGATCAAGTAGTCTGAAAGTCATAAAAACTAGTGAAAAAAAGCAACACTCAACGTGACATTAAGCGCAAAAACTAATGTTCCTTCACAAATGTGTACATCAATTATGATGAATGTAAAAATGATGTTTCACCGCTCAAACTCAAGCTCTCATACACAAACCACATGACATATAACTAATCACAAGGGATCACTCAAAAAGATTGATGATAACATGTTGAAACTATAATGAGTGAACCTTCCAAGACAACATCTACCTCACATTCAACATACTCAAATAACTCATTCAATACAACTTTAGGAGGAAAGACTAATCATAAACAACTTTTAAACACATATGCACTTCCTCCTAGATATATACATAATTTTCTTTTCCTTTTCCTTTTCCTTTTTGCCTTTTTTTTCTCTTTTTATTTTTTATAAAAACATTAAAAGAAACTACAATAATATGGGCATTTCAATGATATGACATAAAATTACATCTCGATCATTGTAACCAACCCACACATATGTACACCCCCACACTTAGAATTTTGTACATTCATAAACTAAATGATCACAAATACTACACCAGCTCTATGAATTAGGTAGGACATTTTGTTAAGCTTAAAAGCATATAATGTGGTTGATACAAAAAGAAAGGTATAAAGCTCAAAGGGGCATTCTGAAAGAAAAATCTTATAAAGGATATTTGGCTATTGTATCTTGGAAAAACAAAGAATGCTTAGTCATCTCCATGTTAATGCATCTAATAAGAATATGGTCTTGAATAAAAAGTCAAAGCAAAGTTAGGATGTACATGCCATGAAAGTCACACATAAACAAAGACAATGAGACTGATATGGGTGTCTCACTCTAATAAGGCTCTAAATTCTCACTAGCTTTGTCTACTACTAGTTACTATTCTTCTAAAGATAATGCATATCAATCAATTACAAGAGTAAAAGTACATACTAAGTTGCCATGAAATTCTTTGGTTAATTCACTCTCTAATCATAACTATATAGTCCTAAAAGTAATACAAAAGAGAAAAATTTTTGTTTATGTTTTATTCTTTCTCTCATTTTAATTGAAAAATTAAAAACAGGTAAAAAAAATTCAAAAAAACATATTTATATAAGAAACAAATGCAAAAATTTAAAGAAAAGAAATTTACTTCCCTTGGGTTGCCTCCTAAGAAGCGCTTTTGTTTAAGGTTGCTGGCTCGACTCCATACTCTCCTCACGTGACAAAATTATGATCTAGGTAGTACAGTTTAAACCACTTCCGCATGAGGTAGTTCAGGATAAGGCCTTGGTTGATAATCCTTAATATTCAGCATATGCCCTATCTTTAGATTCTCAATTTTTACAGAGTCTTTGCACTCTTGGAATATCTCAAATCTCTCATCACCTTGTTCCTCCTTGTTTAATTGCTCCAACATATTAGGCTAAGGAAAGAGTCAATCATAACAATAAATTGGAACTCAGTATTTACCTCTAAGTTAAAAAATGTATCCATTTCGATTTTGAGCTCCTCCTCAATTTCTTTGACATAAACAATTCTTTGAGGAGTCCACTCAATATCCTCAAGCTCCCCTTCATGCTGTAATGCCTTTGTGCTAACCTCCCTTAGGTACACCTCAGATTGAGATAGTTGTGTTTCTTCACCTTGTGATGCTAGGTAGTCGAGAGTTTTCGTTAACTGACCCATTTGGGTGGCTAAGTTCTGGATCCTAGAACTTGTTTCTTACTAGAATTACATCTCTTCCTGTTGTAACTGCAAAGTATTAGCAACACAAACATTAACTAATTCCTTTAGAGAAGTACCTAAGTTTTGTTAGTTTTCCAAATATGGGACGTTAGACTTTGTATCTTGCGAAAATTGCCTTACTTCTTGCTGGAACTCCTATACACTCTGCTGAAGTTGAATATTGTTAACAGTCATAATATTTAGAAAATCTTCCAGAGATGTACCTGAGTCGTGATAAGAAAATTCTGGTCTATACGGGAATTGTTGTGCATCCTGTATAATATCAAAAAAGTAATTTTATGGGCCATCTATAACTAAAGTTAGGTTGATCAGTAAAACCTTGGTTATATGATTGCGAATAAGAGTTACAAAAAAAAAATTACTTCCGTCTATATCAAATAATAAACACTTAAAAATACAGTTAAACATCTATGAAAATATATTATAATTTACACCTATCAACATCCTCACACTTAAACCTTTGCTTGTCCTCGTGAAAAACAAAACACATAAACATATAAAAACAAGTTCATGCAACATTACAATAATGTTATAAAGGTGTTAAATCTTATAGAATTAACTTAACCTTAAACACAAATCATTCAAAATGTGTAAACACAATAACTTATTCCTTTCATGTTTAAGTAATTTGAATTGAATATACATATCAATCAAAACATTAACACCTTATTCCAACACCTATTGTACTTGTAAGCTTACACTTATTATTATTAATCAGTTAAAAAGGTAAACTATCACTAAGCAACCTTTCATGAAAATTATTGCTATTTTTAAAAGATCAGTAGGTTTATTGATTATAATATATTATTTTAAGATTTTCTTGAACGATAACCTAGTCTTTTGACATGAAGGCAAACAACTTGTCATTAATGTGCCCTAGTTAGTCAACTAGGTCATCTTGGTTGGAGTGTCATTCTAGTCATATGACATGAAGAAAAACATTTTGTCATGAATGCCCTAGTTACTCAGTTATATCACCAACTCTTAATTGACTACCAACTCTATTCTTAACCCAATAATTGTTTCAAAAAGGCCAACGGAATAGTTATTTATTTAACATACACTTTTTTTTTAATATATGTAACTTTAGCCTACCTCATTTCTTTCCAGTCGGTCATTCTCATGAAAGTGTCTAGGTAATGCTAACTAATTCAATAGACTATAATTATAAATGTGCACTGATAAAATTCTTAAAATGAAAAATAGATTTCATATCCTAATTACCAAATATATGCATCCTAAAGATACTTAAAACACAAAATTAATAAGTTATTATACCTTTAAAAATTAAATTAAAATGTTCAAAACTAAACTAATTCCATTTAATTCTTGTCATTGACACATTCACCCAATGCACACATATGCAACAAAATGACTATATTATGTCAACCTAATCAAAATCTAACTCAATCTAAACCATATTTGCAAGTATATAGATTATAACTTATAATATTATAGGTGTTGATCCTACGAGGAAATTGCTAAAACTAATTGAAAGTAACTTTTTCTAAAGTTTAAAAATATGGGTTAAATGAAAGTGAATAATAAGAAATTTAAAAAATCAAATAAAATTGAGCACTTAACCACTTAATAATTTTGTGATAATAAAAGAAGGATGATCAAGTATGAAAGTTTCGTATTCATTTTATCATTATTTTGCTCCTTTAACTGCTTTTGACTCAATTGGGTGTTGATCCTAGATTTCCAAAGGGTTGATTATTCTCTCTCAGGACCTAATCATTTAACCCCAATTAATTAACCTTAATTGATTATGAAATTCTAGATTTTGCAATCTTTTGAGTCACAAAAACAGCCTAATGTTTTCAACTAGTTCTTAGGTGATCAATCAAAGAACTGAGTTTTCACACAAGATATCTCTTCATATGATTATCAATTTGACATTTGTGTGACTTATTAGATTGTTAATTCTCCTTACCTAACCTAATAAGATTAATTTTGACTCACTCTATTAATTTATTGTCAAAGTATTAGCAAACATAAATATCACAACACCTTAACATTTCATTGAAATCAACTCACAAAATAACTCAAGAATAAATCATAGTTTAAAATTAAAACATCAATAATGAGTATAGCATCTTCAATCTCAGTTCAAAAATCAAGATTAAAGAAAATAAACAAAGGAAAGAAGAAAGAACTTGATGTGGACTGATTTGAAAATGTTGGAACCACGGGAACTCTCCAATGCTACTTTCTTGATCTTCCTTGATGTAACCCAATTTGGCAAGATGGAGGTTACCCTTTTTTGGTGTCTGATTCCAAACTATTTACTCTAGAGTTATTAATGCACTTAGATACTTTGATTTTGACATTTTAGAAAATCCAAGAGTGAAAGATAAAATTGAAACTTTGAGTAATAAAATTTGATAGGATAAATTTATTAATTTTGATTATGTTTTGTAAAAGGAATTAGCCTTCAAATTTTATACTACTCTACAATTTAAGCCATAAAATTTGTATGAATTTTGGTTTTGAATGAGGGGCTACCATATGATTTGAATTATGATGTTACGAAAGAAATTGGTGGATTTCCTAGGTCAAACATAGTTGAAAAAAATGATAATCTTTGTGCTAATAGTTATTGGAAATAATTATTTTTGATAAATCTGAAAGTAACAAATGTTCTATTACAGACATTCATTCTATGGAATATAGATAATAATGTAAAATTTGTACAACCACCCTTACATTTCATATTATTGCTACTTCTCTTAAAAAGAATGCAGTCATCTTGGCTTAATGCCACGCTTGTTGTTTATTATGGTGTAGATGTTAAGGGACTGACCATTGTTTTTCCTAAGTTTCTTAATCACACTCTCTTAAGGCGAGTTGAGATCTTGACGGTCCATCATATAGAACTCTGAGATATTAGTTCTAAAACTCATATGAAATACAGGACAAGACAAGCTAGTTCTAGTTTTGCACCAGTGTAGCAGCAAGTTGAGGTCTCAATAAGTGAAGAAATGAGGGATGATAAAGAGGCAGGCGAAGAGAAGGTCTTCAATTTGGTTTCCAAAAACAACAAGCTTATGGAGGAACGTATGAACACCATGGAGGTGCACATGAAGGAGATGGTGCAAAACAACGAAGATAGTGGCATAACTCTAAGAAGATTCTGAAGTACCTTGCTACTTAAAGTGTTCAATTTTCTTCACCCACACCTTCGTCGTCTTAATCTCCATAAGTGGTTTCTTGCACTAAACTTTTCTTTTTATTTTTTATATGTTTTGTTTGTTTTCTCATATTAAGGACAATTTGCCATCTAAGTGAGAGGAGGTTTATGCATTATCATGTCATTTTTGTATGAACTTTGCATATCGTGTTATGTTAGTTTTGATTAGGTTGACATGGTGTGAACATTTTGTTACATATGCATAAATTGTAAGAATGTGTCAAAGGTAAGAATTTGAAGGAATTAGTTTAGCTTTGAACATGGTCGTTTAATTTGTAAAGGCATATTAATTTTATGTTTTAATATCTTTGGATGAGTATGCATGTTAATTAGGATATGACACCTATTCTTTACTTTATGAAATTTATGCTATACATTTACAATTATAAATCAATTGAAATGGTTAGCATTACCAATAACCTTTCATGAGAATGACTGACTAAAAAGAAACGAAGTAAGTTAAGTAATTAAAAAATTGTGTCTTAAATAATTAACTATTCTGTTGGCCCTTTTTTGAACAAAAATTGAGTAAAGAACATCATTGATAGCTAGTTAAGAATATGATATAGTTGAGTAACGGGGGCATTCACTATAAAATGTTTGGCTTCACGTCGAAAGGCTAGAATAACATTCCAACCATACTAAATAATAAAAAACTAGGCCTAGTTGAGTAACTAGGGGACATTCATGACAAGATGTTTACCTTTGCGTCAAAAGACTAGGTTAATGTTAAAGAAAATAAAAAAGAAATGGTGTTTAAATAAATGAAACCTATTGATTTTTTAAACTAGCAAAATTTTTCATGAAAGGATACTTAGTGATAGTTTCCTTTTTGATTGATCACTATTTATAAATGCATGTTTACAATTGCCATAGGTGTACGAATA
Source organism: Erythroxylum suave (assembly GCA_027563595.1). Taxonomy (NCBI): domain Eukaryota; kingdom Viridiplantae; phylum Streptophyta; class Magnoliopsida; order Malpighiales; family Erythroxylaceae; genus Erythroxylum; species Erythroxylum suave. Next base: position 22,212,609 of record JAOSBN010000003.1, on the reverse strand, counting down.
GGGTATTAATATTTTGATTTATATGTATATTCAATTTAAGGAACTTAAACATGAAAGGAATATGTTAATATGTTGACGTAATTTGAATGATTGATGTTTGTGGTTAAATTGATTCCATAAGATTCAATGTCATTATATCATTATTGCATGTTACATCATTGTGAGTTTATGTATTTTGACGTTTTTGTTTTTGTTTCTTTTAGCTTGAGCATAAGAAAAATTTTAAGTATGGGGATATTGATAGGTATTACTTCATACAATGTTTTCCTAGGTGTTTTAGTGTGTTTTCAAGTATTTATTAGATGATTATCATATGTAAAACTTAGAATTATGTTGTTGGGAGTATTTGTTTATATTTTAAATGTTTGTGTGGTTTAAAGCAGGAATTCAATCTTAATTTTATGTTTCATGAGGTATTTGATATGTTTATGAGTATTGGAAATTAGGCAATTAAAGAGAAGAAAGATGGAAGGTGTATGAAGGGTGTCATGATTGTGCATCAAGAGCACGATCATGACAGGCATACATGGGGTTGCATGGCCTCTATCACAGAAAGGATGAAACATAGAGCATGCTCATGAAAAAGAGGAAAACACTAAGGTCATGATCCTAATAGAGAGGAAAACACCAGGAGCATGAATGTGACTCCTATGTCATGATCGTGATAGAGGGTTTTCAAGCTCAAATTTTTCATCTGTTTCACGGTACAAGGCTATTTTTAGAACCAAATAAAGTGGGAAAACCCTAGACATGACCCTAAGACCCTAAGGCACAATACAAGAATGTGAAATACAATAAAAAAAATGCAGTAACCAACATTAGAAAGTGAATTAAATGTGGTGAGATCAAGAAGAGCACCATGAATTCTAGCTTTCTATATCAAGGTTTCAATAGTGTTTTTCTTCTTTTCCTTTATTTCTTGCATTATCCTTGACGTGTAAGATGAATTCTTTGATCTTAAACATGTCTATAAAGTTTTAAATTTTAGGTTAGGATTTATTCTAAAATTATTTTGTGACTTTTGATTATTGTTGAATTCAATACATACTTAGATGTTTGTGATAATTGCTCATGCATAAACTTGACAACAAATCGAGAAAGTGAGTCAAAGTAATTAGAGTTAGATTGTATGATGAGAGTTGGTAGCTTAATAGACCCACAATTATCAAATTAACTATTAGTCTACGAGAGATCTTGGTTGAGTAATTAATATCTGTTAGATAACTTCATATTTAATTAAAGACTTTTGCGATAGTTTTGTGAATTGGAGAGGTCTGAAAATTTCGAATTCAATTAGGGTTATTTGATTAGATATTTAAAGAGAGTAATCAATACCTTAGGAAATCTATGATTAAACACATAATTGAATCAACAAGATTAATGGAAACAAAATAAAGAAAGAATAGGTCATATATATTCCATCTTAATAAAAACCCAAAATTTATTGGCAGCTCATTGTTTATTTTCTTATTTGCTTTCTCTTATTATTCTTTTTAATGTTTTTATTTAAATTTAATTCAAATCAATTTCTGAATACCTTAGACAAATTGTTAACTCTTGCATAATCTTCGTGGGAACAATAACTTATTATACTACAAGATACGATCTGTAGACTTACGGTGTATTGAGAGTTATATTATTAAATATAAAACTTGCTTAATAGTTAATTCATCATGGTTATCGAGATTCAAGCAATAATGTACACTTTAGCAATAATCTATAATCTGATCATTCTCCATTTGAGGTTTTGCTAAGGTTTTTAACACCAAATTCTATCTGTTCAGATTTAGTGATTGTCTAACAATGGTGGAGGGATACGAAGAAGTTGTAAGAATGGAATGTAATGTCCAGTTAGGTGATACGAGGAATATATATGTGTTATGAAGATCAACTCAAGGCATTGAATAAGACAAAGGTTTACAACACTAAGGTGCATTTGGAAAGCAAGAGAATGCAGTTGAAGCATATCCAAAAGGCAATCTATTTTAAGCCTGGAGATAAAACTCTAATATAAAGATACATTATACTCTAAGGCAGGGTTGTTCCTATTGTTTTATAAGCCCTAGGCAAAAGTAAAAGGAAAGGATCCTAATAAATCGGCAATATTCAAGTTATATAAATCAACAATATACAAGTCTGAATTTAATTTAAGTTATAATTTAAATAAATTTAATAATAACATGAACATATTACCAAATAAAAATGAGAAAATATTAATACCTATATATTGGAAAAGTATAAAGAGTTAAAATAAACAACCTAAGAGTGCGAATATCATGTTCACATAAACATTGTCAGACATTGTATGTATGAGCAAATATAATATATTCAAGTATTTAATAAGCTGAAAAATACATAGAAAAAATTAGAAACTTTACTTTTAAATTATCACTCAAAAATTAGAACTAAGAAAATCTTTCGCTGTCAATTATTAAGTTGGAGTATATTAGATTCATATGTCGATAGAAATAAAAAAATTAGAAGGTAAGAAATAAATCCAATTGAAATGAAAGAAACAATAGCCCTTCTTAGCCTTGCCTAGGGCCAGGATTGCTCTTAGCCCTCAAATACCATTCCTATTTCCTTAAACAAAGGGCTAGAGTAATAAGGATGCAAAATGGGGATGGGAAAACTAAAAATTTCCACAATTCCATATTGATAAGAAAAATAGGAACAACATAGTCTCCTTTCAAAACACAAGAAGCAATAGTTTCAAATCTGATGAGAGATCAAGGAGGCAATCTTTAATCATTTCAAGGAACTCATAGTTACAAGCCAAGAGAATATTTCCAATGTGTAGGTGGTTAAGGAATACTACCCCCATCTAATCAGTAAGGTACAAGGGTCCCTCCTAACAGCTTAGTTTAGTGAAGATGATGCTAAAGCAACTTTGCGGAATCTTTACATAGATAAATCCTTTATATCTGAAGGATGGAATGCTAGACTTTTCCAAAAATTTCATATAGTAGGGAATCAGGTCACTAAGGTAGTGTTAAAGTTACTTAGCAAAAGAATAAACAATAGAACGAATATCTTTTTGGATCCAAAGGCTTCCAATCACTTTGGCTAATAAGACTACAGGGTAATATCCCAATAGAATTTTTTACATAAAATCTTATCCAAAATGTTAGCCACAAGACTTAAGGAGGTACTAAAGTACATTATAAGCCAAAACCAAATAGCTTTTATAAAAAATGGAAGTATAAAAGACACTATCCTAGTGATCAAAGAGCTGGTAAAAGACTATATTAAAAGCAAGTCCATTAAAAGCTACTTCATCAAGCTAGACCTACATAAGGCTTTTGATTCTATATCATTGAGCTTCATTTTGGATACCTTGGATGCTTTAGGTTTCACTAACTAGTTCATAGATTGGATTGAAATGTACATTATCTTTGCTTCCTATAGAATATTAGTTAATTGACGAATCTACCAAAACCTTTCAAGATAGTAGGGGTCTTATGCTAAGTATGGAGGCCTTGTGTAGGATCCTCAACAAGAAAATCAAGAAGAGCAATCTCTTTAGATACCAATTCAAATGTAAAAAAGAAAAAGAGAGACAAAGTCTCCCACCTAGCCTTTACATATGACATTTTGCTCATATACAAAGCTAACAATAACTCAATTTATTAGCTAATGGATGCAATACACAGTTTTGGCATAATTTCAGACCTTGAAATCAACAAGAATAAGAGCTCTATTTTTGGCTTAGGGTCTAACACTAGGAAAGCTGAGCACCTAGCTACTCTCACTATCCTAAAACTAGAGAAACTTCCTCTTAAATACCTTGGGGTCCCAATTACTTCAACTAGGCTCACCTTGAGGGACTGCTTACCTCTTTTGGATATATTACAAAGACGAATGGGATGCTAGAATAATAGAAACCTATCCTTGCGAGTAGGCTTTAATTGATAACTCCCAGTCTGCACAGTGTGCATTTGCACTAGTTAGCTCATTTAGCTCCATCCGAGGAGTCATCAAGGTTTTGGAAAAACCAATAAAAAAAATGTTATGGACTGGAAGCTTCAGCAACTATCTATATCCCAAAGTATCCTGGAAAGATGTAAGCAATCCTAAAAATGAGGGGGGGCCTAGGAATTAATCCTCTAAGGGCAGCTAACAACATGTTGCTAGCCAAACAAATATGGAAGCATTTATTGGACAAAGAAACTCTATGGATTAGATGGGTTCACGACAACCATCGATATGATAAGAGCCTATAAAGACTAGTTCTTCCTTCTAGTTTTTTATAGACTTTCCATTTCATGATGTAATTGTGGAGTCAAATACAACTAAATATAGTAAAGCATGTAGGGGACGGAGCATAATTCTTTTTCTAGTTTGGTAACTGGCACAAACTATGTCCTTTGCTAAGTCATCATATTTTTACCAATAGCTCAAACACATGCGTCCCTCATCTAAGGTAAAGAAGATTATAAGAGGCAGTAACTGATCCAACAATATAAGGTGACTCAGCATTTTCATGGAGAATGTCCCAAAATACCTACATTATCCTACTAAGCAAGATTTCATAATTTGGAAAGGTCGGAGTACTGGAAATTTTGATAACAAATCATGCATGGATCTCTTCAGAATTCCCAATAACAAAGGGAATTGACATGGTTTTATTTGGAACCAATGCAACATCGCAAAGCCAGTTTCCATTCTATGGATGGCTATTATCAACAAGTTGCCTACCAAAGTAGGAATTAAAGACGTAGAAACAGATATTTTATGTAGCTTCTGCAAAATGGAGCAGAAAATGACTTTTCACACGTGCCATCACCAAGTTCTTCTGGGAACAAGCTCTAAGCTGGAGTACCTTGGTTTGCCCCGAGAACAACCTAGGAGACATTGTAGAATGGCTCAGCTTCTATAAGTTTTCCACTAACTCCAAGAGAATTCTCTTTAGCATAATATTAAGCAACTGCATCTACGCGATCTGGAGGAAAAAAGGATCTTCCAAGAGAAAGCGGTGACCACGGATAGTACTGTTAATGCGCTGCGGATAAGGATGAGAGAACAGATCTGAGTAATTATTGGCTCTCAAAGAACTAAGCTCCGTAATTACTCAAATTACAGCCAGGAAAGTTTGAAAAGGAAACAATGAGGAGATGAAAACCAATTGGTTCAATCGTCATTGTTGTACCCCTTGCATGTAACTAGTTCATAAACCAGATAGTTGTATCTAGACACGCAGAGACGCATTTAGGTTGGATTGCTTTGTATAGCTAGATGGTTGTATATCTGTTTTGGTCTGTTCTGCTAAACTACTGTACTATCCCTTCTACGGGATTTACTATTATCAATACATATTTTTTATGCTTTCAAAAAAGTATGGTATCACCCCAATTCGATATCTAGTTACAGGTGAGCTAACATTGAAATCGAAGATTTATTTGTTGGATTTTTTTCTTTGTTTACCTAGTATCAGAAGTGAAGAAATGAAACAATACAAAGATGAAATTTTAAGAACAAAAATTTTGTATCAACCCCATGCTTTTCCTCCCATTTTAATATCATTGCAATCTAAATTGTTGATGGATGGGAATAAGACAGTAACTTGATGTCAATGGAAAACAACCACTATGACAAACATATTAACCAAATCCTAAAGAAATTGTAAACGAGAATACAAGATACAACACATAATTCTTTAAGTTTTTCTTGTACCTACGACTGTTGCGAATGGACAAACTGCAGCTTGTGAAAGATATAATTCTGGATCATAACAATTAGGTTTGGTTCAACCAAAAACACTGGGAAATAATCATGCCTAAGCTTAACTTTTTCAATTTGAGAGGGGCAACAATCATATAACTAAAATTTGGCAAACTGATTATTATGGCTTTCCCGCCTCGTCTCTTGAATTAACACTGTATATGACATGTTCAGTTCGCCAATATGGCAAGCTCATCAGAAATTCATGTTGTAATCTTGATGTATAATCCTCAAAAGCAGAAATAGCGGCAGAGAATTTACTCCAGTTAAATGCTTGTACGCAGTTCTCATCACAGGTACTGGGGCCAAAGACTGCTTCTGCTAGTTGATAATCATTTATAAACAAAGATTTCAATGCTCTTATTTCTTCCCTCTGTGATTCTAAAATTCGCTTTATCTTACCAGTTCCTAAATGTAACAGGCAATCTTCGAATTCTGAGGCTTTCCAACGGTAAAATTGCACCACCTAATCAAAATAGTATAAGTAATTAGTGATATTATTCAAGAGAAGTTGTCATTCAAAAGAATTATGTACCCTCGCTGGTCGGATGCATTGACTCATTATGTTGTGAGATAGAAAAACAAAGAACTCATCATCAATTGAATGCCTCTTTTAACATAATTCTATTGTTTATAATCTTGCTTACTTCAGTATTTACAACTATGCTCCAAAAGCAGTCGTTAAATAGAGTAGAGATTTTAATGGATCAGCTGCTCCATGGTTGTTGATAATTAAGGGGAGGGTTCCATCATGAGCTTTCCCAGATTTATAGCATTAAAGTAAAAAAAAATGTCACTTAAAGAAAATTTCCACTCTATAAATGTTACAAGTCAACCACTAATCTTGTTATCAATTGTTAACGAGGGTCCACAGCAGCTACATACCTGAAGTGCGTGCAAAATATTCACGAATTCCTGCTCAAATAACTCATTTTCTTTAGCTACTTGGAGATGTTCCGTGAGTACATCTGAGGAAGATGGGAAGAAGCTTTTTGGTCTCGAAGAATAAATGTCAAAGCCAAGGGCATGCATTCTTGCGCAGCAAATATCAAATCCTAACTCACTAGCTGAATCTGGTGAAAACCAATACATAATGCTGGATGCTGGTATTGGCAGACTCAATTTAGGCGTGTTGCTTGAGCCATTGAACCATCTATCTGATAGAAGTGATATAAGTTTTGCATCCTCATCATGGGCCCTATCACGACTAAACCATATTGTAAGTGTAAGCCTCTCCCCCTTATTTACCTGTCAAAGATCTGATGGATGAAACTAGAAATGACAATATAATAAAAAGAAACTTGTAAATACTACTTCAAGGATTGGACGATAAGCTGACATCAGTTAGGAGTTGTGAGAGGAGTTGAGATACCTCATCAACTGAATGTATGTTACGGCTGTCAGCAGTGTACATGATGACATCCTGTCATAAGTATCATAAGTCCAATGTTATTTTTAAAGTGTATAAACTGATAAATAACACAGCCGACCCCCAGAAATGGCAAATGGATTGATAAACTCTTAGTTGAGCACCAAGATTAAAACTGAAAAGTTTCACATATTATTCCAAAATAATTGACCACATTTATATATTAAAAATCTAATTTTCAGCTGCACTTACCCCAGCCATGGGAATGACAGTTGTTGGCTCACCGTCCTGGAAATGAAGAAGTCCACCTTTAAAGTCCTTCCCATACGTATTCAAGTAGCAGACAGCCTGTTTTTCAATGAAACAAAGAAGTATTAATTCAGGTAACAAAATGCATCATGAAGATTTGAGAATCTACGGCAAATGAATTTTGCCTGCACAAAGGCATTACTACTGCATACTATATACAATAAAGAGGGATAAATGATAGCATCAATGTGCAGAAAGAAGAAAATATAAATTAAAGACGTAGATATAGATCTTATATCCATACTGTAAATTCTCGTTGTTTAAGATATGGCCTATTATCATCACTGTGCCAACCGATGCTTGATCCTCTGGCCCAGCTGATTCCATATACATGATAAAGGTCAAGGTATGAGTGAGGAAGATGTATGGTTAAGCAACAATGTATAGGAGGCCGAAATTACAACGCAGTTCTATAAGTAGTTGGAACAAACAAGGAAACAAAAGCTATCAAGAAATAAAATGCAGAAATCAGTAATGCAGCACAGTAGCACATAGAAAAATTGAAAACAAAATACAGATAGACCGAAGGCAGAGAAAAAGAAGAGTGAAAGAGAAAAAATATAAAGAAATGAATAACAAATTGTCAAATTCGACACTCATAAACAACGAATATGAGTAGTATTTATCAAGTTTGGATGCCCTAAATGACAAGTATAACAACTAAAGGAAAGATAAAAACGAGTTTTTATAAGGAAAGGAACAAAAACTGAATATCATACCTAAATAAGTTGCGCACTAAAGTATTTACTGAGAGTACCAAAAAGTCCAAAGAAAAATGTGGGAGGAATTATTTGCAGGGAAGCAATGCATAATAATATTGAACTAGAACATTTAAATGAATTAAATTACTCTGAGCTCTTTGTTGATGTTCTAAACTAAAGTATGCAATAATATAGTATTTTCAAGGATTAATTAAATAGCAGTCAAGTTAAAATTTGACTAAGGAAGATTCACTTTCACAATTTGGAAGGCAAAATGTAATATTTCCTATCCTCATACTCGGCTTCAATCTTAAGAAATATTTCATAGCCTTTGAGAAGATAAGCATGCTCTCAACTTAAAGAGAAAGCGATTAGTGGTAGGAAGGTAGGTTTTAATTTTTGAAACAAAAGATGGAAAAAGGACTAAGTAAATATTTGGTAGTCATTGCAGTGCAGAACAAATATGCTAATGACGGCTATCATTTAACTGACAACTTGAGGAACAAGGAAAACAAGGGATAAAAAATTTATAAAATTGAAAGAAATTCACTAACCTAATCAAACCAGTGAATTCAACAAACAGCTCGTACTCACAACCAAAGAACTCTTCAACTTTGTCTTTCAACCTCTCTGCATGAGAATGAAATGGGTTTCATCTTAAATTACCTATCTCAAAAAGAAGAGGGTTGTAGGCTGTTATCAAACTATGGAAGAAGAAACCTCGGATGGAAACAAAAGGGACGACGAAATGATGGCAATTGGTGGCAATTAGATGCGAAAGAGTTGTTGAGAAGACGTTTTCTCTATAACCCACAGTGCCACAGCTCTTGTGAATGAATTCTAATTCCTAACACATTGTCAATATTCTTTTTATCAAGAATATCAGAATAGAATTAACGAAATTGACGGGAGAAAAAAGAGAAAGGCGAAGACCTCGCATTCAGGGATGGTGAGGAAATTGCGAAGGAGGAGACGTCTGTTACGGTGTTCGTCGTAGCTCTCGTCATCTCCCATCCTTAGTGCACTATGATTCAACCCATCTTGTTGAATCAAGTGGTCGCTCGACTATAATTCACCCTACTACTTTTTGGGTATGCAAAGACTGTAAATCAGATACATGTGTCATCCAGGCGTATCAGATTGATATGAAAGATGACCCAGCACAATCCATTTATTGCTATTTCCTTCCCGACCCGGCCTGGAAGCCTTTTGTTGGCAGTTGCATAATATAAACGGCCAAGTTAACTTCCATCGGTTATATTTGTCCTAATGTAAAAGGAAGATTAAGCGAGTGGAAAAAATATAATCACATTCGTTGCAATCATAAAGAAAAACTCTCTTTATTCTTCCTCACATGAATTACACCATTAAAGCTTAGAGTTTGGGGCATTGATTAATGGTGACTCTAGTAGTCAACCGTGAACAGAAAATTGATCAACCACTTTTGTATTAAGGTCATTTCTTATATTTTTCTACATTAGTATTAGAGCTTCCAGGATTGGGCATTTTTATAAACAAAACCTTGATTGAATCCATCCCGAAGAGAGCCCCTTAAGCACGTTAAAGTTTGCGAACTTGCGCATGTTGAAATTGCATGAAAACAAAATTAACGACTTGAGATTTTTTATAGTCATAACCATGCGGTGGCAATTCAAATACTAGGTCGTGGATGTCTAAGGCATAATCTCTCCAAGTAGGATCCAAACTCTATCAAATTCCTTTGAAATGGAGAAACTGAACAAATTTTGCATATCTTAAGGAATCTTTTGGCTTTGAACACGCAAGGTTGAATCTTTGGATACACTTTTAAGGGTAATTTACAATGAACTGCCTCCCTAATTAATCCATTTCTTTGGATCTTCTCAACCTCTTCTGCTTCATTTTCACTACGTTTAACAAAGAAATTCTCGCAGATATCTCAGTTGGCAGTTTCTCGCTAGTCTCTGTTTTCATACACAGTTAAAACAAATGAAAGACATCATACATGTTTTTAAAAGAGACGGTGAGTCTCTATTTAAGTAAGAAAGTCAAATGTTGTTTTTCATGGAAAATTCATATAACCCCGTTTGGTTGGCAGGAAAGTAAAGTGAATTTAGAATCTGATTCTTTGGAAAATGAATCTATGAAAAGTAAAGATATTAACATGTTTTGATACTTATAAGAATTCTAATAGGAAAGTTGAGTGAATTATTATTATAGTGTTTGGTATGCAACATTATTTCATGGAATGTAATTTAATTTTGACTTATGTTTCCATTTATATCCTTACAAACCAAATAAAAATTGAAATCGTTAAATAATTTTAATTTGTAATACAAGTTATATTATTAAATATTAATTTTGTTCATTTCTAATATTTTAATCATATTAATTTTATTATTCTTAATATTATTAATTATTATTATTAATTTTATTATTACCAAATTTATCAATTACATTATTATTATTATTACTATTACTATTACTATTATTATTATTATTAATTATTATTATTATTACTATTATTATTATTATTATTATTAAATTCCTTATTATTATAAAAGAATTGTTGTAGAGTTGAAAGAAAAGGAAGGGTTGAATTGGCTAGTGTAATTTTTATATTAAATTCCTGAGAAAAGTAATCTAAATACTAAGAGGGTGGTGGGAGTTAGAATCAAAGGAAAGTGCTACTACTTTCCCTAAATTGGGAAAGTTTTTACTTTCCTAACTACTCAAAAAAATGAACCAAACATAATAATGTAAATTTTAGGAAAAATATCACTTTCTCAAGCAAGAATCCATGTCAACCAAACAAGGCCTAAAGTCTTTCTCCAGATGATGTACGCATGGTATGTTTTTAAACGCATTTGGTTATAAAAGAGGGACTCCTTAAAAGATGTGGACGTTACATTCATTAATTAGCATTGGATAAGATGTGCACGTAAACTCCTTAAAGGAAATTTGAAAAACATGGTGTTAAATGGATTTGGACAAATGTTATCAATGCGTAAGGTAAACTCATTTATTATCATTTTTTATATGAGATGATTATGAGCTTAGCAAAATTTTCGATCATACAATGTGAGTTATGGAATTTTTTATAATTTAATTAATGTAAATGTGCCTTGCTTCATTTATATATATACTTGTAGATATGGCAACTAAAACCATGATCAGTGATTTGTCTACCACTGAAAAATTGGATGGTTCAAATTATGATATATGGCAAATGAAGATTCAATATCTTTTAAATGAACAAGAATTGCTCGAATGTTTAATCACAATAATGATTACGCCATCTTTATTAGACAAAGATGGAAAAGATATTGATATTGCTAGTGAGCAATATCAAGCATCCTTAAAGGCTTATGGAGATTGATCCAAAACGGATCGTAAGGCATGTTATCCTATGTTGTATTTCACGCATGGTGATCTAATTAGAGAATTTGAGGATTATCCCACTACTAAGGACATGTGGGACAAACTTAAGATCACTTTTGGTCAACACATCCGCTACAAGGCTTTGTGCTTTGCTTCTTAAGTGCATGAATTACGAGATTAATGCAACTCATACTATGATTGAACATTTACAAACTATGAGTGCTATGGTTCGTGATCTTAAGGCAGCTGGCCGGGCTATCTCTGAAGAATAACAAGTCCTGAATGTGATTCAGGCTCTTCCAGATCATATTGAGCATTGGAAGAATGTGAAACTTGTTTTAATACATAATAAGAATGTCAAAACTCTTACAGAAATCACTAGGCACCTTGAAATGGAGGAGAGTCATTTAAAAGCATCTGACTCCTCCAATGTAGCTCTTGTTGCTAAAGGGAAAGGACCCAAATGCAACACTGCCAATCAAGGTAAGAGAAAGGTTCTTGGCCTTCTCAAAGGAATGGAACAAAAGGTCATATTGCCAAGAAGCAAAAGGCTAAGGGCAAAGGAGAGAAAAACATGGCACGTGTGAAGTGCTATAATTGTGGAAAGAAAGGTCATTTTGCTTGGGATTGTCCTGAACCTAAGAAGGTACATTTCTTATCCATTACTCTTGAGTTATATGTTTGTTTTCATGCATTAGTTGCTAATTTTCTTCCTAATTGGAATTTGTATACGAGAGTAAGCAAGCACACAATTCGGGATCGAGCTGGCTATGTGGACTTTCATTAGTATCTAGTGGGTTCACAAACTCTTGAATTAGGAAATGGTAGTGAAGAAGATGTCCTAGGAATAGGGACATATAAGCTAAAGTTATGTGGAGGAAATACTTTGCTTTTCCATGATACTGTCTATGCACCCGGGGTGCGATGTTGCCTTGTGTCTCTTGTAACTTTGATGAAATTAGGATTTGTTTTTAGTTCTAGTCATTATGGATTGGATATTATGTATAATGGCAATATTTTTGGCCATGTTACATTAAAAAACGATTTTCTAATTCTTGATTTGGATGCATGTTATGATAATTCGTCTTCTTTGTATGTTTCATATTTTGATCCTAATTCTAAATGTGTTAAATGGTATGTTAGACTTGGTCACATTGGCTAAGATATATTGAGTAGGCTAGCTAAAGAAGGTTGTTTAAACCGACTCACTAAGGTTAAGTTGCCTAAAAGTGAGTCATGTTTAGCTGGTAAGGCAACTGCGAAACATTTTGGTAAGGCTTCAAGGGTGTCTAAACCTATTGAGCTTACTCACTCTGATATTTGTGGACCTATGAATGTTAAGGCACGTTATGGGGCTATATATTTTCTCATTTTTAATAGATGACTATTGTCGTTATGGGTATGTGTACCTTTTAGCTCATCATTATAAAGTGCTTGATGTGTTCAAATGATTTGTGATTGAAGTTGAGAAACAATTGGAAAGAAGAGTTAAAGCTCTTCGGACCGATTATAGTCGAGAATATCTATCTGATATGTTCAAAGAATATTATGAGAAAAAGGGTATAAGAAGACAACTAACGATTCCTCGAACTCCAGAATAAAATGGTGTTGTGGAGTGTAGGAATCGAACATTGCTGATTATGGTCAGGTTAATGATGGCACACGTTAGTCTTCTAATTAATTTTTGGCCAGATGTGTTGCTCACGACAACTTATATTCTTAACTGTGTGCCAGGTAAAAATATAACTGCCACTCTATATGAGTTATGGAATAGAAGAAAGCCCCTTTTTGATCATTTGCACTCATGGGGTTCAGTTAGTTATGTACACAACCTGACTCACAAACATGGGAAACTTCATCCAAGAGGCACCAAAAATGGTGTTTATAAGATACCTCGAATATTCTAAAAGGTATGTCATGTTTGGTGAGCACCCGAATGGTGGCATGACAAAAGTTGATTCCCGCAATGTGGAGTTTTTTGAGGATGAGTTTCTAAGCATAGTTGAAATAAAAAAGACCTAGAATTGTATGAGTTACAACAAGATAATTTTGGTCAGGGGGAGAATTTAGTTACTCGCTAAGTCACTGAGACTTTTCTTGCCTAAGAGAACCAAATCGAGAATGAGGTTCATCTTCAATCTCTAAACCAAGAACTTGTGGATAGTCTACATGTTGAAAATCCCACATCTCAAGGAGATAGTGGGAGTGGTTCTCAACATGATCAGGACCCCACATCTCTAAAAGATAGAGGGAGAGATTCTAAATCAGGGCAGAAAAATATAGGTCCTAGACTTTGAAGAAGTGAGCGTGGAAGAATTGCTCAACGATATTTTCAAATCGAAGAGAAAATATTCCTTTGTACTCCTTTGGAAATAGAAGAATCAACCTCTTTTCAAGAGGCTGTTGATTCACCTAATCAAACAGAGTGGATGGATGTCATGAGGGATGAAATGGACTCAATAGCAAGAAATAAGGTTTGGGAACTATTTGATCTTCTGCTCTAATGAAAGTCAATTGGAAATAAGTGGGTTGTCAAGATAAAACATTGGGTGGATGGAACGATAGATAAGTTCAGGGCCCGTTTGTTAGCAAAAGGCTATACCCAATAGAGGATATAGACTATGAAGAGACATTTTCTCCTATGGTGAGATTTGCTTCTATTCGCTTACTTTTAGCTTTGGTTGCCCATTTGGACCTGTAGTTATTTCAAATGGATGTAAAGACTGCTTTCCTTAATAGCAGCATTGAGGAAGAGATTTATATTAATCAACCTATTGGTTTTGTATCAAAAGGTCAAGAGGACAAAGTGTGTCATCTTAGATGGTCTCAAACAGTCTTCCAAATCATGATATTTCAGATTCCATAAAGCCATTACTTCTTTTGGCTTATTCATGATTTCAGAAGACCAATGTGTGTACGGTAAGAGAATAACAAGTGGAATTTGTTTCTCACTTTGTATGTTGATGACATATTACTGGTCGGAAATAATATGGAGATGCTCAAAAGCACTAAAGAATGGTTGTCCTCTATCTTTGATATGAAGGACATGGGTGAAGTTAGGTATGTCCTAGGTGTGGAAATAACTAGAAATCATCCCAAGAATCTTCTGGGTTTAAGTCAGGAAGCATATATTAATAAAATCTTGTAACGTTTCAAATGCATCATTCCAAACCCATTGATACTCCAGTTGAAAAGGGTTTTACCTTGAGTCTTGATCAATGCCCTAAAACAGATAAGGAAAAAGAAAAAATGAATAATATTCCCTATGCTAGTGCCGTAGGAAGCTTAATGTATGCTATTCTATGTACACAACTTGACATATGCTCTGCAGTTAGTTTGGTAAGTCATTACCAAAGCAACCGAGGTCCTGCTCATTGGCAAGCAGTCAAAAGGATTTTTCGCTACTTTCGTGGTACTTCAAACCTGGTTCTTTGCTATCAAGGCAGGGATTTAAGGTTAAATGGATGTTCAGATGCTGACTGGGATAGTGACCCGGATGAGTCTAGGTCAACCTCAGGATATGCCTTCCCCTTGAGAGGTGGATCCATATCATAGTGCAGCAAGAAGCAAGACTGCATAGCATTATCAACAAAGGAAGTAGAATATGTTACTTGTTGTCTTGCCGCTTAGGAGGCAATATGGTTGAGAAGTTTTCTTCTGGATCTTAATCTTACTCCTAGAGTTGATGATCTTGTTGAAACGTTATGTGACAACACTGTTGCCATACATTTTACTAAAGATCCAAAGTTTCATAAAAAAATCTAAACATATCAAAAGGCATTATCATTTTGTCATTTTGTTAGAGACACCATAAAAAATAAAGAGGTTGCCATAAATTATATACCTACTAGCAAGAGAGTAGCTGATCCCTTAACTAAACTTATTCCTCGAGATTCGTTCAAGGCTCATGTGATGAGTTTAGGTTTGTGTAGGGTTTAATTTTTCATTGAGTTATATCTTGTTAAATAATAGACGTGTTTTAATTTGTTCAATAAATGTTTTTCTTAACTATTCATTGGTACGCAATTACATGATAAGGCACATTATAATGTCACCAAGCTTCTGATTGACCTTGCCACACAGGTAATCGCCCTAACGTTTGAGTAGTGCATAGGATGAGACTTTACAATATTAATATTGAGTGTATGTAATATTGTGTTAACTTCATACTTGTGTAGTATGCATGATATTTTTTTTATTTGAATAATTGCCTGAGTAAGTCTAAGATGAGACTTTGATGAGTCAGATGTGAAAATTTCAGATTTCACATTGATGCCTTAAAAGCCAAATCTCGAGTGTTAAGATTAGCATTAGGTATGTTAATCTAGTGGCTCGGATTAGTTTTTTTATTTATTTAAAGCTAGATTCATGATTTTGCATGGCATAGAAGAGTGACATTCCCCGCTTAGTGAGAGCTATGCTATGACACACATTTCATATTTTGTGTGTTATTATATAACGAGCTATGCCTTTATTCAAATGACATTGTTTTAAATGAAAGCTCAATTAGGCCTTTATTCATCTTATGCTGATAGGTAAGCCTTTCCTTACTCTTAGATAATTGTCCATGATAATTATCTTAGGGTAGAAAGCAAATTCAGTCAAAATCTTCATTATATTGTTCAGATAATACATAGCAAGCAGTGATTTATATACCCCTTTAAGATCTTATGTGTTGTTGATCATTTCTAATTCTAGCCTACCTTTAATTTATAGGTACTCCATTTCAATGAATGGCCAGTTATTGAATCAACTTGGGGAAGGTGTCATGGGGAATGGTGGATAATACTCACAATTGTACAGGAATACGATGCAGTTATAGTTTCGTCCTCATCAACTAGTAACCTTGCACTTCCTACATCTCAAGAACCTGGTGCCAATCAGCCCATCAATATCATAATAGCTAAAAATCCTTATCCTTCAGTTCCAGTTTCAATTCCTTTCAACGAAGTAGCTTTGAAAGTGATATTGTTCACTAACAAGGATACATCTGTAGAACAAGAAACAACTCAAAAAGAGATCGAAAATGTGGTGTTAGATCATATAAATTTAGATGCGATTTTGGCATTAAGGAGCTATGCAGTGTTTTGCTAGATTTAAGGGGAAATTTTGATGAGCTGGAAGACCTTTTGGAGGAGGGAATTAAGCAAAATATGCTGCAGAAGATTGCAATGGAAGTGTTGCCATTGAAGGGTGACCATGAGGGTGGTGGCAATTCTCTCAAGCTTTTAAACAGTGTTAGGAAGAAACAGTGTTAGGAAGAGACTACAAGTTAGTAATCTCCAATCCAAGGCCTCTCATTGGAGCATTGTTTTGGAGGGTTATCTTCAGTAATGTTACTTGCTGAAGCTTATTGAAGCTCTAGCTGGCAATGTAGAGATGGAGATAAAATTAGTGTTTCCATGAGATACTATTTGAAACTATTTATATGATTTTAACCAGGAAAGAAGATGGAAAATTGTTTGTTCATTGTACTCTCTTTGTAATTTTAACAAATTCCTATTTTTATTTAATAAAATTTCATAAATTTTGAGAAAATTTTCTAATTTGTTTAAAAAAACACATTTTTTATTTAGAAGTGAGAAAACGATAAATAAATGAAAATAAAATATGCTAAATTAGACTGTAGGGAATTATGTAACACCTAATAATCATGTGGATGATTTTTTGAGACCTTTAATTACAAAAGTACTATTATTTTTTAAAGTTTCTTTATTAAATACAAAAAAGTTCTCTATTTAGACTACAAGACCTAAATTAGTTCTAAACTTGTCCAATAACCTACTAGAAACCTATACAAGATCTCTTATTACACAATTTTACCGGTTCGATTCAATTCTTAATATATTAAACTACCTAACTCTTGTTACCGCAATTTAATGATTTTTACTCAGTTCACCCTCTCAATTTATTACCAAATTTTTAAGAACAGAAATTAAATCAGAAATAATTCAATAAAAATGCAACAAAATTAAACTTCATTAATATCAAGGAATAAATTCCCAAAGGTAAGTTTAGACATAATCAACATTCAACAAAACATATTCTTAATGACTATCCCAATTCTATACGTCAATAAAATTGAAATAAACTGAAAAATACTAGTGGAACGAATTGATAGAGGTAGTGACGGCAGGAAACCTCCTATTCCGAGAAGTACTTCACATCAAGCTTTTTCTATATGTCTCTCTTCCTTTTATCCTTTCTCAATCTCTCGATAAAGCTCTCCTTAGGGTTTGGGATTGTGGCTGATACAAAAAGATCCTTCTTCTATTCTTTATGTTCCTTAAATACCTTGACAGCCCTAGGGTTGATTCGGGGTCAAAACGGTCCAAAAATTCCTTAAAATCTGACTTTTCCCCTTGTTTACGTGTCTGCCTAACGTAGGCCACAATAGTGGTAGCATCTAACCTTTATATCAAAGGCCACGATTGTGGCCTGTGATAGAGTCCTTTTGTCATGATCGTGTCCCTTAGGCCACGATCATGGCTTGGTTCGCATGTGACACCCCAGTCTCGCAAGACACATACCTGACATCCTGAGTGATATCTGAGTATGTAACCTACAAGGATGGCATGCTAGAACAGTCAACAATTGAACTCATTACAAATTTTTTTTAACACAACGCACGCGTGTACGGAAATCAATAATCAAATTCGGCCCGTTCTTTTCTTTTGTAACATCAAAATCAAATTTATTATTATTCTTATTTACAAACATTTCCACTTTGGAAAGTTATTGCATACAGGAATATTCAAATATACATTGTACAGAAATTGAATAAAATATAATTTGATACAAAAAATAAGAAAACAAATGCAGACTCGAACTAATCTCGACCTCTATCTCTTACTTGAATGTAGTATTTATACTCTCGTTAGCCTAACGGGATAACTCTTCTGAGCTTGAAAAATGTTGCAAAATTTTGGGTGAGTTTTTGCAAACTCAATAAGTGACCTTCCTTGATGGCTCACTCAATTACATAAACATAAAGTTTATATAATCATGCGGTTCATCTCATATCTTTAATTCGTCATGTTGAATAACATACACTTGATCAGTCATTTCACATTTTATATTCAATACATATCACATTCAGAAATTATTCAAATCATTATAATCATTCAGATTAGGCATATGCAGTGCACATGAGACTCACTTTCATTTATTATTTTCGTTGTGACCAAGTGCCTTTTTATCTGGCCCATATCCCTTAGTGGATACCGGCCTATATCAGATGATGTCCCATATCCCTTAGCAAATACCGGGTACATTCACAACCGAGCCTGAGGCTCTTATCATAGTTTCTAAGCTTTAAGCTCTTTTTCGGTGGCTACTCCCATCACAACTACCTTTTATCTTTCATGTATTCATGTAATGGAATGCATTATCCATATATGTTCAATCAATCACTTTATTTCACTTTACACATTCACTTTCACAGATCATCAGACCTTGGTCTGACATTCAACATTTAAGTTGAGAATACATTTATTTCTTCTCATTCACATACAAGTAGCACCTCAATATCACATTTATGCATCAAGTCTCGGACCTTCATTGTCTGGCATCAACATAAGCAAATCACATTCATATCATTTATATTCACATTGCATAATAATCATAACTGTAGTCATTCAATACAAAGATTGAAATCAGAACAAACAATAAAATGAGACAATCTAGGTCGACTCACAGTACACTCCATATTAGCAATTGCTTCCAAGATTTGGAAACGTCTGAATGTGGACAGTTATCATGCACATCAAAATTATGCAATACACACATTGCACACACATTAATAATTTCACAATCTTAAGTATTCATTTATGCACAAATATGTATATGAACTATGTACAATGCATCCTCAATGACAATCCTGGGTATATTATCAAATTTCACATTTTATCCACATTCTCATTTTGTAACTCAATTACTTGACATTTCATTTTTAGCATTATTTGCTCTCACAGTATTCAACTCTCACTAACTTTTATTCACTACCCGTTACTCATTTCCTTTGAATCACAACTACAATCATATAAACCTCTACATCTCCATTATATACATGTATTTGGTGCTTTAATACCAACAATCCATTCACTAATGTTGTTCTAACATTATATAATCACACAATATCCAAACTCTCATTCTTTCTTAGAAATTCTCCAAATATTTCAGACTGTTCATAAACTAAATCAATATCCTATACTAAAGTTTAATTCAGAAATATGGAATTATAGAGATAGAATTAAAATGCAATTTCTCCAGAAAATTTATAGCCTATGTCTCTAGTTTACTTCAAATTAAAAATCATCCCAATTGGATAACTACAAATCAAGATATGATCAAAATACTGAAGCATGTTTAAGCTGTGCAGGAAAGTTGGCCACGACAAACTTTTCCCGAGAGGAAAATTCCTCGCGAAATCTTGCAAGTTCACCCCGGCGAACCAAAGAGTTGGCCATGGCAAACTTTTTCCGATAGGAAATCCTATAAGTTGGCCATGGTGAACCGAGGAGTTGACCGTAGCGAACTTTCACAGAAAGCAGTAAACAGGACTCATTTTCCAGCTTTTCCAACTCTGTTTTTCAGGTCAGTCTTGTATGACCATTATGACCCAAAACAAGAGCTTTTTTGACAATATATTCTTCTAAAAAATTGTTTATATGTGTCTTAAGTTCTAAATATTCTAAGTTCATACAATTGGGTTTAATATTCTGAAAGTTATACACAATTTACTACATACTGTTCGCAAATAGAGACATAATCTGAAACTCAACTTCAAGACAAATTTCAAAACTTTGAGAGACAGAATTCAAACTCTATTTCTTCATAAAAATTGTATTCATTTGTCTCTAGTTTAATATAAATCAACAATCATCCTATTTGGATATCCTTAGGTCAAGATATTTCCAAATTTCAGATGCTTGTCCAGCGCTCCTCATCATCAATTTCATCCTAATTCATCTCTTTTGCTTAGTCTACCATTTCTAACTTATATCCACATCATTTCCTCTTCATTTATACTCCAATTAAAATTCAATATCATCTATACACAATTCAAAATCCATGCTTAATCATATACACTAAAAACAAAACATATCATATACACATTCATCATAATGACCTTTCTATCTCAAAAATAATCTCAACAACAACAACTTATCAATTATCAACAAATAATCACTCTTCCAACCCCATTTTTATGATCATGCTAGCTCTAACCCATCATCAATACAAAAAAAGGCAAAAAAATCATTCATGCATTCATCACATTTTCATACACTTTCATACACCTTTTACACTAACCAATGATATTTAAAGCATAACTTACTTGGTTTAGCTTCAAATCTTCAAAAATTTCACTTAGCCCTAGCTATCCATATAACCCACGTCCTTCATCTTTCAAGGTGGTAGGGTTGGGTCTTTGTGAGAAGTGAAAGAGAGAGCAAGATGAGAGTAACAAATGAAGGAGAGAGCAAGGTGTACGTTGATAGTGGTTGGGTGAGTAAAAACTTATGAAGAAAGATAGAAGAGAAGAGATGGAGAAGAAGAATCACGAAAATGAGAAGAGGAGCAAGAATGAAAACAATAAAATGGTCTTGTAAGATTAAAACCATCGTGGGGTAGGGCATTGTTTGGCAAGTGACACATGTCACTTGCCACATGTCCTATCTCTATTAGTTTGGATTAAGCTCTTTTATTAACTAGTCCAATCAATTCCAATTCCTACTCCAATTGTCTCCTTTTCATTGATGCTTTTCAATAAATCCCAAAGTCATTTATCAAAATTTCCATTATCATTAGACAGTAAATTCTACTACCATTTATCAATTGTCTTGCCACTTGACATTTTTCTAAGTCCAAAATTACCAAAATTTTTAGATTTTTTCTAAATTTCGACCAAAATTCCTAAATCACTAAATACACTCTCCAATTCAATTCTTAATGCATACTATTCACAATTTCAAATATAATCACATTTATAGATCAATTATACCCAGAAAATGTCAATGAATGCATGTACAATCATTTTAGAGTGCAAAAATCAATATTCACATGTGTGTATGCTAACATTAGGCATGAGCACGAAATGCGTTTTTTTTCTAATCTCTCAGTACTATTTCTCAATTACAAAAATATACGATTCTAACTCTTAGTATGCAAATGGGATATTACATGCAACATCCCACTACCATAGGATACATACCCAAACTTTCAGGAACATAACCTATAATAATGGTGTGTTAGAGCAAAATAATTCCAACTTACACATGACATTAACTAACATCATTTAAAAATCAGCAAATTTTAAAAAACCATTCATTGCATTAATCCACAACATTTACACTATTTCCTTTAGACACATATTTACATAACCTCATACAGGTTCTAACAAAAACAACAAAATACAAGACACATCACTCCTAGAACCAGCTGATAGACCTTTGAGCCATAACAAAATCCAAAAGGGGTTCTTTAGTCCTATCTAAAGAACTAGGTCTCCTGTCTCATACCTGAAAAACCATATTGCAATTTTTATAAGTTTTGCAAACTCAATGAGTGAACCATCATTGATGATTTCACCAAATCACATACACATAATACATATTTTACAGACACTCATTCATGTCATATACACATTCCAGATGTTCACACAACATGGTATATTATAAGATCACACAGTTCACATTGTTAAGCATAGCAAATAAATCACATCAATTTATCACTCATTTAACTTTGCAAATCATTCAATAAATTTTAGTCTTATAGTTTTATATGCATGAGACTCACATTCATTCTTATTATTGTAATTGAGTGCCTATCACATAGTTATACAAATATTGGCCCATAGGGCTCAGTCAAAACAAAACCACGGAGAATAGCTCTATGTCCAAAACATATATCACGGAGCAAAGCTCTACGTGGAAGCACTTCATACTGGCAACTCAAGACATAATGCCTTTATCTGAGCAAGCATTTCATGAAATGCAACAAATTCAGAATATCTCATATATCACAATCTTATATAAATGCTCAGAAAAAATTTCACAGTCATCGGACCTAAGTCCGACATTTAACTTTTGTTGAGAATCAAATGTCAAATTCATATAAGATCAAAACACTCCCAACACATGCCCAAATATTAAATTCCTCAGACCTCAAGTCTGAAATCCAGAAACAACTCACAAATAGTTCAATAATATTGGAAGATTAATAATCAAATTAAATTCAAATCAAATCAATCCTAGGAAATCATCTAGGTTGACTCACAGTACGCACCAAGAAGCTATTGCCTGGATGGTCCATAATGTCTAGCTGGCATCTAATGTGCTCCTCTAAAACATACACAACACATTCACAAATATTACATTTTTACACAAATGTACAAGTATTCTTTTATGCACTTCAATGTATAGAAAATATGCACAATGCATATTCAATGACAAATCCCGGTATCTTATTGTAATTATCATCATCAAATCGATCAGATATCAAAGCCCTCATTAATAACATTTGGTACTTACAATTTGGACCAAAATAAAACAATGTGAAATCAATATCATAACCTAATTGACCCCTTCAGATTTTCTACCTATATGATTTCGGGTCAACTTTGCATAATTAATCTGATAGGGTAAATGACAAAAATAGGCACAACTTCCTTCTGAAAAGTTGTTCTAAATGTCTTAAGTTTCTAATGACTCTAAGATCATACAATTTGATTTAGTATTCAATGAGTTATGCACAAAATACCACAAACTGTGCACATTTGAACTTTTGGCTAGTACATAATCACACCCTCTAATTGTATAACTCATATCTTTCAGCTCAGATATCCAAAAATTACAAAATTTACACCAATTTAAAGATAAGAGAATAAGCTACAACTTTGGTATAGACAACTAAGTTTAATTTTGCTTATATCAATACAGTTTATTCATTAATCACAGGATATGATTTCTGTCCCTGGTAGTGCTACAGCCTAAACTGAGACTCATTTACATGCCAATTTTGAAAATCATAAGGATAGAATTAGAATTCTACTTCTTCATAAAAGTTGTAGAAATATGTCTCTTGTTTAATAAAAATAAAAAATCAACTCATTCATATATCTACATCTCAAGTTATAATTAGAAAACCAAAGCATGATCATGAAAATTTTCCAATTCATAACATTCCAGCAGACTTCCACACTTTCATCCTATCCTATCAATCACTTTCGAATCAATTCAGATAACTCTAAATTTTTATGGAGAGCAAAAAAATGTATTAGGAATCCATTGGTCTAAGTTTCAAGTTATTTGGAGCTTGGATGAAAAAGTTATAGCAAAAAAAAAAACTCAAGGCCGTTCAATGAAATACTCTGTTCATAAACTTATACAAGCAACCACCACCCTTTTATTGTAGAATCACGTTTTTGCACGTAATTCTCCACATTTTTGCAGCAACACTCCTCCATCTTCTTCCTCTCTTCTACTTAATTTCTCATGTTTATTCTCATGTCAATTAACCCAAATAACATTCACAACAATTCTTCTAACCCATTTTCAGCTCATTAACACCCACACAATTCAAAAACCAAGATTCCCACTTAATCATCGAACTTTGATTCTCAATAGACCCATGCATGTATAGTGAAAAACAAAATATGATCAACCTATTTCTAGAATGTCTTCTCTCTTCTTAAACATAGTTTCAGTGATTCTTCTACCTCCAAAACTCACTTCACTATCTTAAAACCCATTGTTCCTCAAACATGCAAAAACAACATATCCATATTCTTTCATTTAATTCTTTCATCACCACCGAAAATACATTTCTTAAGCACACATGTATATATTTCTTTACACAGTATAAAATCATTAAATCACTTACTTGATTTAACTCTTCCAGTAATGAGAATGAAATCAATAACACAAAGAGAATCACAATTAGCTATTTGATGATGAAGAGCAGGGAAAAGAGCTGCGAAGTTGAGTGTCTTGGTGCAAAACAGAAGTTACAGTCAACTCTTCCTAACCAAAACACAATAGCACGTGTATTCTTGCATGTCTCACATGTACCACCTAAACAATCAACCACTTGTCACCATATATGTAAGCCACATGTCTTATATATATCATTGCCACATGTCACTCTATAATTGGTCCATAAATCAATATTTCTCTCAAATTTCACCCAAAATTCCAAAATAATAATAACACTCTCCAAAAAAATTTTAGCTCAAAATAATTCAACAAAAATTTCAAAATACTTGAAATGTACAAAATTTGTCAAATAACATTTAATACACTCTAATTTAATCCGCAATTTCTATTTATAAACCAATTTACCCGGAAATGCCAACGAATGCATGTACAATCATATGAATGTGCAAAATAAATGTTTATGTTACAATTAACTTATGCATGATGTCCATTTTCCTAATTTCACAGAAATTCCTCATAAATTACTATTCTAACCCTAACATGGGTAACAGAATATTACAATTCTCCACTCCTATTAAAAATTTTGTCCTCGAAATTCTTACCTGAATGATCAAATAGGTAGGGGTACTGATTCCTTATGTGTTCCTCCGTTTCCTATGTGGCTTCTTCGCTCAAATGATTCTTCCAAAGAACTTTCACCATCGGAATCACTTGGTGCCTCAGTTACTTATTTTGGTAATCAATTATCATA
>JAOSBN010000003.1:22158786-22181000 GCA_027563595.1 Erythroxylum suave | reverse complement strand
AATGAGCGTAAATTTGAAAAAGAAACAGAAACATAACCATGTGGTTGATATGGTTTCATAGACTTTATAAAAGATAGAATACTAAAAGTTTGACATCGAAAAACAAAAGATGCAAAGTTAAGAACCATTAATTGAATTTTTTTCGTTCTGGAGTAAGCAATTGCTTCAGGGTTAAAAGTTTGCAGGACATCCAGCTTAATAACAAATCAACTATAAGTAACAGAAAGATACATTTAAAACTGCCCATCAATTTTCACTCCGAGTCTTATTTTAGAATACTCACATAAAAAGCAATCACAACTCCAGCAGTATAATCAGCAGGTAACTTGATAGATGCACTGAAGTATCCATGGAGATACAGGTCGTGAGATACGAATCCAGAACCTGTACAGAACCCCAAATAAAACTCTATCAAAAACACAAAACAATCAACCAATGAAACCGACACAGGGAGAGAAAGAGAAACAGGTGATAAGGCGACAGAAGAAGGGAGAAGGAGAAATAAAGAGAACCCGAATATGAGAAACTACAGAACAAGAACACAAAATATATGACCTGTTCTTTCATCTAGCGACAAGTG
The DNA here is from genome assembly GCA_027563595.1 of Erythroxylum suave. NCBI lineage: Eukaryota > Viridiplantae > Streptophyta > Magnoliopsida > Malpighiales > Erythroxylaceae > Erythroxylum > Erythroxylum suave. The sequence goes on along the minus strand of JAOSBN010000003.1, from coordinate 22,180,420 downwards.
AACTGTGTTTCCATCTCTATGAATAACCAGATTATCGTCCCCAAAAAGTTGGGTATACCCTTCATCAAAGGCTATGATAGGTAGATTTCTTTTAGACCCGGAAACAACAACGGCAAGTAGGGTGCATAACAAGAGCAAACAGGACTTAAGCCAAGAGCAGGCCATGTATGTTTCTTTGGGTCTGAAAAGGTACAACTTTCTGCTCACAGATTTGATCTTTTGTAGAAATGTATGGAGATGCTAAAGACCGTCCTTGTTGCTGTCTACGTGAGGAACCACGAATATATATAAGATTGAAGAGGAAGTCCAAGGGTGGCAAGATGTATTACGGAATATCTCTGGAGGTCGAAGCTGACAGGCGAAGATTTTTTAGGAATTGATCGATGTTAAAATTTAAATGATTTAATTACATTTAGACTGCCTGATTTATAAACGTCAATCTAAAAAGAATTCTGGGAAATGAGAAGAAACAGAGAAAGGAAGGCGAAGGAACTTTGTAGCAATTACCAATCAGAGAGAAAAATTGAGTTGTTCTTATGTCGACAGCTTTTCTGTTTTCTTTTAAAGGTTGATCAAATTATACGTAGTTAAATCTTTTGTGTGAAATCCGATAATAAAGTCCGTTGTTGTTTTATAGATTCAATTCCTGACTTCTAGAACAAGCAAAAAAAGTGACTCGCTACTTTTGGGTGTTTACTCTGTAATTGTTGTAATGGGTGCCAGACAAGTTAAAACCAGGCCTCAGCACACATTTCCCCGCATTGGGATCAAGGAGTGACAACTCGCATCTACTTTCGTGGTCTTTTCTCTTTTCAGTTGGCTCCAAGAAATTATAATCGACTCATTTCCTAGCTGACAGTAACCGGACCTCACCACTGACCACCCTTTGATGTTCTAGATTAATGAATTTCTGCGATTGTTAATAATAATTAGAAAAAACAATATTTACGAGAACAAAGAAATATTTAGGATATAATATTTAATACGAACTTAATTGTCCTATATCTCCTCTTTCAGCAAAGGCTTACCAAATAAAATAGCTTTTGTAGTTGGAAATGAAACTTTGAAGACTTGAAAGAGGGATAAAGTGATCAGGGACGAAAAAGAAAAAGAAAAAACATGCAATAATTGAAAAGAGAAAACAATATAAAAACATCAAAAGTTAAATGTAAAGCGCAATACAAGAAAAGTATGAATGATTATGGATTATTAAAGAAATAATGATTCATCACCGCTATTGGAGGCTAAAAAGATATACCCGTAAAATGAAAAGGAAAACAATTTGTTCGTCTCTCTCAAGCAAGGCCTAAGAGTAGTGTTACGAATGCCGTTTTGTACTGACCAGTATCATCCGAAAGGTACCATATCGATTGAAAGACGAAACGATACCATCCTTTATGGTACTGAGTATGAATATCAGTTGGTACCAGGTGGTTTCACCTAGTACCGATCGGTATTTGAAATATTGGTAAAATATCAGATAATACCGTAAATTTTGAAAAATCTAGGGATTAAATTGCAAAAAGAATAATTTTTTTTAATAAAATCACCCCTCAGCACTGTCTTGCTCTCTCATTGTCTCTCACACACACCATTCTCTCTCTCTCACCTCTCTTTCTCTCACTGTCACTCACCGCCACTCGTCACCGCGCCACCGGACCTCCCCAGCCTGTCGGTCTGTTCGCCTCCCTTTCCACCGCGCCTGACTCTCCTCTATTCTAGTCTCCACTACGCCTCTCCTCCTTCTCCTTTTAGGCTCCACCTACTGCTACCTCAGTTTGCCTATCCTCTGTTTGCTATTGGCTTTATCCACCTTCACCATGTTGCTTGCTTAAGGAGGCCAAAGGTAGCTCGTCTATCACAGAAACCAAATCTGGTTTTCACCAGACCTGAGTCCGACTCACCACAAACCGAACACGACCACTAAATTTGTGATTTTTTTTGTGTGTTTTAGATTTTTCTGCTCCTACAATTGAATTGCATTTGTCAATTGACATTGTGAGGCTGTGAATGGTTGGAAGTTGCTGAATTTTGTGAATGGTTGGAAGAAATTGGAAGTGAATTGACATTGTGAGGCTGTGAATGATTGGAAGTTGGTGAATTTTGTGGAAATGTTGGATTTGGATTTGAATGAAATAGACGAAGTCCGTTGTTTATTTGTTGATTGATTGTGTCTTGTTTATGAGTTTATTTGTTTGGTTTGGAATTGGAAGTTCATGATAAGTCATAGCCTCCTATCAGTATTTGGAATTTAATTGGATTGGATTATTACAATTTACGATTAAAAACTAAATTATAAATAAATTACTTAGCAAATTAAATCAAATTAAGCCTATCAATATATTTTCAATTTTCAATTTGATTTGAATTATTTAGGCAGAATTTAGTGTACATAACTACATTTTAAGAATTTCTTATCAAATTTTTGTTCAAATTTAATTCAATTTTAAATTTGAGTTTTAACTTTAATTTAGATTAGTTTAAATCTTTTTTTAATTCATAATTTAAGAAATTATGTTTTTATAATAATTGAAGACGACATATGATAAAATTTATTTTGAATACAAATATGAATTAATAATTAAATTTAATTTTCTAATTTCATAAATAACAAATTTGGACATTTTATACCTAATCTTGGTTGATATGTTTCTAATCTAGTATTTGAATATGATGGTACATATGTTTCTAATCTAGTATTTAAATATGACATACAAGATCTCTAGATTCACTTACTATTATTTTTATATAATAAGTTATACAACAAACTAAATCATAAGGCTAATTTGAAATTAACATTCTTGTTTATAAGTAGGTGATACTATTGTATTAATGAATAAATTAATACAAAATGAGTTATATTACATATGATGGACATGCATATTGTATAATTGTGTATGTTGAATACTTGAATTGTTAGTTTTTGAATTATTGATGAATTGCGTTGGATAAAATTGGATTGTGTTGGATGAAATTGAATTGTGTATGATATAATCATACAAAATGAGTTATATTACATATGATGGACATGAGTATTGTGTAATTGTGTATGTTGAATACTTGCATTGTTGGTTTTTTTTACTTATTGAAGAATTGTGTTGGATAAAATTGGATTGTGTTGGATGAAATTGAATTGTGTATAGCGTAATCATACAAAATGAGTTATATTACATATGATGGACGTGTATTGTGTAATTGTGTATGTTGAATACTTGAATTGTTGGTTTTTAACTTATTGATGAATTATATTGGATAAAATTGGATTGTGTTAGATGAAACTGAATTGTATATGATGTAATCATACATAATGAATTGTATTACATATAATGGACATGCGTATTGTGTAATTGTGTATGTTGAATACTTAAATTATTGGTTTTTAACTTATTGAAGAATTGTTTTGGATAAAATTAGATTGTGTTGGACGAATTTGAATTGTGTATGATGTAATCATACAAAATGAGTTATATTACATATGATAGACATGTGTATTGTATAATTGTGTATGTTGAATACTTGAATTGTTAGTTTTTTACTAATTGATGAAATTACGTTAGATAAAATTGGATTGTGTTGGATGAAACTGAATTGTGTATGATGTAATCATACAAAATGAGTTATATTACATATGATAGACATGTATATTGTGTAATTTTATATGTTGAATACTTGAATTGTTGGTTTTGGACTTATTGAAGAATTGTGTTGGATAAAATTGGATTATGTTGGATGAAATTGAATTGTAAATGATTTTGATATATGTATTCATGTATTGTTACAGATAAATGGAAGGAAGTTCAAGCACTTCTGATCAAACTGTTTTAGGAAGATACAACATTCCAGCTGGGGCTCATATTGCATTAGTCTCGGGTATGAAGAACCATACAATGTGCTTGTTTTGTAACAAGCATTTGAAAAGTAAAGGAATCAACAGATTAAAGAAGCATTTAGTTGGGGTTAAAGGAGATGTAGAACCTTTTTAAAAAGTAAGTTATGATGTGCAGTGGCAAATGAAAACTTTGCTTGAAGAATACCAACACGAGAAAGATAGAAAGGAGAGATTGAATTATCAAATTGGAAGTGGAAGTTCATTTGCTAGATTTCGTGATGATTGTGGAAATGTTGAAGGTGGTAGTGGTAGTGGCAATGCTCCATCCCAAGCTCAGGAAGAAGTGAATTTTACACCTAGACTTTATGTGAGGAAAAGAAGAAGGCAGGTAAATAGTTTTCTTGCATCACAAACAACTCCTAAAGCTCGGTTTTCAATTTGTAATGCCATGCAATCAAGAAATGCAACTCACAATGTAGATATGGTGGTAGCTAGATTATGTTAATATACAAGTTCATCATTCAGTGCTTCCCAATCTTACTATTATTAGCCTATGGTGGATGCTATAGCTTCTTTCGATCTGAGATACAAAGCTCCTTTGATTGATGACTTAAGCGGTAAACTTTTGAGTTGCTCAATTTTTTAAATTAAAAGTTATTTGGTAGAAAGAAGATTAAATTAGGCTACTTATAGGTGTTCAATCATGTGTGGTGGTTAAAAAATAAGAGACAAGAGCCTATTATTAATTTTTTGGTTTATTCTACAAATAGTTCAATGTTTTTTAAGTTTATTTATGCTTCTAGCTTTATTAGAAATATTGATACTTTATTTGAGATATTCGACGAAATTATTAATGAAGTAGGGCTGAAAAATATTGTTCAGTTCATTACTGACAATGATTTCGTTTATAAAGTGATAGGAAGAAGGTTACAGAATAAGTGTAATTCTTTTTTTGGAGTCCTTGTGTTGTACGTTGCATTGACCTAATGATAGAGAATATAGTGGATCTTAGGTATTTTCCTATTATTAATAAGAGTATGTAGAAAGCTAAAAAGGTGATCAATTTTATCTATAATCTTACATGGGTGTAGCATTTAATGAGAAAGGAATTCGTGTCATCCTGGTGTGAAAAGATTTGCAACGAATTTCTTATCACTTCAGTCTTTTGTTTCGATGAAGAAAGAGAAAAGATAAGTGTTTACAAGTGATAAGTGAGTTGCATCTCAGCATACTAGGTCCAATGCTGGATAGGAAATTTTCAGCATTATGCTGGAAGATAGAGAATTTTAGTCTCAATCTCAATTTATTATTTGATTTTGTGAGCTTTTATTGAGGGTGTTTCATTTGGCTGATGGTGAAGAAAAACCAACAATGGATTTTTTTTGGATGCCATAGAGAGGCCGAAGGAAGCAATCAAAGCCAATCTGAAATATATGTCTTCTTTGTATACACTGTATCTTGCAATCATCAATAAGAGATGGGAATGACAACTTTATTCTCCGTTGTTTACAACTAGGGCATTTTTAAATCCTAGTGTATATTTCAGACTAGATTTTATAAAGAAAATTGAAGTTAGTAAAGGAATGTTATTCACTATTACAAAAATTGTCGTCCATGAAATGATACAAGATCTCTTAATCTCACAAATGGTGCTTTATAAGCTGTCTTCAAGGGATTTTGGATTGGTGATTGTTATTCAACAAAGAACAAAATTTTCTCCAAGTATTAGTTGTTTCCTTTTTCTTATTTGTTGAAAATTAATTATCTCTTTATTTTATTTATAACGCAAATTTTGTTATCTTATGACTTATAGTTTCTTAGTAGGATCAATTTAGAAGTGGTGTTCCATAATTGCAAAGGTTTGCAATTCAGATTTTAAGTCAATATATGAGTGCAATAAGTTGTGAACGAAACTGAAGTACATTTGAATTCTTCCATTTTAAGGAGAGGAATAGATTGGAGCACAAGATGTTGAATGACTTAGAATTCATTCATTACAATTTAAAGCTTCGAGAAAAGTACGTTATTATCATTATTTATTTTGATATAATTTCTTATAATTTTCTAATAATTAAATTTTATTGTTTACTAAGACTTTTAATAGCATAGGTAGTTCAACAGATCCAATTTCCATTGATAATATCGATCTTTTAGCAAATTGAGTTTTTGAGAAACAGAGTCTAGTATATGTGGATGACTTGGCAGATAATCTTGGATAGAAAAGCATTAACATGTCATTTGCATTGAATTTGAATGATGATGATGGTAATAAGGCTCCTCTAAATGATGACGATTTTATACCAAATGATAACTGGAGTCAGTGCAGTTATAGCACGAATCCTCCTGTAGACGATTGAAAGAATTTCCAAGTTTTTGTTTTTTTTCTCTTCTTTTAATTTTACTTATATTAGATGTATATGTTAAATTATATATATGCAATATAATTGTAAATGCTTTTGTTTCAATTTTTACATCTATTTCATTGTTTCCTCATCACGAACTCTTGTCATAAACTGTAGTAGTTTGAGAGTCAAGGATATTATTTGTGCTTTTTATTGGATGTTTTGATGTAATTATTATTTATTATAGAATAACATTGTAATATTTTTAATACTATGTAGTGCTCGTAATTTTATATTCATATGATGATGATTATCTTTTTTTATATTAATTGTGGTTATTATTTATATGTGAAATATCTAACAATTATTTTTATTTCATATTACTTGTGATTATTATTTATTATTACAATTTTTAAAGACAGGGTTATGTCAACTTATAAAGTATATAGTACAATTGTACAATATAACAATGAAATATTTTTCAATTTTAAAAAAAATTCAGGAACTATTTCATTAATTTAAAAAATTATCCGAAATGGTACCCAGTTTTAATCGATACCAGTATAGTAGTGTACTAGAACCTAATCCGATACCAAGGCCAATACGATATTCGCAACATTGCTAAGGTGAATGAAACTATGAAAGCCTTATAATCCCTTTTATACCTTAAACAACTAATCGTATCTACTGATTTGCCAAATGGATCTTATGAATATACTTTAAATATCGACGCCTAAGGTTGTTGACACCAATGTTAAAAATGTTATATTAGTATGAATTATCAAATTTAAATCTGGTGTGGTATTATACTGTTATTGATTAATATTAAGTACCATTTAAAGTGATTTTTAAAAATTATAAAATAGCTCCTAATTCTTATAAATTACAAAATAATTCATTAATATATTATACTAAATAATTTATAATTTTACATCAAACTTGTCTTAAAAAATCATAACAAAATTCAAATAAAAACTAACTTATTTTTATTGGTATTACCTTTCACATATTTAACATATAAACAATAACCACAATTAATGTAAAATTTTAGTTAATCATCATACAAATGTAAAATTTGCAATTCGATCATATAATAAATAATAATTATATCAAAACATCAAATAATAATAATAATATATGACTCTCTAAGTATACAACAGGAGTTCATGCCAGGGAAATAACTAACTAAAAGTGAAACCTGAAATAAAAATATGTACAGTTTTATACTGCATATATAGCGAAGAAAGAAGATAGTAATTCTTCCTTAATTTTTCTATAAATAGGATAAGAACCATATAGGATACCTCCTTACATTAAGAAGAATATATTTATTCTCAAAGTAATAAAATCTCAACTAATTAGAGATAATTAGCTAATTAGCTCTATAATATCAACACTCCCCTCTAAGTTGGTGCATAGTTATTGATCATGCTCAACTTGCTTACAAAAGAACTTAAAATTTTGTCTTAGAAGCCCTTTGGTGAAGACATCAACAACTTGTTATGTTGTAGGTACAAATGGTACATAAATGAGTCCACTTTCAAGTTTTTCTTTTATAAAATGTCTGTCGATCTCCATATGCTTTGTCATATCATGTTGAATTGGATTGTTGGCAATATTAATAGCTTTTTTGTTCTCATAAAACAACTTTATTGGGTGCTCCACTAGTTTCTTAAGTTCTTCCATTATTATTCTAAGCCAAATTATTTCAAAAATTCATTGATCCATTGCCCTATAGTTTACCCCCTCACTACTTCTGGCCACCACACTTTGTTTTTACTATTCTAGGTTACTATATTTCCCCACAAATATGTGAAATGCCAAGAAGTTGATCTTCTGTTAGTAAGAGGCCCTACCCAGTGTAACATCTCATTATCCACGTTGAGGCTAGAATAGTATATATATGAGAGATTATCAAGAAATTAAAAAATGCATTTTATGCTCATACATTGTATGATATGCACATACACATGAATATTGAATTTTTTGCACATAAAAATAATTATACATGTATTCATTGACATTTTTCCAGGTATAATTGATTTGTAAATGTGGTTATATTGAGAATTGTGGTTTTTATATGTTAAAAATTAATTTGGAGAGTGTATTTAGTGATTTTGAACTTTTGGTGAATTTTAGGAAATTTTCTGAAAATGTTGGGTTTTTTTAGACTAGGAAAAATGCTAAGTGGTAGGACAATTGATAATTAGCAGTAGAAATTAATGTCAAATGATAGTAGAAAATTTTATATATGACTTTGGGATTTAATTATTTATGTCATTAAAATTTGGAGACAATTGGAGTAAAAATTGAAGTTGACTGGACTAGTCAACGAAATAGCATTTCTAAACTAATAGAAAATGGACATGTGTCACTTGCCACACCATGCATAACCCACTACTTTTTTTTATTGAAAGACCCATTTAATTTTTGTCTTTCAATTGTTCTTTCCCTTCATCTTTTATGTGACTCTTCTTTTTCTCTTCTTCACCATCTTTCACGATTTTTGCTTCACCCATCTTCATCCAAGTTACACCTTGCTCCTATCTATCATTTCTTACTCCATCTTATGCTTTCTTCATCTTGTATCAAAAACCCAACCGAATCCACCCTAGAATGATGTTGTTGGTGTGATGCTTGGGAGCTAGGGCTAAGTGTTATTTTTGAAGATTTGGAGCTAAATCAAGTAAGTAGCTTGTTAATCTTTATAGGTAATGTTAAATGAAGCTTTTATGATGATAGCTAGAGGTTAAATGACATAAAATGGTGTTTTATGTATGATGAACGTGAGTGAGGAATAGTTAATGTAAATGTCTTGCTTTTGTATATGTATGATGAGTAATAATTCCTAAATTGTTTTAGAAATGTTTTAGAGGTAGGATGAGTGCAGAAAATTGATAATGAATGGTATATACATATGTTTTGTTTTGAGTTAATGATCAAATATGGATCATGAATTGGTTTGTGAATGATATTGAGTTGAAATCGAGTTAAGAATGAAGAGTAATGAAGTAGGAAAAGTGATCTTTGTACAAGTAGTGTTAGGTGTAAATTCTGGAAAATTGGAAGATGAGTGCTGGAAAATGTAGCAGTAACATGTTCACTGATTATACTTCTGTTTTTTACGCATAACTTGAGCTGTGGTTATCCAAATGAGATTAATCTTGATTTGGATTAAACTAGAGACATAAGGCTACATTTTTTTGAAGACATCGAATTTAAATTCTGTCCTTAAGAGTCTCACAATTTAATATGAAATTAAGAACTGGGTGTAGCAAATCAGTGAATCAATGTATATATTTGTGTTATATTTTGAGAGTATGAGAATATGATCTATTTTGAGTGTTTTTATAGATGTTTTAAAATGGGTTTAGAGTTTAGGAAGAGGTGTAAGATGATGTTTTGATATGGGAAAATGATTTAAAATGAAAGTTTGAGAAGAAAAATGAAGAATGTGTAGGGAATAAATATGCAAAAAAATAAAAGAAAAATGTAGAAAATTTTGAAGGAGATGCGTGAATGATTTTTCTGTTTTGATGTTTGTATTTTAATCTTGGGTTTTGATTTGTGCATGATTATGTTGAGTTAATCGAAGTCAAAAATGGGGTTGATATAAGTGTAGAAAATTTTAGGAGTAACCTTTTACAGAAGCACTTGATTGATTTGTTGTTTACTAGTCTTCATTTTATGGTTAGCTACTAGAGTCACCTATTAATTCACGCCCCAAACTCTAAGCCTTAATGGTTTTGCTTAACGTAAGGAAGAATAAAGGAATATCTTTCTTATTATTGCAACTAATGCAATTCTTCATTTTATATTAGGACAAATAATTGTTTCAGTGGCTGTTATATGTCGTAGATTGCCAACAACTCCCACTCGGCCACATAAGCCACGAGTTATATCGTCCCTCTAAAATTTTACGTGTCATATTGAGAATGGGGTATGCGACCATTAAAGAACCAATAGTGTTATATTAAGTCACCATCTAACTAACATAACCCTTTTATATATTCATGATACCCCAAATCATCCAAAACATCACTGACGCATGTACTGTCCCTTTATGCTCATAGATATACCATATGATTATACACTAAGTATAATTGCTCGGGCTGATATGGTGATGAAGGAAAAGATTCTTCTTTAGACACTCATAATAATCCATTTTAGCTTAATTGCTTTCCTAATATGCTTCGCTGGACTGTATACATCTTAGCCCTTGGAAATCACACTAAAGTTGCAACACTAAGCCTTGACTTCATATCATTGTTCTAAGTCAAAAGGTTTCATTGGATTAAAGTCTATAAGATCACACAGTGACAGAGAAAGGGATTTAATTGTCACTCCACAAGAAGATCGTTATATAGCACAAACAGTATGAAATATGTGTCATAGCATAGCTCCCACTAAGCTAGGCATGTCACTATTCTATTCCATGCAAATAATGAATCTAGGTTTACTTAAAAACTAAGCTGAGCCACTAGATTAACATACCTATTGCTAATCTTGACATTCGAGATTTGGCTTTAAGGCATCAATGTGAAATCTGAATTTTTCACATCTAACTCATTAGAGTCTCATCTTAGACTTACTCAGGTGATTATTTAAATAAAAAAATACCATGCATACTACACAAGTATGAAGATAACACAATATTACATATACTCAATATTAATATTGTAAAGTCTCATCCTACGCATTACTCAAGCGTTAGGGCAATTACCAGTGTGACAAGGTCAATTAGAAGCCTGGTGACATTATAATGTGCATTATCATGTAATTGCATACTAATAAATAGTTAATAAAAACTTTTATCTAACAAATTAAAACACGTCCATTATACAACAAGATGTAACTCAATGAAAAACTAAACCCTATGCCAACCTAAACTCATCACATGAGCCTTGAACGAATATCAAGAAATAGGCTTAGTTAAGGGATCAGCTACCACCTTGCTAGTAGGTATATATTTTATAGCAACCTCTTTATTTTTATGATGTCTCTAACAAAATGATAACACCTTTTGATATGCTTGGATTTTTTATGAAGCTTCGGATCTTTAGCAAACTGTATGGCAGCAGTGTTGTCATATAACATTTCAACAAGATCATTAACTCTAGGAGTGAGATTAAGATCAGGAAGAAAACTTCTCAACCATATTGCCTCCTGAGGGGCAACACAACAAGCAACGTATTCTACTTCCATTGTTGATAATGTTATGCAGTCTTACTTCTTGCTGCACCAAGATATGGCTTCGCCTCCCAAGGTGAAGACGTATCCTGAGGTTGACCTAGACTTATCTGGGTCACCACCCTAATCAGCATCCAAATATCCTCTTAACCTTTAATCCCCGCCTTGATAGCAAGAACCAAGTCTGAAGTACCACGAAAGTAGTGAAAAATACTTTTAACTGCTTACCAATATGCAGGTCCTCGATTTCTTTGGTAACGACTTACCAAACTAACCGTAAAGCAAATGTCAAGTCGTGTACACTACATAGCATACATTAAGCTTCCTACATCACTAGCATAAGGAACATTACTCATTTTTTCTTTTTCCTTATCTGTTTTAGGGCATTAATCAAGACTCAAGGTAAAACCCTTTTCAACTGGAGTATCAATGGGTTTGGAATGATGCATTTGAAACGTTACAAGATTTTATTAATATATGCTTCCTGACTTAAACCAAGAAGCTTCTTGGGATGATTTCTAGTTATTTTCACACCTAGGACATACCTAGCTTCACCCATGTCCTTCATATCAAAGATAGAGGACAACCATTCTTTAATAGTTTTTAGCATCTCCATATTATTTCCGGCCAGTAATATGTCATCAACATATAAAGTGAGAAACACAATTCCACTTGTTATTCTTTTGACGTAGACACAATGATCTTCTGAAATCATGACTAAGCCAAAAGAAGTAATGGCTTCATGGAAGCTGAAATACAACGATATGGAAGACTGTTTGAGATCATCTAAGATGACATACTTTGTCTTCTTTACCTTTTGATACGAAACCAATAGGTTCATTCATATAAATCTCTTCCTCAAGATTACCATTGAGGAAAGCAGTCTTTACATCCATTTGAAATAACTACAGGTCCAAATGAGCAAACAAATCCAAAAGTAAGAAAATAGAAGCAAATCTCACCACAGGAGAAAATGTCTCTTCATAGTATATAAACTCCATTTGGGTATAGTCTTTCACCACCAAACAGGCCTTGAACTTATCGCTTGTTCCATCTGCCAGACGTTTTATCTTGAAAACCCACTTTTTTTCAATTAACTTTCATTGGAGTGGAAGATCGATTAGTTCCAAAACCTTATTTCTTGCCAATGAGTCCCTTTCATCCCTCATGACGTCCATCCACTCTGTATAGTTAGGTGCATCAATAGCCTCTTGAAAAAAGGTTGGTTCTTCTATTTCCAAAAGAGTACACAGGAATATTTCCTCTTCGATTTGAAAATATCGTCGAGGAATTCTTCCATGCTCACTTCTTCGAAGTTTAAGACCTATATTTGTCTGCTCTGATTCATAATCTCTCCCTCTATCTCTTAGAGATGTGGGGTCCTAATTATGTTGAGAACCACTCCCACTATCCCTTAAGATGTGGGATTTTAAACATGTAGACTATCCACAAGTTCTTAGTTTAGAGATTGAAGACGAATCTCATTCTAGATTTGGTGCTCTTGGGCAGGAAAAGTCTCGGTGACTTGGTGAGTAACTAAATTCTCCCCCTCACCGAGATTATCTTGTTGTAACTCATACAACTCTAGGTCTTTTTTTATTTCACCTATACTTGGGAACTCATCCTCAAGAAACTCCACATTATGGGAATCAACTTCTATCATGCCACCATTTGGGTGTTCACCAAACATGACATACCCTTTAGAATGTTCGGGGTATCTTATAAACACAATTTTTGGTATCTCTTGGAACAAGTTTCCCATGTTTGTGAGTCAGGTTGTGTAAATAACCAGCTAAACCCCATAAGTGCAAATGATTCAAAGAGGGCTTTCTTCCATTCCATAACTGATATGGAGTGGTGGGTACATTTTTACTTGGCACACGGTTAAGAATATAAGTTGTCATGAGCAACGCATCTCCCTAGAAACTAATTGGAAGACGAGCGTGTGCCATCATTGACCTGACCATTTCAAGCAATGTTAGATTCCTCCGTTCCACAACTTCATTTTGTTGTGGAGTTCGAGGAATCGTTAGTTGTCTTATTTACCCTTTTCTCACAATATTCTTTGAACATATCAGATAAATATTCTCGACCATGGTTGGTCCGAAGAGCTTTAACTCTTCTTTCTAATTATGTTTTAACCCAAAATATTTGAACACATCAAGCGCTTCATAACGATGAGCTAAAAGATACAAATACCCATAGCGAGAATAGTGCTCTATTAAAGTGAGAAAATAGATATCCCCATGATATGCATTAACATTCATGAGTCCGTAAATATCATAGTGAATAAGTTCCAGAGGTTTAGACACTCTTGAAGCCTTACCAAAAGGTTTCAAAATTGCCTTACCAATTAAACATGACTCACATCTGGGCAATTTAACCTTAGTGAGTCGGTCTAAAAGACCTTTTTTAGCTAGCCTACTCAATCTATCTTAGCCAATGTGATCAAATCTAGTATGCCATTTAACAGATTCAGAATTATGATCAAAATATGAAACATAAATAGAAGACAAATTAGAAAATCATTTTTCAATGTAGCATGGCTAAAAATATTTCCATTAGACATAATATCCAATCCATAATGACTAGAAATAAAAACGAATCCTGATTTCATTAAAGTTACAAGAGACACAAGGCAACATCGCTTCCCGGGTGCATAGAGAGCATTATAGAGAAGCAAAGTATTTCCTCCACGTAACTTGAGCTTATATGTACATATTCTTAGGACATCTTCTTCAATGTCATTTCCTAACACGACAGTTTGTGAACCCACCGGATACCGATGAAAGTCCACATAGCCAGCTCGGTCCTGAACTATGTGCTTGCGTGCTCCCATATCTATAATCCAATTAGGAAGAGAATTAGCAACTAATGCATAAGAACAAACATATAACTTAGGAATAATGGATAAGAAAGGTACCTTCTTAGGTTCAGGACAATCCCAAGCAAAATGACCTTTCTTTCCACAATTATAGCACTTCACGCGTGCCATGCTTTTCTCTCCTTTGCCCTTAGCCTTTTGCTTCTTAGCAATGTGACCTTTTAGTCCATTCCTATGAGGAGGCTGAGAACTATTTCTTTTACCTCGATTGGTATTGTTGCCTTTGGGTCCTTTCCCTTAGCAACAAGAGCCACATTGGAGGAGTCAAATGATTTTAAGCAATCTTCCTCCATTTCGAGGTGCCTAGCGATCTCTGAAAGGGTTTTGACATTCTCATTATATTTCAAAACAAGTTTCACATTCTTCCAGTGCTTAGTATGATCTGGAAGAGCTCGAATCACATTCAGGACTTGTTCCTCTTCAGAGATAGCCCAGCCAACTGCCTTAAGATCACAAACTATAGCACTTATGGTTCGTAAACGTTTAGCCATATTACGAGTTGTATTAATCTTATAGTTCATCCACTTGAGGTGCAAAGCACGAAGCCTTATAATAGATGTTTGACTAAAAGTGATCTTAAGTTTGTCTCACATGTCCTTAGTAGTGGCACAATCCTCAAACTCCCCAATTAGATCATCATGCATGAAAAACAACATAGTATAACAAACCTTACGATCCTTTTTAGACTAATCTTCATAAGCCTTTAAGGATGCTTGATATTGCTCACCAGCAGTATCAATATCTTTTCTGTCTTTGTCTTTGACTGAAGGTGTCATAATTGTGGTCAAATGTTCAAGCAATCTTCGTTCATTTAGAAGATGCCGAATCTCCCCTGGCCACATATCATAATTGGATTCATCCAGTTTTTCAGTAGTAGATAAATCACCGATCAATATTCTAGTTGCCATATCTACAAGTATGTATAAAAATGATGTGAGGCACATTTCCATTAATTAAATTATCAAAAAATCCATAATTCATGTAATATGATCAAAAATTTTGCTAAGCTCATAATCATCTCATACAAAAAATGAACTATTTAATTTGACATATCACAAAGATGCCAAAATATATTTGATATGTAAAACTAAAAAAAACTCAATACATGTAAAACAAAATTGACATACAAAATTATATAAAACTCATTTATATAATATTATATTAAATATAATACAAAATTGCCCATAAAACACATTTATGGAATATTTCGAATTGTATTACGTGAAAACACATTTATGAATTTATATCCGTTAACTTAAGCAAATGATATGGCAAAACAAATTCATATTGCAAAACTTATATGCAGAATTAAACAAATTAATCTAAATTATTTCATGAACTAATAGACAAACAAATACTAAATAACTAGTTTTATATATATATATATATATACACATTATTCGACCCAAGTTATCATGGCCCATGCTCTCTTTCTCTTGGAATTGACATTGGCCATTATTTTCTTAAAAAGAACATTAAAAAACAAAACTCTCAGAAACCTCATTCTTTAAAACTCTCATGGGCTTTCTCTTTTAATTGAAATTAGCCATTGTTTTCTTAAAAACAAATCACGGAAACCTCATTCTTGAAAACTCTCATGGCTCACTCTCTATTGCTCTTTTAATTTAATTTAAAAAGTTCACTGTTTCCTTAACTTCTCTCCAAAAACTCATTTAAATTTTTCTTCTCTTTTCTCGCCATTTCCATGGCTTCTTTAATACTCTTTCTTTTCTTGCTATTTCCTCTTCCTTATCTGATTAAAGTGCTTGGTTGCCACGACAACCAAGAGTCGAAACAACGTTCACCAAAACAAATTTTTTATCCCTCTCATGTTAACTGCCACCACTTTGCCGCCCCTAAAGAAAGCTTCCATGGAAAAACCACCACCACCAAGGTGTAGATCGACTTCTAACGAACCGATCAACTCTGATCTTGTACCCAAAACACCTCTCAGTGACGAAGTGTAACCCATACGTGCCTTCAATTGACATTCTTATTAGTTTTCTTTGCTGGAATCACATAGATCGGCAACAAAGGAGGGTAGAGAAAGAAGATTAAAGCAAAACTATCTTTATTGGCAGAGCGTGATATTCAGGTGCCACCCCTACAAGGCAGTTCTGATGGGTAAGCCTAAAAACTTTCTTTCGTATTTTTTTCTTTTGCCTATTTCTTTGGTTAAGGTTTGTTTTAGGTTATTGTTGTTGTACGCGTCACTTAGGCAGAAATAGCCAAATCAACTCGTTTGAGTTTTAGGCAGTAACTGATCATCGAGAGAATAAAAATAGGTAGAGAAAGAAAAATTGCAAGCATAACATATATGTAAGAGAAAAACTTCAATAAAATAGATTAATTGCACATACTAATCATGCTTATAAAAATGAGACTAGATACACGCAATTCGACTCTGATACCATTGTAGAAAATTTCAGGAATAACCTTTTATGAAAGTACTCGACTGATTTGTTGTTTTCTAGTCTTCTTTTTACTGTTGGCTACTAGAGTCACCGATTAATTCACGCCCTAAGCTCTAAGCCTTAAGTGTTTTGCTTAACGTGAGGAAGAATCGAGGAATATCTTTCTTATTATTGCAACTAATGCGATTCTTCATTTTATATTAGGACAAATAACTGTTTCAATGGCCGTTATATTTCATAAATTGCCAACAATAAGTTATAGATTTTTGGTTTATGAGAAAGGAAAGAAGAAGAAGAGAAGAAGTGCTGCAAAATCTGGAAAATATTGACTGCACCTGAAGATTTTCTGAAATTTAACATACTTCACTCTTTTTGTTATAACTTCTTCTCCTGACCTTCAAATGGCATGAGATTTCAATCAATGAACTCATAATACATTTTTCTTTATCTCCACAAAAAATTATAACCGTCTGAAATCATTTTGAGGAGAGTGAATGATGAATTTGGGACGAAATTGATGAGGAGTTTTGGAATTTCATAACTGGAGTATTTTCACTGAACATGCTTCGGTATTTTAGACATAACTTGTTATATAGTTATCCAAATGGAATGATTCTTCATTTTTAATAAGATAGAGACATATGAATACAAATTGTATGAAAAAAACAAATTTTAATTCTGTCTCTAAGAATTTCAGAATCTATCTTGAAATTGAGTCTTGGCTTAGGATATAACACTACCCGAGACAGAAATCATGTCCTGTTGTTATTGAACAAACTATGTTGACGTAGCCAAATCAGACAAAAATGTCTACACAAAAGTTTTATCTTATTCTCTTATCTTTCAATTGGTATAAATTTTGTAATTTTTAGATATTTTAATTGAGAGATATGAGTTGTACAACTTGACAGCATGATCATACATTAGCTAAATTTCAAATGTGCTTAGTCTACAGTATTTTGAGCATAAATCATACAATAATGAATAAAATTGAATGATAATGGAGTCATTAGAAACTTAAGAGATAGGAGAACAAATTTCTAGAAGAAAGTGTTCTCAAATTAATCCATTTTCTTGGTCAAAAAGAACATGAAAAGTTGACCCGAAAGTATGTTTTAGGAAAAATCTGAATTGACCAAATGAGTTATGAAGTTTGATTATAATGGTTTTAATAAGGTGTAAACCTAAGCACCAATTATACTTAGGCGAGTTTTGATATATGATGGATGATGTAATGAGAATCGGGGAAAAATACTCGGGAATGTCATTGAACATGCATTGTGCATATTTCATATACATATATGTGCATTAATAAACACTTTAATTGTGCATATTTCATCTAGACGTTGCCAGAACTTCGAGGCAATAACTTTGGGATCAATCAGTGAGTAACCTAGATGGTTTCACACAATTAATTGTTTGCTTTAGACTATGCTTTGAATGATGATATGAATGTGATTTGATTATGTTGATTCCATACAATGAAGGCCCGAGACTTAATGCATGAATGTGATATTGAAGTGCTACTTATATGTGAATGTACGAACTAAATGCTTTTTGATGTGATTGATTGATTATGAGAGATGCATTCCATACATGAATGCATGATCAGATAATGAGATTTGTGACCTGAGTAGCCACCGAAAACGAGCTTAAAGCTCCAAATGTGATTAAGATCCA
This sequence comes from Erythroxylum suave, assembly GCA_027563595.1. Taxonomy (NCBI): domain Eukaryota; kingdom Viridiplantae; phylum Streptophyta; class Magnoliopsida; order Malpighiales; family Erythroxylaceae; genus Erythroxylum; species Erythroxylum suave. The sequence goes on along the minus strand of JAOSBN010000003.1, from coordinate 22,162,081 downwards.
AAGGCTCACTATGTAGAATGAGCCCTGTATCCCTAAGAGATAAGGAAAAGTATAAATAAGCTCGGCATCCATGATGGATACGAGCAGTTTAGCTACTCGATCACAATAATATAATAATTGGAAAAGAGTCCCATGAGCATTTCATATATATTTTAGTAAGTATGTTTGATTGTTTGAAATGCAAAATTGTCATACCCTTAAGTGAGAATGTGATATATGATAATTTATGCAAAATGCAAAGATGTGAATTATATGTTATATGTGTGATGTGTTGCATGAATAGAGTGAACCATCGATGATGGATACCACATTGAGTTCGCAAAACTCACCAAAATTGCAATGTTGATTTTTCAAAACCGAGAGACGACTTTAGCCACTAAGAGACGCTAGAAGAAGTATAGTCTTGTACTTTTAGGGAAAAAGAAGAAATGGCTTAAAGGTCAGTCAGCTGAGATTGGAAGATTAGATAGATCTTTTTGTGTATTTCCTTTTTCATGTAGTGTATTTTGTATTAAGATATGATGATGTTCATATTTGGACGATACTGAAAACTGTCAATGTAAGTATTTGGTTCTATGAAATGAAAGGACAAATTTAGGTTTTAAAATATGGTGCTTTCATTATGATGTCTTATAAGAAAATAAAGAATGATGATGCCATGATTAAGTGAGAGTTGTGAGTGCTCTAACACATCATTATTATAAACTATGTACTAGAATGTCTTCAGGGTGTTCTAGTACGTACTCAATGGTAGTGGGGTGTTACACTAGTCTGCATCAATGTAGACTTCAACTCTCCTTTAATCACTTCTCTTGAAGAATAATCCTTTCCCTGGAGTTCCCTTTAAGTATGTTAAGATTTTGTACACTAATTCCAAGTGTTCTTAATTGGGAGTATGCATAAACTACCTTACCACACTAATAAAAAGGGAAATATCTGGTTTGTTGTGAGGTACATAGACTGGCTTTCATACCAATCATTGATATCAACTTGTATCCACTAAAACTTCGTCCTTAACTGTACCTAGCTTTGAGTTGAATTCCATAGGAGTAACTAATGGTTTACATCCAACAATTCTAGTTTCTTTTAAAAGGTCTAGGATATACTTCCTTTGGGTATATTCTTCCTTTAGGTGACTACTATACCATTCTTAGATCTAATAATTTCCACCCTTAGGAAGTATCTAAGATACCCAGGTCTTTGATTTCAAAATCCTTTAAGAGATGCTTTTAATAATTTCAATTTCCTCAAAATCAACACCAATAAGGATAATATTGTCTACATACATAATTAGAATCATAATCCTTCCTTCTACAGAAGTTTTAATAAATACAATATGATTAGACTACCTTCATAAGAAACCTTGAGACTTCATAAATCTTGCAACTCTATAAAACTAGGCCCTTGGTGATTAGTTCAGCCCATATGAAGATTTTTTTCAGTTTGTACATCCTTTTTTTGAAGCTTTCACTAAATCTTAAGGGAGGCTCCATATATTCCTCTTCTTCTAATTTCCATTTAGGAAGGCATTTTTCACATCCAACTTATGTAAAATCCAATCTAGGTCAATTGTAATAAAATGTAAAACTCTCATAGCATTTAACTTAGCAACAGATGAAAATATTTTTGAACAATCCATGCCATGGGTTTTAATAAACCCCCTAGTAATAAGGCGAGCCTTAGATCTTTCAAGTGATCCATCATAATTATGCTTTATAGTGAACACCCATTTACATCTAACTAGTGTTTTCCCTCTCAGAAGATCAAGTTCCTCCCATGTTCTATTTTTCTCCAAAGCTTTCATCTTCTTTAGGATAGCATCCCTCCACTTAGGAACATTTAGAGCCTCATGTATATTTTTAGGAATGGATATAATGGTTAACTTAGAAGTAAGTGCTTGAAATGATGGAGATAGACTTTGATATGATAAAAAGTTAAACAAAGGATATTTGGTACAAGTTCTAGACAAAGGATATTTGGTACAAGTTCTAGAAACTTCCCTAAGAGTAATGAGTAATCTAAAGTTTCATCCGACTCTGGAATAGATATTGATTCAGGTGATACTGACTCAATAGAAATAGATTCAAACTGAGATTTACTTAGTTGGTCTCCAGGTTTTGGATTTGCTTTTAGGTTAGACTCTTAACCATTGATAAGTGCTTAATTGACTATATATTTGCTCTCTAATGCTTGGTGATTAATATTATGATATACTTAAAATACTTATTTTTGTTTATATCTTGTTTTAGATACAAGTTGGAGGAACAAGAACTAAAACGAACTAAAAACACATCCTTAGAGCCATCTTATTGATTTTGATCTTATTTGACTTTATAGAACAATAAGGAGAGGAATTAGGGTGAATATGGGATAAAGAATGAAAGAAACGAAGTTATTACAACTTAAATGGTCGTGTATGAGACTGTGTGACTCACTAGAAGCTTATAGGAGCACAATAATGTAATGTCAGCCTCTCTTGCAACCTAAACAACTATGTGTGGACTTATATAGCTGTGTAAGTGAGCTATAAGTTTGCATAAGTGGCCATGTAGCTCACCAAGACCATGTAAGTTCATGAATTTAGGCAAAAATGACACACCCAGTCACCTACACACCCATACTATTTGATTAATTTAACTTTAATAGTTTTATTTTATTTTATTTTATTTATCGATTGCAAGTAGGCCCCCTAAGCCTAAACACTATTTTATTCATTTCAAAAGCTAAACACACTCTATCTCGATACAATCCCTACTCACCTTTATTATGAATCTAGTTATACAAAGTTAGGCTTTATTTTCTGCTGTGTTTGACACACATCAAGAATTTAGACACTATTGTCAATGAGTGAAGTGATTTAGCTTTTGTTTTTTATTTTAATTGTTGTTTTGTATATATATTTGTTTATAATTAGTTTTTCAGTTAAATTCTTTATCTTTTCATGTTTGTTAGTGTTTATGTATGGTCATAATAAGATCTCTTTATCAAGAATATGTACAATTTGATCCTGAGATCGAAAGGACATAATGATGTTTACGAAGGGAAACCAGAACAAATCTAAGAATACAACAAAGACTTGAATTTGAAGAAGCCATGGCCAATCCAAGAACTATTAGGGAGTAGTTGCACCAGACTTGACTCAAAGACCTTTATGTGTTAAGTCAGAATTTTGACTTCACGTATAAAGAGATTTTGATGACAAACAAAATAAGACAGAACAAAAAGCAGACGGAAGCAAAAGCAGACGGAAGCAAAAGCAGACGGAAGCAAAAAGCAGACGGAAGCAAAAGCAGAC
>JAOSBN010000003.1:22135409-22158686 GCA_027563595.1 Erythroxylum suave | reverse complement strand
ACACAATTCAACCCCCCTTCTTGTGCATCTTAAATATCGTTTTCTAAGTGTTGTATTAACGTGTGAATTACTTCATTATGCATCACTTTTCCTAATTTTGCTAAACATATCACTTTGAGCTTAAGTCTGGGTTAATCCATCTTTTGTCTAAAGTTTAATGATCTATAGGTGAGGATGCACACAAGCATCTCAAGGATATTAATGTGGTATGTCTTATTATGAAGCCTCCAAGAGTGACAAATTAGTAAATTATGTTAAAAGCATTTCCATTTTCATTAAAGGAAGCAACAAAAGGCTGGCTTTTTAATCTACCTATAAGGAATGTGAGCACATGGATTAAAATGAAGAGGTTGTATTTTGGAGAAATACTTTGTAGCATAAAATACATCCATCATAAGGAAAGAGATTTGTAGGATAAAGCAATATCATAGAGAATCACTTTATGATTATTGGAAATGTTTCATGAAGTTGTGTGCTAACTACCCTCACTATAATATCACAAAACAAATCCTTAACCAATACTTCTATCAATGACTATTACCTATAGATATGAACTTAGTGGATACTGATAATGCTAGTTTACATAATGTTTTAGTGGGTAGTTTAGTATGTGTTTAGTTGTTAAATTAAATGATCAATGCATGTTTAGATTAGGATTGTGTTATTTAGTTAAATATTTGTGTTTTGAGTGTTATATGGGCTAAGCATGCTTGTGTGCGTTAATTTTGTGTACTTGATGTGCCTTGATGTATTTGTTAGTGTTTGAGAATAGATATGAAAGAATGGAGGAGAATTGGAGGAAGCCCCGAGCTAGACCTAAGCCCAAGATATCATGACAAAAGTAGTTAGGGGAAGCCATGATCGTGGCCAAGTCTACCACTGTCGTGACAAAAAGTTAAATGAAGTTCCACGATTATGGTACTATGGGTCATGATTATGGCCTGCATAACAAACAGTGTTGACAGCCTCTTGAACGTGACTTACCAGAGGACTTTTTGGACTCGAGAAAACCCTAGGGTTTACCTAAAACAGAAAAGACTATATAAAGAAAGAGAAAGAACCCTAGGGGGAGCTCCAATTTCTACCACTTTGGGAAAGCTCCAAGAAGAAAGAAAAAGAAGAGAGAAAAGAGGAAGAAGAGGAGAGAGGAGCAGGTTTTGCTGCTACTGCATTCCTGAGCTATCCCAACCCCATCTAAATGACATTTTGTTTTCATCTTTGTTATTTTTCTTCTTTGTATATATAAGATGGATATGATGATGTTGATGGATTTGGGATTTATGATGATGTTCTAACTTTTTTTACAGATTTAAACTTGATTTAATATTAAAATCTAGTTGTTTTTATGTTAATTCATTGGGTGCTGTGATTATTTGTTATCACTTCATAATTCGGTAATGAATCGAGAGAGTGAACTGAATGCAAAATGATTGGTTAGTTAATGAGAGTTAAACGACCCAGTAGACCATGTAAATAATCAAATCAGTAATTATACAGAGAGAGATCTCATGTGAGACCAGGTTGTTTGTTAGAAGACTTAAGAACTAATTAGGTTATAGGCTGATTGTTAATTGAGAGATCAAATTTTTGGTAACTTGACTTAATTAGAGTTTATTAATTAGGGTTTAGTAAATATAACGAGAAAGAGAGTAATCCACTCTTCGATAGTCTAGAACTAACACCACATTAACACAAAAGTGATTAGGTTAGCATTGATGATACGATAAATCCCTTTCTCATAATTTGATAACTTTTTCTTGTGTAATTTTTCATTGTGAATTTGGTGGTGCTCAATATTCGATTTTTTGTGATAATTTTACAAATTAACTTTCTATCAATCATTTTTATATGTTTACTGTTCATTTTTTACTTTCATTTTAACAATTCTTTAGGCCTTAGATAACTTACGATTAGAATAGTTCGACAACTCCTTGAGGTATTGACACTACACATACTACATCCACAACCTATGAATTTACAGTATATTAAGGGTTTTAAATAGATTAAAACTTGACTCAACAAATGCAGCAAGTGGTGAAGCATTATGTGAAAAGACTCCCATAAAGAGCAGAATTTTAATCAAAAGCATATTGCAGCTAATACTTAACAATTTGGCACTCACAATAATGTTCATCAGGTAAATAAGTTAAATAATTCATCTATAGAACATCTTTTATAAGGCAAGCACATGTAAAAGCCTATGGTATATGTGCAAATACGAACTAATAGATGGGTGTCCAACTCTACAAAATGTAAAAACAGAGTACGTAAATGCTACCGTGGGAAATTTTGACTAGCAATACAACCCATAATCCCAAACTTATAACCCAAGTTAGACAGATCTCTCAAACATAATAGCAAAACCACTTTCCAAATAGGTTGTAAAGGGAACAACAATTTCAACACAGACAATAAGCCTCCTCCTTTACCTCAAGTATGTCATTGGAAGATATAGTTAAACCTCTTGTAACTAACACTTTACAATTTCAATGGAATGTATAATAGTTTCAACAGGAGATCAAATATAAATTTCATTAGATGAATTATAGCATTTATAATTTATAGAACTAGATGAGCTATATGGTAGTGACTATAAACCATTTAGAAGTCCAAAGGGGAGGAAAACTATCATCATAACCTGAGATTAATATGAAAAATGTTAGTACAATCACCTTGAAGAGTTAAGAAACTTAAAGATCTTGAGAGGGATACATAAAAGATGGCTATTGATGAAGGAATTAAAAAGGATTTTTAAGGAGAAAAGGATATATCATCTAGCTCAAAGGTAAATGTTGATTCCTCAATTGTTGTTTAGACTATCTATCCACCTTTCCCTTGTAGGTTAGCAAAGTCAAACAAAGAGGATAAGGTAAGGAGATCTGGGAGACCTTTCAGAAAGGTAAGGTGAATATACCACTGTTAGATGTGATCAAGCAAGTGTCGAGGTATGTGAAATTCCTTTGGAAATTATATACCAATAAGAGAACATCAAGAGGCAATGAAATGATGAGGATGAGTGAAAATGTTTTTGCAGTCTTTAAAAAGAAAATACCTCCTAAGTTTAAGGACCCAAGCATGTTTACTATTCCTTGAAAAATTAATAACATTAAGATTAAACATGTCATGTTAGATTTAGGAGCATCAATTAATGTTATGCCTCGTTCTATATATACTTCTTTAAATTTAGGCCTATTAAAAGAAACTAATGCTATCATATAATTAGCTAATTGTACTAACGCTTACCCAGATGTGGCGATTGAAGATGTTTTGGTGCAAGTAAATGAATTAGTATTTCCAGTTGATTTTTATGTGGTAGATATAAATGATGAAACTTCTTGCAATTCGATAGCTATTTTACTATTAAGATTGTTTCTTAACACGACCCAACCTAAGATGTTCATAAGGGTACCCTCACAATGGAGTTTGATGGGGAAGTTACTCATTTCAATATTTTTAATGTCAATAAGCACCCAAAAAATGACCATTCTATTTTTGCAATTAATATGATTGACTCTTCAGTACAAGACGATTGTGAGTGAAAGTGGATAGATAAATTGGAAGCAATTTCAACTAGGGAGAAGATCAAAGCTTTTAAATTCTTGAAGAAAAGCTTTATCATTGGTCAAAAAGTGCATCTTTATTGAGCTACATATAAACTATTTCTACATAAATTCGATCCTCATTTGATTGATCTTTTTGTGTATTACTGATGTCTCTCCCTATGATGCAGTAGAGATTAAGAGTCTAAAAACAAGGAAGATATTGCGTGTCAATGATCTCTCAAGCCTTATCCTTAAGAATTTCAAATATAGAAAGTTTAAGCTGTAATCCCTAGAAATTAAAAGTTTATCACATGATAAGGAGAACCTAGAGTCAAATCAACGATAATAAACAAAGGCTCTACCTAGGAGGCAACCTAAAGGAAGTCCATTCCTATTTCTTTACATTTTTACATTTGTTGTTTTTATTCAATACTCCATTTCTTACCTTTAATATTACATTAGAGACAATGTAAGTCTTAAGTGTGGCGGTGGGAAACTTACTGCGTATGTTTGTTTTAAGTTCTTTTTGGGGGCTCTTCAGTTTCTTTTTGCATGTTAAAAAACAAAATAAAATAAAACTCTATTTTTCTATTGCTTCTAGGACTATATAGTTATTATTATATATTCAAATTACCTAGAAATTTTTATGACTACTTGGGCATGTATTTTTATTACTGTGATTATTCAATTTACGTTTCTTTATAAGGGTAGTGACTAGTGGGTAAACATAAGCTAATGAGATTTTGAATCTTTTCGATTAAACATCTATATCAGTCTCATTCTTTTTGTCCATGTGGGGCTTTCATAACATATACATCCTAACTTTGCCTTTGGTTTTATTCAAGACTACATTTTTATCACATTTACTAATATGAAAATGATATAGGCATTCATTATTCTATAAGCTAAATTGGTTAAATAACCTACTTAATGATTTTTCCTTTGAGTTTTATTAGCCTTTTTTTTGTGCTAACTACATTACAAGCCTTTATCCTAACCAAATGTCTTACCCAAACCTTAAAGTTAGTGGAGCATTTATGAATGTTAATCTTTGTGGATGCATAAGAGCATAAGTGCAGGGATGGGTTTATATGCGGATTGGTTATAATTGAAGGAATGTGATTTTATCTCTTATCAATGAATTCCATCGTTGATGTAATTTCTTTCAATTTTTTCTTAAAAAAAAGAAGAAAAATTGAAAAGAAATGAATAAAAAAGAACAAAAGTAAAAAAGTTATCGAAGAGGAAAATCATTTGTTTTGCAAAGTAATTCAAGTTAATTTTTCCACCTAAAGTTATATGAAATGGGTAAATTGATTATGACGCAAATAAGGGAGAATTTGTTGTGAAGGATCACTCCTTATGGTTATGATGCATTGTTTATCATTAATTTTTGTGAGTAATTCTTTCTAATTCCTTATTCCTCATGCAGATTATGGTGGGAATGCTTGAATTTAACTTGTGAAATAGAGTTTTGACATTCATCATAGCTGATGATACCTTGTTTTGAGTGGATATTAATTTTTGCACTTGATACTCTATTTAAAGTTTTCCTGCTTCACTAGCTTTGATGGCTTTTAAATTATATGATCTAAATATTCTCACCTTAACCTTTAGCCCTACTATAACCTTGAAAAGTCCTTTGATTCATGATTATGCATGTGAAATTTTTAGTGGTGGACAATCGAAATGATATGCAAAGTCATAGAATGGCTTGATCATGAACAATGTTTGAATGAATCTATAGATCTATCTTATTTTCAAACAAATCTTGTCAAAGTCTACCCTTAGATTGCTTAGTTTTTAAATGGAATGGTTGTTGATTGATCATAAGTATAAACATTGAATGTTTAATTCTTGCCATGATTTTGAAAGTTATTCATCTTTTCTTATGACTATTTATTCTTATGAAATATTGAAAATGAGGAAGTGTTTTGGATTGTGATTTTGATTTTTAGTTTTGTCCAAGGATGGTCAAAACCAAAGTGTGGGGGAACTTGATAAGTGCTTTGATAGATGAGTATTTAATTATATTTTTACAACCATATTTGTTGTATTTTGCTTGATATTTTATACTTCGTTGTATATTTGGTACTTAATTCACTATAAGTGTGTTTATAGGGTATAATTGCCTTCATGGACTTAAAGGAAAAGAATTTGGATGGAAACACAACATAAAACGAAGAATCAAAGCACAAAAGGGATGCACAACTGTGCAACAGCCCGTGCATTTCTCTTAGGGTGTACAAAATCACGATTTTTGGAGATATATAAATGAATTAGACTATGTAAGTCTTAGAAATCCTAAATTCCATATAAAAGGACGCGTTCGGTGGCACAAAGGAGGGAGACAAACTTTTGGAGATGATTTCAGATGTGGAGAACTTCCAGAAGGGACTATATTGATCTAAGAACGTGAAGAACACACAGAAATCATCGAAAGATCCAATAAAATATAAGATCAAACCTCTACTTTGTAACAACATTGGATAGAAGACAAAGGGAGATCCAGAATTATGAACTCTTTGTTTATAATTCGTTTTTCTTCTAGATTACGTTTGATTTCGTTTTCTATTATGTGTAGCTAAGCCTCTTTAATGTCTCGGTTAGAAGATCCCTAGCTTGTGCTATAATATGTTCTAATTCTTTTATTTAATACAATCATTTTGATTGATTTATTACGACATAATTACGTGTTTAATGTATGTTCTAATAGACTCGAAAATATTAGATCATAATCTGATTTCATATGTAGAGATTGAGAAATCCTAAGTTTGAATAGATCTACTGTAATTGAAAGGAATTAATTACAACCCTAGAGATAGGATGACATTAATCTTCCAGATTAGGATCTAACTTAATAAAGGGATTCACAAATTGGTAAAGCAATCCTATAAAATTTAACCTGAGTAATTTAGTTGAAAATCTTAGGATTGGTTATTAGTAGACTTAAGGTCAACTATTAGTATATTATAGGAATCTCCATAAATAGTCATAGATGTGACTCATAACAGTTCTTCCCTACCTACATCTTCTACGAACATGTTTTAGGAATGTATCTTACCATATACTAAGCACAAACGTACAACCTAGGAATAGATTCGCATGGGTGTGACTTAATATATATATATTAAGTATTAATTAAAATAGTTTTACTTAATATGTTAACCTGTGACATAACTATCTTTTGGCACTGTCTCTTGGAGGTTGACCTCACATCATAAAAAATATTGTTATTTTAAAAATATGAAAATTACATTAATATGACATTAAAAGTTGTATTATGACATTATGTTACTTTAAATTAGATTTTTTATTAAAATAATCAGAAAAAGTCTATTTAAGATTACCAAATATTAGGAAATCTGAATTTCATATCATGGGTTTGACGTGTTAAGTTACACCCGTGAGAAACTATTTAAATTAATACTTAATATATTACTTAATACTATATATATATTTGGATGTCACAGGTGTGACATGTTAAGTCACACCCATGAACATCCACGAATTATTATTTTTCTTAGTTCTCTTCCTACATGATGAATGTACCATCACATTTTTCTACATTTTAGTAAGATAATTAAAATAAATAGTAATAATTTTTCTTAAGTCTATATATATATATATATATAATCACACCTGTGACAATCGAACAGACTTAATTTTTACCCATCAAATGGTCTCAATAATGTCACTTAAAATAATAGACTTTCGAAGTTTCTACCATTTTCACAAACCCTCTTTCTCTGTCTCTCAAAGTTCCAGTACATGTTTTCTCTCCTTCAGCTTCCTCTCCTTCTTTGCCACCAGCTTCTTCGGTACCCTCACCTTCCTTAGCATCTGCTGCAACACCATCTTCACCATTATTATCACCTGTACCATCATATGTGATGGTTTTGACGAAGACCCCAACTGTAGCAGGTGGGTGTTTCTCTTTTAGATAATCTTCAGATCTGTGTAAAATCAAGGTTTTAGGATCAAAGATATATGAGTTGATATATTATTTATTTTTTAGGCAGGTCAGTGGTCAGTGATAGCATCACAGACCATTTAGTCTACTTTCTAATCTCCACTTCAAGGACTGGATTTTCTTCCCACCTTTCTAGTCTCCACTTCAACGGCTGGGCTTTTATCCCCTGATTTTAACCATCAAAACCTCTTGTCTCATAAGTCCCAGCCTATCAAAGGAAGCAATGAAAGGTCATCGTTGAACGCTCAGCATGATTATCCGTCGTTTTTTCTTCAGTTGTCTATGCAGGCTCAGGGAATTTTAAATGACGGCACAGTTAGGGAATCAAGGACTTTTGAGAAACATTGTGGTTGGAGAAATGGAAAGGGATGGTGGTGGTATAGACGACTATGAGAGGGTGTTTAGAATTTGCCCAATTAGAGTCAGGTCGAATAGGGCTGACCTAAATTATGAGGGTGGTCTTTTGTTGGATGTTGAGTCAAGGTGAGGTCTTTTATTTGATTATGAAATGTATGTTTATGTTTGTGTTGTAGTTTTGAGAGTTTCATTGATGCGACTTGTATATCAAGATAATGTTTGGATTATTATGATGGAGTTTAGCTGCTAAGTAAAATTGTTTAGAATTTGGATTTCTCTAGAATTTTGGCTTCTCTATCGTATTGGTTTCTTTATTGCAATGGGTTTTATAGTGAGTCGGGTAATAAGTTACATGAATCATAAAGCAATAGTTGATTTTCCAAATTGGAACAACAGAAGAGAATGTTCCTTGTAAAGGTTTTTAACTCCTCTGTTATTTCTTTTTGCAGTTCATCATCAGATGTTGATGACTATGGTGATTCATTGAAGGCAGCAAAGGAATCTAGAAGTCAGAGAAGAAGAAGGAAGTCAAAGAAAAAGCTTGAAGGTTTCTTGGAAAATCTGGTGATGAGAATGATGGAAAAATAAGAGCAAATGCATTTGCCACTGCCTTCTTCGATTCCTCACCTTCTTTAGCATCTGCCGCAACATCTCCTTCACCATAATCAGCTCCTGTACATAGTAGGGAAGCCTCTTGCTCTAAAAATAGGATGAACTATCATTATATATGATTTTAGTATGACTGTTTCATTTGCTTGTCATATGAATCAACAATTTAATAAGATCTTTTGCAAAAAGATTAGCATACTAATTTTTGTTGACTAACCTATAGGTAATTTTTATAAACTTATAACTTGATAAGAGTTTTCTGTAAACCAAAAGCCCAGAACAAACTAGTTGTGAATTCGTGATCTTTCCTAATTTGTAATACCAAGATTCTCTTTAAGAACTCAAATACAAGTAAATCAAATGAAGTTAGACACCAAATTTCAGAAGTGCTTTGACATCACAAACAATGTATTTATCATTGAAAGCATGTCTAAGGGACATTGATTGAAGTTTCGAGAATGCTTTGAGGAGGCTATGTATTAATCTTTATGTATGCATCTATTATGTCCTTATATGGTGAAATGAGCTATTATCTTATGGTTGAAAGTGATCTGTTGCTTCTTGATGTCTTTTCTTTTGTTTTAGCAACACTAGTTTTGTTTTGATTCTTAGACTATAGAAAAATAATATTGTTGGGTATTTGGTGAAGTTCAAATAAGCAAATCACAATGACCCAGTTGATCTTTGTGCGTCTATATGGTGAAACTTAATAGAACTCTCTGTGATTTAATCTATATATAATGGGTATCGTTATTTTCGGTTCTTTTTCCCTTTTTTGTTTCTAATGTGAAAATGGAGAAATTTGTATAGATTCATCCCTTCCAAAGCTCTTTAAGATAAGCTAGAATGTTAAAACTTGACATCAAATGGAACAAACGATAAAGAGTATTGGGGGGGAAGCTAACTAAATCTCAAAGTAATAAATTTTGGTTGTCTTGACATTGACTGAAAAATTTAATTTATCAACCTAAAATCTCAACTTGCATAAAAACACAGAGAGACATGCAATAAATATGTACACCGCCTAGTTGAGAGTAATTGAGTGGGAAGACACAATACTATAAATAACGATTTAGAGATGCAGTAGTATAAATGACTTAATAGGTGATAAAGATTTGATCAGAGTTGTGATTGCACTGACATAAATATGCTCAAATTGTTGATTCATTTATAACAAGTACTCTACTCTGCTAAGAAAGCTGATGTTACTCACATCCTTAAGACTAGAGGAGCTCATATTAAAATTTGTGTCCTGTGTTGTCTTGTACAACTTAAAGTTTTTAATGTCTCAGCATCACAGTTACATCTTTTTAATATTCAGGCCATAGCTACCATAGCTTGGCAAACAAAATCTTGCCCTAAGGTACCAATACATTATATTCAATTATGTACATATTGAGCTGAAATTTCTAAAATGTTCATATTTTTTGAACGTGCCTTTGTGTTGATTCTCGTATGTTTATTTTTTGTTTTTTCCCCTTGTCTGTTTTTGATATGCGAATGGAGAAATATCATAAAGTAAGGGGCATATGCGAATCAGTCAAAATTGAAGGATTCATTTAATCCATGTCAACAGTTTCAGAAGTTATTAATTTACAAATACACTTACCTTTTCACGTAAAATTTATGATTTCGATGGCCAAGTTCTTGGTATGAGCAGTGCAGCTGTCACTTTCACTTAGGGAAAGAAGCTGGTTTAAAAGTAGAATAGATGGCCAATTACAAGTTTAGTTTGACTAACAATTCTATAGGAAAATATGAAGACATTGCAGAAGATTATGTATTTTTAAGATTAGATTACCTGACACAGCCTACTAAATCTTAAATTCTACTTGTGCTATCAATCCAAAATATATGCTTTATAAAGAGAATTCATGATTATTCTCTCAGGGACATCAACAAAAAGGTGCCTACACATCATATCAAGTCCCAGATGGTTTCATCGGTGTACGTAGTCCACTTATTAAACTATATCTTCTATTTCTCATGTTTTTAACTGTTGCATAAAGCAAAAGGATTCTAACATAGTTTCTATCAAAAAAATACTTTCCAAGAGGATATTATTACTTTTAACCGAGAAAATCCTAGCATCTTATGTACTCTTCCTTTCCCGCCATGTATTTGGGTGGCCATCTCATCTCATTAATAAATACAATAACACTAGGAACTTAGATCATTTTGTGTCTAACAAGCAAATAAGCAAGCACCAAGTGACCATAATCTTATAATGATTATTCCTACCCTTTAAGTAGAAAGAAAGAAATATAAAGGAGCAATTGTTTCTTTCTTCATTCTTTCCTTCTTTTATTCTTATGTATCTTATCTTAATCTACTTCATTAAGATGATAAAATCATCATTTCTATAATCAAGATTTAATTTTTCAATCGCATTTTAAAACATTTAGAGATATAGGCACGCTAAGACTTGGGGTATGATAAAGAAAGTGACTAAGCTGTGGTGTTTAAACGTAATGCTACGTCTGTTTTAGGATCCTCTGTAACTCCAAAAATAGAATGTCTCCAACTCAATACACATAATTTTAGTCCTTTAGTATATATATAAAAAATTCATAATTTTTTAAATTAATATATATTTATTAAATAATTGATTAAGAATATATAATTTATTATTTATTACAAATATTATGGAGAAATGGATAGTGAACTTGGGAAGAAGAAATGGAAGTGGAACATTTAAGAAAGTCAAGATCCACCAATAATAAAAAGAGATCAAATATAGATACATAAAAGCCAATTAATTTGCTCAACAAAAGAAGATTATGTTTGTAAGGAACTTCAAGATACCCCTCTTAACCAACACTTTTGATCAATCTCTAACTCTTGTCATTTTCAAGTTAAGTATAAGTGCGCTCTTTCTGTATCTAGATGATCACACCAAAAACCTCGCAATTGTTGCCTTCATTACCATTCATTTGAGGGACTTAATCAAATGAAATGACTAGCATCTTCCCACATGAGAAAACAATTTGACGAATAGATGCCAATGAAAAGGTGACTTTAATTGCAATTAAAAGACATAGACACACATCTCCAATTTTCAAAGCCTCAAAAATTTTTGACCTCAATCTACCTCCTTTCCTCCTAAAACTAATAGGAATAAGCATTGTAGAGCATTGCATTTTACTGTTTCTTTATACCAATAATGAACCCTAGTTACTAAGTCAATAAAAACATTAAAAAAGAACTGGTCAATAAAATTTTACTGATAGATATTTATTAAATGTGAGACCCTGATGGACATAAAGAAAAATAGTTGACATTGGGAAAAGAGACCCAGATATCTCGTGCTAAAAAACAGTAAAAAAGAAAATGATTAATGGTCATTCTTTGACAATGATACAACAAAATTTATGAGTCGTAAGCTGCCGATTTAAAACTGCCATACATGATGACTTAATAGGTGACAGGACTATATTAGTTTGAATTTAAAAGATAGGACGTGATCAGTTTTTTATTTATTATTTATCAATCAATTAAGAAGTGAGTCTGTATTATCCGAATCTTTTGTTCTCTAGCCATATAGATGTTCACTCATGAAGACATTTAAAGATGTTGGTCGAGCTCCAAACTATAATGATCCATACATTAAATTCATCAAATCCTTCGTGTTTCTATAAATAAGAGTTTTAAGCTTCATATATCCAGCAGTCGTAAGTTCTTGGCTTTTGCTTCGTAATACATCTACAAAGTAATTCCATTTTTTGTCAATTTAGTAATTATATGTATTTAATGAAGTTCAAAAAAGGATTACATGTGTGACATTATATCCAACATCTGTTAATCCTTCATTCATTAAATATATATATATATATACTACGGATGAATGGGATGGACGAACATAAAATTCCATCCCACTATCCATTTCATCAACGGCCTCTTGCCAACTATCATGCCTGTGACTTAAATAGTCACAATCGTGACTCATGCCATTTCTTTTTTTCCTTATGTTCTCTACATGTACGACCATGTTTTAGGATATATATACTATGGATGAATTTACAGTCATGCCATGACTCATGCCACATTATTGAGTACATACGACCACGTTTTGTATACAACCATTACTTGTACAATCATAGTAATGGGTACCTCTAAAAGCGACATAAATAGGGTTATGGTATCCTCCTCCAAATATTTCAAGGGCAGAGGCAAAAGCTATATCTCCATTGTACCTCTCTCAACAGAGAACAATAACGTGTCCTTTACACTGTAAAATCAAATCTTATAAAACTTAACTCTCCTTTTACAAACTCACATATACTTGCAGTGTCCTATGTGGAACTTAAGGCGTCTCCCTCTCAATATCTCAGCATTTTCTTCCATACATTGTATCGACTTCACCACCACTAACCCGTCAAAGCAAGAACTAAGCTTTCTCATAAGTGTGACATGTTAAGTCACACCCGTGAGACATATTTTAAAATTCATGGATCATTTCCTAATGCTTTAAGTCGCTATTTTCTTGAGGTTTGACATTAATTACTTAATATAGTATTGAATATGAAATACTCAACTAAAAATTTCCTTTGAATGGCATTGAGAATACTCTTGAACAGTTGGAGAATGGCTTCAAAGGCACCAGTTTTCAATAGAAAAGACTATAAGTTTATTCTGATTTCCTTTTTAATGTACTTTAAATATACTTCTTTATATTTTAAAAGTTATTTTAACACATTCTTAATTATTTTAAGCAAATTATATACTAACTATTAATTTAATTAATTAAAAAATTATGATAAAAATAATAATTAAAAATTTTTCAATTAAAATATAAGGAGATAAATAAAGAATCTAAATTTTCACAAATATAATTTATTAATGAGATTAAATAAATTTAATATTTTTTACGAATAAAATAGAAATTTATTTTTAAAAAATAATAATTTAAAATCAAATTTTTAATTAAAATATTAAGAAATAAGTATAGAATATAAATTTTGAAAAATGTAATTTTTTTAAGATTGTACGAAAGAGTTAAAAAATTTTCATTGAAAATTTAAAAAATTTATGAGTTTACCTTTAAAATCTTAACTTTCATTATAATGCATTTTCTTCACCACCACTAGCCCATCAAAGCAAGAACTAAGCTTTCTCACGGGTGTCACATCTTAAGTCACACCCATACATGTGAAGTCACACCCGTGACACATATTTTAAAATTCATGGATCATCACCTAATGCTTTAGGTCGTTGTTTTGTTGAGGTAAGACATCAAGTGCCTAATATGGTATTGAATATGAAATACTCAACTAAAAACTTCCTTTGAATGACATTAAGGATGCTCTTGAACAGATAGAGAATGGTTTCAAAGGTACCAGTTTTCAGCAGAAAATACTCTACGTTGTGTTTTGATATCCTTTTTAGTGTCTTTTAAATATACTTCTTTATATTTTAAATATTATTTTTAAAACATTCTTAATTATTTTAAGCAAAATATATACTAACTAATAATTTAATTTATTAAACAAATTTATGATAAAAATAATAATTAGATTTTAACAATAATAACTTAAAAATTTTCAATTAAAATATATGGAGATAAATAAAAGAATCTAAATTTTCACAAATATAATTTATTAGTGAGATTAAATAAATTTAGTATTTTAAGAATAAAATAGTAATTTATTTTTAAAAATAATAATTTAAAATCAAATTTTTAGTTAAAATATTAAGAAATAAATATAGAATATAAATTTGAAAATATAAATTTTTTTATATTAGATTATATGAAAGAATTGAAAAAAATGTCATTGAAAATTTAAAAGATTTATGAGTTTATCTTTAAAATCTTAACTTTCATTATAATGCATTATCTTCACCACCACCGACCCATCAAAGCAAGAACTAATGAAAATTTAAAAGATTTATGAGTTTATCTTTAAAATCTTAACTTTCATTATAATGCATTATCTTCACCACCACCGACCCATCAAAGCAAGAACTAAGCTTTCTCACGATCATACCTGTGAGACATATTTTAAAATTCATGGATCATCTCTAATGCTGTAGGTCGCCGTTTATTAAGGTAAGACATTAAGTGCCTAATATGGTATTGAATATGAAATACTCAACTAAATACTTCCTGTAAATAGCATTGAGGATACTCTTAAATAGGTAAAGAATGGCTTCAAAGGCACTAGTTTTCAACAAAAAATACTTTAAGTTTATTCTGATTTCCTTTTTAATGTCCTTTAAATACATTTCTTTATATTTTAAATATTATTTTTAAAACATTCTTAATTATTTTAAGTAAAATATACACTAACTAATAATTTAATTTATTAAACAAATTTATGATAAAATTTATAATTAGATTATAATAATAATAATTTAAAAATTTTCAATTAAAATATAAGGAGATAAATAAAAAATCTAAAATTTCACAAGTATAATTTATTAGTGAGATTAAATAAATTTAGTATTTTTTAATAATAAAATAGTAATTTATTTTTTAAAATCAAATTTTTAATTAAATATTAAGAAATAAATATAGAATATAGATTTTGAAAAATATAATTTTTATTTAGATTGTATGAAAGAGTTGAAATAAAAATTCATTGAAAATTTAAAAGATTTATAAGTTTACCTTTAAAATCTTAACTTTCATTAAAATGCATTATTAACTACTATAAACTAAGCACGAATAGATAGTCGCTATCGTCGTTAACATGTCCTAGATCTATCAGTTTCAAATTTATCTGACGGCCTAATTTATTCCATTAAACTCTGGCCTGACCTTCCTTCCAAGTAAAAAAGCAAATATACCCCGTTCAGTTCACTATAATATCTAAAAAGTATTAAATTTTATTCCTTTTTCATTCATACTTGATCTGTTCACAGAATGACTAGTTCTTTGTTTTTCCTCTTGACAGGAATATATGTGATAATCGATTACTTTATAAACATATTAGAAATAGTTAAACTAGGCAACACTAAATAACTACGTTTTTTCTATTTTACCTTATCAAAGAACATTTTAGTTTTCTAAATATGTTAAGTTTTCACCTTGTCATATATTAGGTAATAATCTCCCTCCCAATAATTAAATACACGAAAAAAGGAAAGATATCATTTTTGGTGCTAAGTTGAATATTATATAAAATAAACTTATTATTAGTAATAAATTATAAATATATTGATATCAACCAAATGTGTTTTCAATTTTATTTTAAAAAGTATAATTTGAAAAAGAAGCAGAAAAAATTATACTAAAAACAAAAGTAAAAAGTGTAGGATTTAGGATCTAGCTGATTAGTAATGAAATTACGTAGGATGATAAAAAAGTTAAGATCTTGCGAGATTGCATATTATAGTTAATGACATAGAAATTATAAATGAGTTAGTAAAAAGGTCCTGTTAACCTGTGTATTATATTTAATAATAAACAAATTACAGAAATATAAATTATAATTGTCATACTATTATCATATTAAATCTACTACATTTTATTTAAATAAATAATTTAATAACTAAATTATATGAAAATAATATTTTTCTTTTATATTTTAATTAATTTGAAATTTATAGATTTTAAAGATATTCTATGCTTAAAAGTATATTCATTAAATGTACTTTTTATTTTTTAAAATAATTCAAAATAATTTTAAAAAATTAAACATAAATAATTTTAATTATATTGATTATAACTCTTACCTAATGTGTTTCCTTAATATTCCTCAAATACAAAACATAATATAAAATATATTTTTAAAAAAATTTTGCAGCGAAATCACTCAGGTAGGATGCTTGTGTTCTCCCCCAAATCCTTGGTGGGTCTCATTATTATTATTATTATTATTATTATTATTATTATTAAGTATTTAAGTATATTAAGTAAATATATACCAAACGAGAATGAGATCGTCCAACTTGGATGAACCGGGAAATCTAATAAAATATTTCATACTCTAAATCAGGCCCACAAAAAATCATTTCAATTTATCATTCTTCTTTTTCCTTAACTGCAATTCTTCATTAAACTTTCATAATCTTGTTACCAACCTATTATCGGCATACATTTATTACTTGCCGACCAAAAAATATATACATATAATTAATAACATGTACAAATTCCATTTATACAATAAGACCTAATTCAAAAGTTAATCAATAAAAAGGATACTTAAAGTGTTGCAAAATAAAACAACCAAAGTACCGTTAAAGACATAAATAAGGGAAATCTCCACTCTCTTTAGACAAGAATAAATATTATAAACATAAACTACAAGCTAAACAAAAAAACCATAAACATTAAACATTTAGTATATACAATTAAAGGTTCTATTACATATAAAATACAAAAGCCATAATAGAAAACCCATGAGCCAATTTACGCTTAAGACCATTTTTTGCCAACTCTGAGACAAGTAAAGCAAATAATAAATTACTTGTTTAATGATTTGGACACTATATTTTTACTAAAATATTATAATAAACTTTACTTCATAGAATTGTCGGCTTTTCTTTCTACTCTTATTAATTCAAAGCATTGCAAATTTTTCCCTCCAAATTTTAACTTTAACAATATTCGCTGACATATTTTAACTGTTCATAACAAAATTTATATATACATACTCTTTAATTCTCAAAAGCTAGTAGGCATTATCCATTTCCAAATTTCTACTGCACAAATGCACAGTATCTTTGATAACGTTACCTAAAACATTAAAATAAAATTACAAAAATACAACTACAGATAGCTTGCAAGTCTTGGTAATTGATATAAGCATTCTGCAATTTTTTTTTTCTACAATATAATGTATACTAAATAAAAGGAAAGGGTTATACCTATGTTGAGTCTTCACGGATCTGTTACAGCTCCATTTTTGGCACAAGTCTGAAGTTTGAAACACTTGGGTATGTTACATGCTTCCAATACCACAAACCACAAAAGAAGGTGGTGAAATCGTTTCACTCAAACGTCGCTGACTTTCTGCGTACCTAAAAATGTCCTTTTATTTGTCGTCACTAGTCTACTCTAGTTGTGGTGATCTGCTCCAATTGCGTCTCGTGCAAGCGTGATATTTGATTGTGTAGCTGAATTGCAAATACGTAAAACCATTTTTAGGGATTTACTTTTAGTCAAATATTTTTATTTTTTACTCATGTATTATAATAAAGTTGTTTATTTAGATTTCAGTCAGGAGTGTAACTTAATAAGCTACACCTTGTGACTCATGAATTTTTTATTTTAAAATTTTAACTCAAATATTATAATTAATTTGTTTATTCTTATCCATTTTGTAACAAATACATGACACTATATATTTCCAAATTTTATTTTATCTTTTCATTCCTGATTTTTACTGACTAATTTTATTAATTCATTTTAACTATTCTAACTCATATATTTTACTTATTTTCTCCCAAAAAATTTTATCCACATCCACAAATTTTAATTTTTCTAACAAATTTTAAACATTAAAAATATTTATTTTTACATAATTAGCCATTCATAAAATAACATATTTATAAATACTCTCCAATTCTTTTAAAAATTTATTTTTATTTTTTCATAGGTCACAATTATCACACTCATAACTCGTTAAAATTTTTAAATTAGGCCATAACTTCTTATATTCGTATACTTTTTTATTAAATTTTAACTTTATTTTAAAACTATATACTAAAATATAATAACACATTGATTTACAACTTTTCCTATAAACTTTTAGTAAACTATTTTATCTTTTCCACTATATAAATTTCACAATATTCACTCACATATTTCATTCATTTATCTTTTTAATTCATTCATTCTTTTATCTTTTTAATTCTTTCGTTATTATACATTTCTAAGTTTTTAAAAATTTAAATTTTTATTTAAAATTACTTATTTTATTAGTTCAGTCGAAATAATTAAAGTATTATATTTTTACCTCTTTTCTTTCACAAAATTTTATCTACAATCACACAATTTCACAATTCTTTTTTTCCCTAAAAATTTTAAATTACACTGTATTCATTCTCGTTAACTTTAAATTAAACGACTCCGCAATTTCTGCTAGTTTGGTTCTACCGGCTGTACGAGGCTCGATTTGATTGAATGGAATAAGTTTTCAATTTCAATTGTGGCAACAAATATAAGTTGACCTCGAGAGGGATTTAGGGTATGAAATAGGAGCTGCTGCAATCGTATATGACTCTCATCTTCAACTATTGAACAAATGCAGTAATCAGTAGTTCTGAACACCTAGACATAAAGAGAGAGGAACGACCTCACAGGAAGTTCACTGAGACTGAGAGAAGCTTATGGGAACGATAAAGACATGGAGTAGATCCTATGGCGCTCTCATAGGCACCACAGCTGCCTCCCTCACTCGTCTCTATACCCATTGTGCGGTATAATTTGGTTTCTTCTCAATTTTCATTTAATTCTCTTTTCCTTTTCGTCTTTTGGGTTATAGTCATATAATATGTTGCGTCAATTTGTCATCAGCCCTGAAAGACTTTTGTTGTCTGGTTCACTAGATTTAATTTTGTGCAATAATGTTGAGGGATAGGCTTTCTCAGTCTGCATCTATTTATCTTTCTCGGCTTCCCTTTCAATAATCATCCCTTGTTGCTTGAACTTGTTGGATTGTAATTTATGCTCTCTGGTCGGTGTTGGAGATATGGTTTTATTGGTGAAACTTGTGGCTTTATTTCAGGTACCCAAAGACTTCTTGTTCTCCCAATTGTTGGAAAACGTTATTAAATTCGTTTACAAGTTTATTTTCAACATCTTAATATTCATGTTTACTTTGGTTCTGACTAAAATTTAAATTGGTTTATAGCGTATTGAGATGCAAAGGCATTTAAATGTGCAAACTATTGAAATGGACAAGCAGGCTGGTCAACAAGAAGTTGAAAGAATTGCCAAAATTATCAATGATCACCCATTTCCTAGCCAACCATTGCTACCCACTCTTCTACAACATATCTGCCCAGACAAACTTTCCAATACC
The DNA here is from genome assembly GCA_027563595.1 of Erythroxylum suave. Lineage (NCBI taxonomy): Eukaryota > Viridiplantae > Streptophyta > Magnoliopsida > Malpighiales > Erythroxylaceae > Erythroxylum > Erythroxylum suave. The sequence continues at coordinate 22,139,238 of JAOSBN010000003.1, read as the reverse complement.
TTTGTTGAGAATGTTCTTGGGCGTCTGTTCATGGCCCACTCCAATGGCCTTAAAGCCTTGGAATTCTTTAGATTCTGTCTCAATTCTCCTCATTTCGTTCCAAGTTCAGATGCCTTTGAGAAGATGCTTCATATCCTTGCAAGAATGCGCTATTTGGAGAAAGCTTGGGAGTTGATGGGAGAAATTGCGAAAGCACACCCTTCTTTACTCACCCTAAAGTCGATGAGCATCATGCTATCCAAGATTGCAAAGTTCCAAACATATGAAGACACTATCAAAGCGTTTGAGAAGATGGAGATGATGATTTTTGTAACAAAAACATTTAAAACTGAAATTTTCAATGTCCTTCTCAAAGCATTTTGCACCCAAAGAGAAATGAATGAGGCACGATCAGTGTTTCAAAAGATGTATAATAGATTTCCTCCTAATGTCAAAACCATGAATATTTTGTTGTTTGGTTTCAAGGAATCGGGTGATATAACTGCTATGGAATTGTTCTACCATGAGATGATTCGAAGAGGCTTCAAGCCAAGCTCTCTAACTTTCAATATTCGAATTGATGCATATTGTAAGAAAGGTTACTTTCGTGATGGCATAAGACTTTTTGAAGAAATGGAACGGGTTAATTGTTTACCTACATTAGAAACAATCACTACATTGATTCATGGATCTGGGATTGCTCGAAATATACAAAAGGCTAGACAATTATTTGAGGAAATTCCCAAGAGAAACTTGCAACCTGATATTGGAGCTTATAATGCTCTAATTAGTGCATTAGTTAAGTGTCGAGAAGTTGGGTCAGCTATGAGCTTAATGAATGAGATGGAACACAAGCAGATTGGCCTTGATAGTGTCACCTACCATACAGTGTTCTTTGCATTGATGAAGTCAAGTGGGTTGAAGGGCATTCGTGATCTTTATTGGAGAATGGTTGAGAGAAATTTTATTCCTAGAACAAGAACTGTGGTTTTGTTGATGAAGTTCTTTTGCACTAATAACCAGCTTGATATGGGTTTGAATTTGTGGGGCTACTTGGTAGAGAAAGGGTGTTGTCCTCACAGTCATGTGTTGGATCTCTTGGTAACAGGATTGTGTTCACGAGGAAGATGGCAAGAAGCCTTTGAATGTTCTAAACAATACTTAGAAAGAGGAATGCATATGAGTGAAACAGTTTATCGAATTTTTGAGCGGATTTTACACCAATCTGCCAAGACTGATATGCTAAGTGAGCTGAATCAGATGATAAAGAAATTACATTCTGTTTTACCCCCTACTCGGGGACATGCTATAGGTAACTTTTCAGCTGCAATTGTAGCCAATTTTTGTACATTTTCACACATGTTTGTATAGTCTTAATTATGCTGAACTGTTTCAAAGCCAATGGTGAATGTCTTTTTAACTTTGTTTTCTTAACTCTAAGAGTATTGAATTTACTGATGCAAGATAATTAAATGTATTTATGGGTTCAATGCATGCCTAGAAATCTTCTATTATCCTTTTTCTCTTTATACTAATTCATGTACAGTTGGAACATGATGTGACTTGCATGAAACTAATAACAGTTACAATAATTAGTGTGCTGATGTGATGTCTGTTTCTGTTACATCTTTCTGAACATTTTTCTTTGATTTCCTAAAAAAAGTGTCTAGTGTTGACATTTGGAAGTTTTTCTTACGAACAATTATTGTCTGCAGAATACCCGACTGTTATGTCCACTGATATCAAGTGGATAAGCATGTCCATGTTTGGTGCTTTATACATTTATGGGAGTGACTGATTGTCATTCATTGGTTTGTTATTTTGATTTCACCTTTTTAAACAAGATTCCTATGTCATTTTCTGGTGTTCCTTTTAATTTAACAGGTGATCACAAGAACACTGATTGCTATCCATAGGCTATTGAGAGAGGGGGATCCTAGTTTCAGAAAGGAAATATTTTCTTATACAGGGCACATATTCCAACTTTGAACTTCAAGGATGATTCTAGTCATATTGGTAGTTTTCTCATACTCTCTTGCTATCACATAGTCACTAAGTTCTTTTGTAGGAGTGATTGATTGTATAACAACTTTCACTTTCAATTAGAAAATTGAACTGTGGTGTTCCCGCCTCTCTTATTCTTGAAATTTGTCTCTTCTACTTCAGCTTGAGATTGCAGTTTGAAGTCCCTCTCTGCTTGGGTATATGCATATGCACTATTTTTTAATGCTTTATAAAAAGAAGCTGAGTGTCTTCCTAGACCTCCCCGGGGCCATGCGGAGGTGAGTTTATGATTCAGCAACTTAATTAGGAAATAAGGTCGGGAAACAGCTATAATACATTCAGATTATTTTGTAATTTAACTTGCAAATGTTTGAATTAGACTGGGTTTAAAATTTTAGTTTTGTTTTGCAGTGTTAAGCAGGTTCCACGTTTATTGTTATGTAGCAATTTGGCAAGATGTGGAGATAAAATCATCACTGAAAACATTAAGTTCGAATTTGTGAGAATAACTAAAGGGATTCTGTAATTAATATTATTTGACTTTTGCCGGTTTGATTCATGGCTTTATAATTTGATGACTTCTAGTTTTCTTATTTGTTTTTATAATGTGCACTGTCTTTGTATGAAGAAACTTGTCATTGTTTCCCATTTTCTTTGTATTTCTCCAGGAGAGTTGATTTTCTTTTGTATTCTCTTCTTTGCATATCTAACAAGTTGTTTCCCTCATCATTTCCTTAACCATTTCAAACCACAGCTACTACAGGGTAAACCAAATTTTAGAAGATTTTGACTTATTTTATTTGATAATTATCTGTTTTTAGGTTTTTAGGTTTTTGACTATAATGGAGGGAGCTGCTCCAGTTGTTCTTTTCAGTATCCCATTTCCTACTTCTGTTATAGATCTACCGCAGGATAGCACACATTCAAAGAGCCAATTGCTGAATATGCAACCAATGTGATTGTTAGGCATCTGATTGCTTGATTAAGAATTACAAATGAGCTATCAGATTCCCATATGTGGATGACAATTTCACTATTTTAATCCAGTAAAATTTTGAAAACTTTTAAGTCACTCTATTTATCGGTCTCCTCGAATTCTAATTCTATGTTCATGATTCCATATAATGTTAGTATTCTCTTTAGTTTGCTCGTTGTCTCAGAAAATGAAACTAACCCATTTTCTTTTTTTAAATGTTCCTACGCTTCCCTTATCTGGATCTTCCTATTAGCCCACAGCAACCTAACTTGGAATGATAAAGCCGGGTCTTCCACGGTTCAATGGACCACAGATATGTCTTTTCTCTCACTGGAGACTCAACAGCTTTTAAGCTCCCTCTCAGCTGTTGCACCTACACAATTTGGTAAGAGAGGAACAAAATATTCAAGCATCAATCGAAAACAGCATCTGATCTCATTTCAAGTACACGGCTATGGACATGGGAGATCATTAAGGCCTAAGGGATGGGTCCATCTTCTGTCTTTAGATGTAATGTTTGACAGCAAAAGTTTTTAGTGCTTGTGCTGAAGTCCTAGTTCTGTTATTTCCGATGGTCTCGTGTCTTTACTCTTTAGACTTTGGTTGGTTCCTATTAGCGGGAAAATTTGGGATTTTGACATCGTACTAAAAGCCAATTCTAGGAGCCTATTTTAAAGGTAAGTTTATACTCATAAGTTAATGGTAACAGCCGAGGATGTTCCTTTACCCTACGTTTGGTTGCTGTCCCCGTGGGTGGGGACGGATGACGGAGACAAAAAAATCCTGTCTCCGGCCTGTTTGCTTGCTGTCCCCACCAATTTCTGTCCTGACTCCGGATGACAGAGACATAAGATTTTTGTTCCTTCCAAA
>JAOSBN010000003.1:22108511-22120077 GCA_027563595.1 Erythroxylum suave | reverse complement strand
CGTGGGACAAAGTCCTGCCAAGGCAACTGTCCAACAAAACCAGAACTCTCCCAGGTCCCACGCAATCAGCCCAATAGCACAGGTAAGAAGACAAAATCACAGCACCCACAATCGTTCACTGCATGTATTTTCCAAGAGGAGAAAACAATTGATACCGCCGTCAATGGTCACACAAAACAACACATCACCCACGCTTCTATTGTAACATACCCACTAGGTTATTTTCTTTTTCAGCTGACACGTGTATATATTTTATTCCAATTAAAAAACCAAAGCTTTTAAGTTGAATCACCCGCAGACTATTCCAATTAGACAATCTCCATGATAGAGCCGCAGACAATTCCAATTAGACAATCTCCATGATAGTTCCCATGTTCAAATAAAATGTCAAAAATAAAGACAAGATATATTTAACATAAATCCTAACAATTTATTTATTACCCTCATTCTTTTCTTAACCTTAGCATTTAATATCTTTCGTTATTTCTTTTTTTAAATTTTTTATAGTCGTTTTAGTTAATCAAACGAAATATTAAAAATTCCAAAAAACGAATTAAAAGATCTTAAAATAAACGAAGAGTTGCTGGATCAATTTGTAAATTAGGGGTACGCCAAGAGCACTAGATTTACACTAATTTATAATAGGGTTCATTTGAACTTTATAGTAATTTAATAAACATAAAATTTAAATGAAATTTTAATTAAAATTAGAATTAATTAAAAATCAATTAGGTCTAATAAAACATAAGTTTAATTTGATTAAATTACTTTTTTATTCAATTGTTCTTTGTAAATGACATAAATATGAATTATATACAGAACTTAAAATTAGGTTAAGATAAATTAAAAATTTTAATTTCTCTTTAATTTTTTAACAAAATAATTTACATTCACGAATCAAGATCAACATTTAACAAAATATCATAACAATCTAAACATTAAGAATATTAAAGTAGTTTTGATTATGTTTTAAAAGTATGTATGTGTGTAGTTCAAGTGTTCACCCGATTCATCAAAGAATCTTTGGGTTGCTTTTGGCGGATTGCTTATTACTTGGTTGGATCGGATGTAAACTTGTGAAGACACCATTTTTCACCATTGGACAAATTTCTTCTTTTATTTTTTTCTTATTCTTTGTCATAAAGTCCACTTTGGGACAAGTTGGAAAAAGAATTCCTAATTCTTACATGGATGAGATTGATCAATTTTGTGTATGATTTTTAATTATAATTTAATCATTTTATTATATAATATTATGATAAAATAAATTATAAAATTAATTTTTACTATGTTTAAGTCTAAATCATATCTGTTTTTCAGCAATAAGTTTTTATTCTTTTAATAATATTTAAAAATTATTTTTAGAGTGTTATTCTACCTTGTTCAACGATTTCTCAAAATAATATTAATTGAAATAATAAAGTATTCTCTCTAATTATTTTAAATTGATGAATCCTATAGTGATCACTTAAATACATTCACATCGTATCTACTTAATTGATTAAGTTACCTTTAATTAGGACATGTCCCAAGTAGTATCAAAATATATTAATCTTTATATGAGATACTTTGAATATCTCAAGTCAAAGAATGATTTATACAATCATAAAAATGAACATTTTTGAAGATATGTAAGTAATATTTCATATGAAATTATCATATTATGTCAATTCAGTTAATTTATTATCTAATAAGTGTAAACACATTTGTCTAAATATCTTCATCCTTTATAAGATCGATTACTTCTTTCATAAGGAAGAAATATAATGTTTATAATCTTTCGATTTTACCTACATCTAGTCTTAATAGAGCACTTATATATGTCTAGGCTTAATAGACCACTCTAAGCCTTATAACTTTCATCATAATTAAGAGAAATTCCCTAAATATATATTTTGATCCTTTACGAGACCTTAACTTGTTTTGCATGCTTAATTGCTATAATATTCTACAATATATTATTGATTGAACAATGCTGGGGAATTGTACTAACTACTTGATCCAAATAACTATTTTCTCCAAATAAGAAATTGTACTATTGCTATAATAGTAATAAATGTTGTATTAGAAGCTTTCCAATTTAATAGTAATATCATTTAAGAGTAAAATATACAATAAATAAAATTTACTTTTGTTATTGTCAAACAAAAGTTAAAATTCCTATGACCTTGTATTTAAATATCAAATCATACATAGAATAATGAACATCTCTAATACTTTATAAGTATTAGATATCTTATATGCTAAGCACATTTTAAGCAAATTATCTATGTACTTAGGCTAGAGTAAGTACAAAAATTTTCAATCTATTTATATGGATCTTCATTCCCAATTTAAGTTGCTATCTTTTTACATCCAATATATAGTGTTATTAGAATATCACATCTTCATCTACTGAAAATATGAATTGTTGTTTTCTACAAGTATGTTGTTTACATACTCTCATAAACCTTCTTGTAGATATTATAAATATACATTTATGTATTCATCATGAAAGCGAATATTCAACATCTCAAAACCTTTGGCTATATGTCAAACGTGTCAAAACAAAGTCACTAATTCCATTTTAATATATTATTATGACATTTGAACTATTTCAAACTCAAATTTACTCTCTCTACATTTTAGATAATTTTTTTCCTTGCAAGTAAACTTGATGCAAATATTTAGTTTAATGGTATCTCTAAACATCGAGTTTTTAGATGTCTCGTAAGTTTCTAATATATAATTTAATTATAAACTTATTGAATAATATATACTTCAATTAAACATCACATTGATAAATTTCCTTAGAAATAAAATGTTTCAGAGTTTTATTATTTCGTATCTTAAATGGAATCTTGTTAAGAAACTGTGGAAGGTAAGTTGTTGTATTAGGATATAGCTATAATGAAGTAAATATTGCATGAAATAATATCTTATATTGTAAAATTGATCCTTTTAAAAAACTTATACTCATTTGAAATTTAACTTTTGAAACATTTACTGAAGAATCTTGGTCCTTATAGATAACCAAGAAGATTTGGTGTAAAACTTATATATGAATCTTATTGTAATGTTTTAGCATTCTTAATGCCTAATCTTTATTTGAATTTCTTAAAAATTTAGATCAACATTTCATTAAATACACTTGAATATATAATGTAAAGTCATTAATAATTTAATGAAATGTAAGCATTCATCATTTTATGAATTGTCATAACATCTTATGAATCACATATATAAAATTTAAAACTTTACTACTATAATTGTCCTTTTCATTATTATACATATATTTTTGCATGTAACTTTATGATTCTCATTATGTTAACTTAACCAACATGGAAAACAAATTAAAAGTTGATTGAAGAGGATTAAATTTACTAAAAAAATAAAAAGTAAATAGTTAAAGAAAGAAAAATCAATTCAAGAATCATTTTGAATTTGGGGATGACTTATTTAGCGTTCCAATTGTCATATATGATTTCTAGTTAAAGCTACATGGGGTGAGAGGAATACTCGCATTTTCCAAGATAGGAGCATGAACAAGGAGTAATTCAACAATAGGCTGCTATAATAGGTTAGATGTCATATCTTTTTATACAAATAAAAATTTTAAAAACTTGACTATTATAATAGAATTTGGAATGTGAAGATAGTCATGTGATAGATGTGTTCTCCCTACGAAGACACTTGACTAGTTTTCGTAAGTCTGCTCGTACATCTTGATTGCCTTTTATGGCTCAAGTCTTTTTTTTTCTCAAAAGAAATTATCATAAATGATTTATTATCTAGGTTAAAATTATAATTAACTGAAGGGATATATGTACTCTGATAAGGCACATAAGTATATTTAATAAGGTAGCTAATGATTTTGATGTGTAATTTACTTTAATGAAACTCATTAAGCATAGTTAATCAATATGGTTATCATTAAGTTCTAGGATACTATGATTCTCTAGTGCTAAAGTGTTTATTCTTCTAGTATGCTAATTCTATTTCACCTATCAGCCTTTTACATAATATTAGATTTAATCTATGGTCGCTAATAAGAAAAATCTAACATTAAAAATAAAGAAACGAATTCTACCATTGAAATAATCAAATCATGTATGAATAATTGAATGACCTTTACAAGTTATAACACTAACCTTAACTAGGGTTTCTAGCCACTAAAAATAATGAAAAAAATAAAAAATACTATAAGAATTCAATTAAAGAAACAAAAAGTCTCTTTAACATCCCTTAGAAGAATGTTAAAAGATGCTAAACAATTTAAAAAGATACCTTAAGTTTCTTCTATCATAAATATTTATAGATAGGGTTACCAAATTAGAGTTCTAGAGGGTTTAAATTTAAGAAATCATATATCTTCATTATGTTTAAGAATCAGTGTCAAACCAGTACCAACACTTACAATGATCTTATTCTAGAACTACTATTATCTATGACTCAACTAATACTTAACACTAAAATATAATTGGGACCTAATTTGCAATATTTCTCTCTATAAATTCAAGATGAGTGTGACACCAATTTATGATCTACTCCAGAGTTGTTCTTTGTCAACTTCTTACCTTTACCTTTTAAAACTTGTTTGGAAGGTAGGAGCCTATTCTACATGAGTCTGATGCGTATTATTCCTTATTATATACTAACTTCTCCACTTTTTATGATCTTCTAGTCAGAATTAGCTTCCTTTATCTTCAATAAAGTTGTTGATCTTCTTTTAGCGTTCCAAACAACTCATTTTTCTGATTGGATAACCTTATATAATGTTGCACTAAATATTATATTTACTCTTCAAATTCATTATCTTTACGAAAATTAACTCCAAATAAAGTATGAACCTATCAATTTGTTTTATATAAGTGATGCTGTTATTGGGTTGACATTTTTATCTTCCCCATCCTTTGTCAAGTTCTTCAATTTGATATGCAAAACCCTTCCCAAAGCACAAAAGGTAATAATTTTCTTCATTGCATCTGGTCTTTTGGTTGTACTCGCTTGACTGTCTACTTAATCTTGGGACCCATTTTGATTGAGAGATGCGTGAAACTTGTATAAAGAGGAAGAACCCTGAGGTGGGTTATAGAGAAGTGAGAGGATTTGAACTTTTTGATTCTAAAAAGAGAGTGAGACAGTGTTGTGGGTAAGAAAAATGAGGGTAAGAGTGAAGATATAGGTTAGGAGGAAGAAAGGAGGGGTAAGATGTCACAATTGTGGTAGAATGTTCAAAATCACGATCATGATAGAGACCTTAAAATTAGGTCACGATCGTGACCAAGGAGTCACGAATGTGACACTGGGAATTTTTACACTCCTTTCCCATTATGGGTTCTTTTCCTTGCGTCACTCTGGAATTCCTTCCCTACCTTATATTTTCATCATCAATTTATTTTCTTTTCTTTCATACCCTTCCAATCCATTATGAAAAGAGAGAGAGACACATAAAGAAAATCAACTCGATTTTTCCAAGATATTAATTTGTATCAGAAAAACATGCAAAGACATAATTGAAAACCTAATCTAAAGCAATAGATAAAACAACAAAAAATTAAAATCATAGGTTGCCTCTCATGTAGTGCTTCATTTGCCGTCGTTAGCTTGATGCACTTCTTTTGTTCACGGTGGTCCAAACAAATCGTGTAATTTTAGCGCCCCTATGGGTTTCATAAACTGTAAGTGAGCTACTAGATTGTGCTTACCACCACTCTTCTTCCTCATCTTCTTCTTTTGATTATTCTTTCAAAATTTTGGCTTCTCTGGTGGGTCCTTATGAGTATAACTCTACTTAACTTTTTCACAAGACTCATTTCTCTTGATAGTGCCCATAGATTTGAAAGAATTTCTTGTACCATTAGACACTTTGATTGGAACCATCTCGTCCCCCACTTTTAAAGTTAACTTGCCTCCACCAACCTCGATAGGGGACTGGGTGGTAGCTAACAATGGTTTTCCAAGGATTATGGGTGTCTCTAAATCTTCCTCTATGTATAAGATGATGAAGTCTTGGGAAAGGTGAATTTGTCAACCTTAATAAGAACGTCTTTGATAATGCCACTAGGATGGTGGATTGATCTATCAGCCATTTGCACACACATCCTGATTGGTGTTATTTCACCTAGCTCCATCTTTTTGCATATAAGAGTAAGGCATGATACTTATGCCCGCTTATAAGTCTGCAAAAGCCTTATCCACTTTGACACTACCAATAGTACAGGGAATATTCCTTGGACCATCTTGTTACTGTGGTAGTGCTGCCACTTCGTTAGAGTTCTCTTTGATTACAACTTCATGTCTCGACTTCTTCGGTGACTCTTTGTTTACTAACTTCTCTTTTATTTATTCCACAAGGGTAAGTCATGTTTTCAATTGCTCTATTATATCAACCTCTTTCAACTCTGCTTCTTTTGGCTTTCTTTGACTCTAGAATGGGGTATGGAATTGCAGGATGATAACCTTTGATCTTCATCATGTTATATTTACTTTGCAAGGAACTTTCATTAGCCCTTTTCTTGTCTTCTTCAGCTTGATTAGGCTTCTCTTCAGTGGCCTGTGTGATCACCATTACCCTTTCCTTTAGATTTGTTTTATTATTGCCCGGAAGTCTCCCTGTATTTGTGCGGACAGTGCATTTTCCAATTGGCTTATTTGGACTTCTAAGTTATGGTTGGAAGAAGCGTGGTTCTTTGTCACTTATTCAAATATTCCTTCCAACTTCTTATGAGGATCTTCCATGCTCCTAATCTTTTCTAAGATTTTATTAACTTAGAGTATATGGAATTGGCTTTCTCCTGTTGGAATCTAGGTGGCTCTTGAGATTGGAATTGACCTCCTACATTGTTTGACTAAGAAAAGTTTAAGTGGTTCTTCCACCTAGGATTATATGTGTTTGAGTTGGCATTATTCTCCCTTCTAGACCAAACTGTGCTCCCATGTAATTGAACTGCTTTGTTTCATTTTTTTGGTCAGAAAGCGGTTGATGGTATCCTGATTGTCTTCTGTATACAACTCACATCTCTGCTAAATTGCTTTGATAGGAGTTGAAGAGGAGGCTTTTATATTATTAAGCTTTCGATTTTGGCTTGCATTTCCATTATTGAGTCAACAACTATAACTCCCTTTTGCTCTAGGAGATTTGTGTGTTGTCTACTTTTGTCCATCGTCTAAAGATAATTGTTACTTGCCATATCCATAAACAACTCCTCTGCTTTCTCAAGCATCTTTCTCATTAAAGATCCTTTAGATGTTGCATCTATAGTGCCTCATGTGGGTGGAGTAATTGTAGAAGGTTTCCAACAAGAATTCCTTGGGTAAATTGTAGTGAGGACACCTCCATTGCAAATCCTTATACCTTTCCCATGCTTTGTAAAGTGGTTCCCCATCATTTTATTGGAAGTTCGTGATTTCCTTTGTTAGTTTCATAGTCTTTTTGAAAGGGAAGTACTTATCTAGGAATGCACACACCAATTGCTCCTAAGTTGTGAAATTTGTGGAACTTAAAGAATGATATCATGCGTTCGCTCTATCCCTTTACGTGAAAGGAAAGAGCCTCATCCTAACGACATCTTCTGACATCCTATGATATCAAAAAGTGTCACATATTTCCAAGAAATTCATTATATGAGCGTTAGGTCCCTCATTAGTCAATTCATAGAATTGCACATTAGTTTGTAGCATATTTAGCAAAGCAGGCTTAATCTCAAATGAGCCTGCTTGAATCGGTGGTTGAGTCATGTCTTGATCTGCAGCATTAAACCCCAGTCTCATGAAATCCATAAAGGTTCCTAGCTAGTTTCCTTGATTGAATTCTTGATGAAATTCTTCTACCATTGGTTCTTTGATTTCTTCTTCATAGTGTGTGGCTTGTCTAATTGCTGGTTCCAAATGGGTGATGTCAAGTTCTAAGGTTTCAACAATCTGAATTGAACTCTGAGTAACTCCTCATGCAACCACACAGACACAAGAGAGGTGAAAATTTCTTAGACTAAAGGAATCTAACTAATATTAAATAATTCCTCGACAATGGAACCAAAAACATGTTTAGCAAGTTTTAATTCTATAAAACCCTCAATGTTCTGCAAGTGCATGGGTCATAACCGTAGTAGCTCAGATGTTAATCCTACAAGGAATTATTGAACTAATTGAATCCTAACTTTTTCTAGGGTCTAAAAATTGTAATTAAAATGAAAATAAAATGAATAGAAAATTAAGAAATTGAATATAGATTGATTGAGAATGAATTTCTAAAATTAATAACAAAGAAATCAAAATTAAACACACCCACTTAACAATTAAGAAATCACAGAAGACAAGATTAATCGATTACGAGAAGATGGTATTTATCCTATCGTCAATTGTTAATTTAATTACTTTTGAGTTAATGGGTATCGATCCTATAATTTCAAATGGTAGATTATCCTCCAAGCTTTCTTCAAACTTCTTTGATCTTCTTTACCTAATCTTAATACTAACAAACACATCAAAACACCTCAAACGCACAAAATTAAAGCCCTATAACTTGCTCTAAACCACATAACATTAAGAAACACAAACATATAATCACAACATAATTCTAAACCTAAACATGCACAAATAATCTAATTAACAACTAAAACCATACTAAATTACCCAATAAAACATAATGTGACCTATAACTATCAATGTTTGTCTACATGTCAAAAGACAAGGTTAATGTTAAAAAAATTAAAAAGTGGTTTTTGGATAAATAAATCCTACTGATATTTGAAAATAGAAAAAAATTTCATGAAAGGATAATTAGTAATAGTTGCAATTTTGGTTGTTTAGTAATTATCAATGTATATGTACAAGAGCCATAGGTGATTGAATATGATGTTAATTTTTTAATTAGTATGTATATTCAATCCATAGTGCTCAGCCGTGAAATGCATAGGTTAATATGTTGGCAGAACTTGAATGATTTATTTTTGCAATTAAATTGATTTCATGAAGTTAGATGTCATTGTCTCATTAATGCATGTTGCATGAATGTATGTGCTTATGTTTGTTTTCTTTGAATTTTTGTTTTGTTTTTGCTTGAGGACAAGTAAAATTTTAAGTGTGGGGATGTTAATAGGTATAGTTTATACTATGTTTTGATAAGTGTTTTAGTGTGTTTATAGGTGTCTATTAGATGATTATTGCATGTTTAGGCTTAAAATTATGTTAATGTAATGTTTGTTTATGTTTTAAGTGTTATGTGGTTTAAAAGATGAATTTTGATATTAAGCTTGTGATTCTTGAGGTGTTTGATGTATTTGTTACTGATGGAAACCAGATAAGTGAAGAATGAAGGAAGCTAGAATGTGCATGGATTATATGGCAGGGTCATGATCGTGTTGGCAATGTCATGGTCATGAAAGAAGGTTTTCTATAGGTCATGATTGTCCATGCAATGTTACGATCGTTACAAAAGGTTTTTTCTTCAGTGTCACAATACTGACACCTATGTCACAATTGTAACAGACACTTGCTAGACATCGGATTTTTCATCTGTTTTGATGTTGGGGGTGATTTTTGGAACCAAATGATGAGGATAAACCCTCAGCTACTATAAAAGAACAAAAAACACTCCAAAAGGTAGCCACCATCTTACTAAATTGAATCATGCAAGAAGGAGTAAGAGAAGCATTGGAAATTTCCAAATTTAGTTCCAAATCAAGTTTTTCTTTCTTTCCTTTTGTTATTTTCATTAACCATGATGTGTAAACTGGATTTGAAGATGTTATTTATGTTTATGATGTTCTAAATTTCTAAATTAGGATTTGTTCATAAGTTATTTTGTGACTTTATTATTATTGAATTAAATACTATATTTTGGTGTGGTGATATTTGTGTATGCCAATACTTCAACAATAAATGGAGAATTATTATTATTATTATTATTATTATTATTATTATTATTATTATTATTATTATGATGATGATGATGATGATGATGATGATGATGATGATGATGTAGTTAGTGGAGACTATCATGAATATTTTGATCTTTTTGTTAGTTATTTATTTTTCATTCTAAATTTATGTTTTCGAACCAAATATTGGCATATATCATCATTAAAAATTCTAAAGAATAAACCAAATTAAGTAATACTCATTCCATTCCATTCCATTCTTCATCTATTCTATCCCTAAGAATAACCATTCCATTCCTTATCTATTATAGTAGATGAACCAAACACGCTATTAAAGAAAATAAAAGAATATATTGGAAAGGTTTAGGAAGTGTTGATACGGTGGATGAAATGAGGAGTTATAGAGGAGCAAATGGTAATGACAAGTTTTTGACATGGCTAACATTGCCTACGTACCTTGAAAATTTTGGCAACTTTTAAAGTGTTTAGGCATGTTAGCTATTGAGAGGGATGCAATATAATTTATTTTATGGAAATTAAATGAGCTTTGACTTTTAATGTGTATGAAGTGCGATGCAAACTAAACACTTGAATAGGTAAAGATAAATGAATTAAAAAAAATCTATAATTAATTTTGTTACTGAGCTTTATAAGGAGACACATAGGACGTTATGAATAGCTATATCAACTAATTGGTCTAACTATGATTCATTGAGAACCAAGAACACATATGTTACCACTCTTACCTTAATGTACTTACACAGAGTAATAACTCATTCACTTTTAAAGAAAACAAAGATTATAGGGGAAGTCACACGTAGGGATTTATTCTATTTATTGTGCGTAGCTGGGAGGAGACAATATTTATGTTTCATATATTTATAACAAATGGGAAACAAAATCTATAACACAATAAGTGAAGGCTTTATTTGACTATAGTTGTAAAAAACCTAAGTGTTTTTATTCTCTTTTAAACCTAACTATTAATCATTGAATAAGTGATGTCAACTTTGAAAGATAGAGCATACGACATTGTTTAGGAAGGCTGATGTAGATAGAGATTTAAGGCCCATATTACCAGTGGGGAGGAGTAGGAGGAAGGTGGAGGATGACCAATAGCTTATGCACCTCTAGAGGAAGAGATGTTAAAGGATTAAGAAGATGTTAAGCCTTCACCATATAGTAGATGATATGGGAAATGATTGATAAGGCTATCCACTATATGAATACTAAGATTTATAGTCGAAATTATGTCTTACATAGGTTATTAAGATAGTTAGGATGGACGAAGGAAGGGTTATTTGCATACCTCTATTATAAGGGACACTCAAAGATATTCCCTAATCTTCAACTTTGCCAAGGGTGATCATGATGATGAGCTTTTTATTGACTAAGCTCCAATTTTATTTTATTTCCATTAAGCTTTGTACATATTAAGGATTATGTTTTTCCTTTTTTGTTCTTTAACTAAAATTCTACTTTAGTTATTTTATTATATTTATGTTGTGTTGGGACCTGATCCGGGAACCGGACCCCAACTGAAATTTCGGATAACATAATGAAAAATTTCGAAACGAAGACGAATCAAAAGGTTCGAAAGACTAAGAGAAACAAATCGAAACAATAATCGAAACAAATCGAAGGAACGGATCCTACAAGAAGGACTCCGAACGGAAGAAGCGGAGAACAAATTAAAACGTAAAACG
>JAOSBN010000003.1:22080208-22108411 GCA_027563595.1 Erythroxylum suave | reverse complement strand
AAGATAGCATATGTGTATTTTGTTTGTTGTCTTCTTATTCATTATCTGAATAACATTAGTTCATTCACTTTTATCTTTCTAAAATTATGATTATTTATTATCATCAAAAAGGGGGAGATTGTTAAGTCAATAGGACTTCACGATGATTAATGTTGATGACAATCAAATAATGGTAATGTTAGAAATAAATGAACGTTTTGATAAGTGTGTTAAGTGTGCAGAAGAAGCGTAGAACACAGACGAAGCGGAGATACAGAAGAAAGGAAAACACAGACGACGCGCAAAATAAAGAAGAAGTGAAAATATAGATGAAACGCAAAACACAGAAGAAATGAAAAACATAGCAAAACACAGAAGAAGTGAAAACATAGATGAAGTGCAAAACACAGAAGAAGTGAAAACACAGAAGAAGCACAAAACACAGAAGAAGTAAAAATATAGACAAAGCACAAAACACAGAAGAAGTGAAAACACAGACGATACAAAGAAGAAGATATGCTAGTACGTCGGACAGTTAGTTAGTTGGAGTTAGTTACAGAACTCAACTAAATAACGGTTATCAAGAATCAAGAAGCAGTTATCAACGATCAAGAAGTAGTTGGAGACTTAGGCTATAAATACTGGTCATAGTCGAAGATTAGAATCTTACAACTTTTGAAAAATCAGTGATCTTTGAGCTTTCAAGTGTTTACTTAGAAAAGAACAATTTTGTAGTACGATACTAAGAGAGCTAACCCTACTATGACAAAAGCTCACAATATCTTTCTAGTGAGAGAAAGAAAAGGCTAAGAGCCTGGAGGTTAAGTTAGCAGAAAGAATACTTTGTGTAAGAGACCTGAAGAGGCTCTAGAAGGGAAGAAAGAATACTTGTAATTTGCCAAAGTATAGTGAAATACTCAGACGAACTCTGAGGACTGGATGTAGCTCACGGTTTGGGGTGAACCAGTATAAAAATCGCAGCGTCTATCTTCTATCCTTTACTTTAGTTTATTGTGTTGTTAAACAAGTATATAGAAGTTATTTGCGATTTAAATTTTTATGATATTCTTTTAACAAGTTAGAGAAGTTCGTAACAAGATTTATTAAAGATTTTGTATTCATGAAAAAATACACAATTCAACCCCCCTTCGTGTGTATCTAGTTTATTGTACATAAATTCTATATTAATGTGTGATTTACTTCAACCACTGTCATATAGGATGAGATAAATCTAAGAACATATCAAGACCTAGTCAGCTTCTACAAACAATTCTACACTTAAATACTATATCATATTTGGCTACAAATATGTGCATAAAACCAGACATTGTCACATGGTTCCTATCTAATCCTATACTGGAATGTATGAGAAAACCCAGTAATGGCATATGCCAATAATAGAGATGAGTAATGTGGCGCATTAGCCACGGTCTCCAGTGCGCAAGTCAGGGACGATCCAAATACGTAGCTCCTACCTCTTAGTTGATCCAATAACAAAGCACGTACACATCTTGCTTCAAACTTGGAGTAAACACAGACGAAAGAATATCATATATGCAGAGTTTAAGCACTGTCGCAATTGATTGTATTGCAGTTAAATACCTTGGTTGACTTTCCTTAGTATGTAAGTCTTCTTAATTTGCCTTCAAGGCTTAATTCATTTAAAATTTTCAAAAAATATTGTTTTTATAAGGTATATATAATTTATAGAAGTCAACATATGTTACTTTAGACAATAGATGGCAAATAGAGGCCGGTGAAGTGATAAATATAAAACTTAGTATGTTTTCAAGGTGTTAGAGTTTGTTTTTAGTGTTTTGTTAGATGATAATCATGTGTTTAGGACTTAGATTTATGTTCTAATCAGTTTTTTGTGTGTTTTATTTGATTAATTTTTGTTTAAGGCAAGAGTTTAATCTTAATTATATATTTTAAGGATTGATTGATGTGTATGTTGACAAATGGAGACAGGAAAAAGAAAAGTAAACATAAAGAAAAAGTTGGAAAAACAATTCTGTCATGATTGTGCATAGCCATACATGATCATGTAAAAAGGAGTAGCAGGATCAATTAACAACCATTCCCTTAAAAAATTCGATCAATCTAGTGGTAGACCTTGACAAGTTGTGTTTAAAAATAAGATCAATCTATAGATAGGTACACTCAAACACCATTTATGATTAAGATATTCCCCAATTTTGCATATCATGTCAATTCCCCACCACTAAATATTCATATACGTAATCATGAACTAGAGGACTTTGTAAAGGTTACATGAGGTCAAAAGTTAAGGTAAGAATTATTTGGATTCTGTTGCTCAAAAGCCATCAAAGCTAGTGAACTAGGGAAAATCATTCAATGGAGTATTAAGTGCAAAAATTAACATCTACTTAAAAGTAGGTACCATAAGTTATGATGAATGCAAATCATATAAAGCACAAGGATTTGGAAGGAATCACTCACAAAAATTGATGATAAACAATATGTAACCATAATAGGTTACCCTTTGCAACAAATTCTCCCTTATTTGCATCACAATCAATTCACCCTTTTCATACAACTTTATGAGGAAAGACTAACATGAATTACTTTCCAAAACAAATGATTTACTTCTTGATAATTTTTTTCTTTTATTATCTTTTTCATTTCTTTTTAGTTTTTCTTCTTTCTTTTTTTCTAGACAAAAATTGAAAGAAATTACATCGATGATGGAATTCATTTATAAGAGATAAAAATCACATTCCATCAATTATAAACGACCCACATATATGCACCACCTCACACTTATGCTCTTGCGCATACACAAACATCAGCAATTACAAATACTTCACTAGCTTTAAGGTTTGCGTAAGACATTTGGCTATGTTAAAAGGCTTGTAATTTGGTTAAAAGAAGAGAAAAGGCTAATGAAGCTCAAAGGGCTTAATAAGAATGTCTATATCATTTCCATGTTAATGCATATGATAAAATGTGGCATCAAATAGAGATCACGACAAAATCAGGATGAACATATCATAAAGGTCACATATGAACAAAAGATATTGGGACTCATATTGATGTGTCAGTTTACAAGGCTCGAAATATCACTGGCTTATATCTACCCACTAGTTACTACTCTTTTAAAGATAAAGTACAATGATCAATCACAAAAGTAAAATCACATGCCTAAGTTGCTATGAATTTTTCTACATAATTATACTCTCTAATTATAAATATGTAGTCTTAAAATTAATACAAAAATAGGCAATGCTTTTTAACACCCAAAAAGAACTTTGGACAAACAATGGCCCACCCCCATAGTTAGAACTTACATTGTCCCCAATGTAACCTTAACTATATAAAATGGAGCATTGAAAAAAGTAATGTAAAAATGTAAAGAAAAAGGAACAAACTCCCTTTACGTTGCCTCCCAAATAGTACCTTTGTTTATTTTTGTTGGCTCAACTCCATGTTCTCCTCATCATATAATAAAATTTTTCTCTCCAGGGACTTTTGCATTTTCCACTTGAAATTCTTCAAGATAAGACTTAAGTCGATGACCACTCACATTTAATATCTTCCCTATTTTCAGACTCTTAATCTCTTCTACACGATGGGAGAGACATTAATAATCATAAAAGGATTGACCAATAAGGACGTAATTTATATGGAAATAGTTTATATCCTGAGCATAAAGAAGCGATTTTTGACCAACAATAAAGATTTTCCACGAGACATTGAAAGCTCTAGTCTTCTCCTTAATTAAAAGTGCTTTCAATTTATTTGTTCACTTCTGCTTACAATATCTCCATACATTAATCACAAAAATAGAATCTTCATTTTTGGTGGGTGCTCATTAACATCAAAGATATTAAAATGAGTAACTTCCATATCAAATTCAATTATAGGGGTACCCCTCACAAATGTCTATCTTAATTAGGGTTATGTTAAGAATCCATCTCCCTAGTAAGATAGGTATTGGATTATAGGAATTTTTATCATTCATATCTACCACATAAAATTAGTAGTTAGTATGAGTTTATTCACCTACACGAGTACATCCTTAATCAGCCCATCGGGATATGTGTTAGTATGATCAACCAATTGTATGATAATGCTAGTTTCTTTCAAACCTAAATTTAAAGAAGCATACATAGAACGAGGAATAACATTAATTAATGCTCCTCAAACTAACATAGCCTATTTAATCTTAGTTTTACCAATTTTACAAGGAATGATAAAATGCCTAAGTCTTTACACTTTGGGGTATTTTCTTTTTAAAGACCATAGAAAGAGTTTCACCCATCTTGATCATTTCATTACCTCTCAGATTTTGGCAATCTAGGTTATGACAATGGGATCATACATAAATAATCTATTTGAAGTGATTAAATCATTTATACATAAATCCCAATACATTATTCATATAATAACACAATCAACTATAAAAGAGAGTGAGAACAACACTACTAGATTAAGAAATGTTCAAACATGTTTGTTGGATTTGATATCCCCTTTGAACAAAAATGATGAAGGATAGCTCCTTAAAGCTCTCTAAAGGGTAAGAAATTCTCCCACATTCGTGTTTCTTAACTCTTTATGTCTCATTTTTCCTCTTAAATTCCCTTTTATAGTAAAAATTAGGATTTTTTTTCATAATACACGATTAGCTGCATGGGCGTGTAGGTGACCATTATATAAAAATTGCAATAATTATGAACTTACATATTCACAGTCATATAGCTCACTTACATGGCTGTGTAAGTCCACATATGGATATGTAGTTTGCAAAGTGATTGAAATGTTGTGTTCGAGCTCTTACATGCTTTTAGTAAGTTACATGATCTGGACTGTGTAAGTTGCAATAATTTCGTTTCTTTCATTACTTGCCCCATCTTCACCTTAATTCATCTCCCTCTCGTTCCATAAAGACAAATAAGATTGACCATCAATAGGAAAGCTCTAAGGATATGTTTGTAACTCATTTTGGTTTCTTTTTCCTTTAACTTGTACATAAAAAAAAGAACCAAAATAATTATCTTAAGAACATTATAACATTAATCTTTAGAAATTAGGGAGTAAATATATAGTCTACATCCTGAACTCTAATTAAGGTTTGTAGCTACTATATAGAATAAAAAAAAGTAAAAAATTTCCATCATATAAGAAAATAATAAAAATATAAAAATAAAAATAAGAAAAATTTGAAAAAAATCTCACTAAAAGATTACTTAAGAATCACCAAAAATTTGTTAACTATGGCTATATATTTAAGGCAAATTTAAATGAAATTTAGTACATGTCTGGTAGAAGTCCTCTAGATTAGTTGAAATACAAGTAACTAGTTTCAAACGAAGATCCATTGATACCCTCCTTAAAATCTGATAAAATAATTGACAACCCCCAATTTCAAACAAAGATCTTTTAATACCCTCTTTAAAATTTGAACATGAAGTCACTACTAGAGAATTTCCTAAAAAACACAGGATAAATAAAAGAAGGAGTTTAAGGAGGTAATTGGGCAATTTAGTTTTAAGGTGAATTCAATATCACCCTAGTTATGCTAGACATATATTATTTTTAGCACTATTTTTACATTATATTACTTTTATTTTTTTAATGGTTTTTGAAGGATATGATGCTTAAATTGATATTTATTTTCATTCTAGGTCTTAGTTTCACTAATACAAGGAAAAGAATTAAAAATTAAAGTGGAATTATATTGAACAAATTCAATTTTGGAAGAATTGAAGAAGGACCCTAAAACAAGGCACCTACAAGACACCGAGTTGTTGCTTTTGTTTCTTTAGTGCAACATATATACCACTTGTTTTTCCCTATTTGACGAAAACAATACCTTATATAGCCTTGCATGCATCTCATATTACAGTTGAAGATTAATAAAGAATTTCCAAGAGAACATAACTAGCAACATATGTATGGGGTTGCGTAACTCATTAAAAAAGCTAAGATTTCAAATTTTAAAGAAGGAGAGACAAGAATAAAGTTCTTTCTCAAGAAACACCTAAAAGTAATTTTGAAGCTATTCTATAACGATTTTGATAAGAATTTTATCATTTTAGATGATAGAGCAAAATTTCAACAAGAGTTCCTAGAAGATTCAAAATTAAAGAATTATTATTTTTTTAGCTTATTTCTTTTATTTCTTAGTTGAAATTATTTTTTGATTATGAGCTAAATATAGATATAGATTTAGGTTCAGTGAACCTCCAATGTAGTATATTTTGATTAATGAATTTGTAATTTCATTATTACTTATCTATATTATTATATTGATTAAATCAAAGCAATGAAAGTGGAAGATTCCATATTTGATTCACACATGAAAATTAAAGAGATGAGATGTATGTTTAGGTCACAGGGTGGATAAACAGGGCTAATCATTATCTATTCAAGAGAAACTTAAAAAATCTTCTTGAATTAGGGTAAAAACCAATCTAAATAGTTTATAGAACAAATTTGAGCATTTTTATGTTATCTAGAGTTAGAGGTATTATAGTTGATTAACCAATGAATAGTGGTTCTTAAGAAAGAATACGATCTACATTAGGAAGCCAAAATTTTCGAATGATCTTATATATCACATTGTAGCGTGAACTGGGTCTATAGTAATTTAGACTTGAGGGATTAGGGATCTTAGAAAGAAGGCAAAAAATATGTCTTATTGAATTTATAACGTGTTTCATCTTATCAATAAAAGTCCATAACTATATTGGAGATCATTTTTGATTGTTTGCTCTCTAGTAGCTTAAAAGAACTTGGCGATGTACTCATCTAGACTTGGAATATTATTTGGGTGAAAAGAGAATAAAGTAGATTTTTTTCCCCAAATGGTATATTTTTAGTTAATTTTGAGATGTGTTGAGCTTATAAAGATGAATTTAAAGAGCACCTGAGAACATCAGGAATGGTCATCACCTCTTTGCTTATATCCATAATCTTTTTGCAGTGATACAAAGCTATCTACTTAAGTTTCTTCCATTCAAGCACCTTATTCCATTACAATTAAGAAGTAATATAAATTTTCTTTTCTTCCTCCTTCCCTGAACTACATTGTAGAAATACTTTTTCTATCATCTTCCTTCAGTGATAATATCTTAGATTTCTATCTTAGATTTAAATTTTAATTTTCTATGTCATTAAGGTATTTGTTTAGTTTTGCAAATTCTCAAAATTCTATTAGGGGATCAAAGGGAGAGCAAGCTAGAGCTTCTTGACATATGTTTATCGATTCAAAGGCTACTTTCCTTTTTAGATGAATAGGATCAATGTTTGACCTTAGACATTGATAAAAAGTTTCCTTAATTACTTTTAGTTTCTAAAAGAGTTGGTAAGCATTGGAACTTATAATTAGTAAGTTCATTCATTCTATGACAATTTATCTAATGCTTGGGTGAGTTAAAAAGGTAGTTACAAATCCTTAAAGGATCCTTTCTATTGGTCCCCATGGGATTAAATTGAACTTCAATAGGAGTATGATGCAAAAATAGTGCATTATTGAAGCAAAACTATAAGGAAAGCTTCCAAGGTACTCAGAGTTGTCTAGATATTTGTCCTACTTTGCAGATAAGCTAGTCCTTAGATTGTTAAATACTCGAAGTAAATTGGTGAACAATTTATTTGAGATCTATTAATCCTAAAATAATAGTTATTTGAGTCAATTTTTGGCACGTGTACCCTACAAGTCTACCATTCCCTTGAGCTTGGAAGTAAGTATACTGTTATAGTCACCAGTAACTATCTAGGGGGAATTTGAACCTGTTAATTCTATCTAAATCACACTATAGTTAATTCCCTTGAAACTCTCACATAGTTCATATACTAAAGTGATTTCTAAAGGGGACAATGAGCTCTATATAATGACTTCCCAATGATTTAGTTTGTCTATGAAGAATTAGTTTCTTAGAAGAAAAATACCTAGGTCTACTTAGATGATTTTTCAATTGAAATAAGACGGATGATCGGTAATGCTAGTCCACAATTTGTACAACAACTAAAGACCCTTGTTAAAGGATTCTTATTTTATTTTTGTCTTAATAATACCATAAAATATGGATTTTTTAAGGTTAAGACAGTACTTAAGGACCATCTATTTATTAGGGGAGTTTGACCCCCTAATTCCACTTTAAAATGTGCATTTGAAGGAGTTAAACTAGGTTTCTTCCTTTTAACTTCGCAACTAGTCTTGGACCGACTAGTACTAGGCACTGAACTAATCCTTTTTACATTACCCTCAACAATGTTGCAATCCAATAAACTATCATAAGGACAATGTTCACTTAAAGAGGCTTTTGGTAAGATTGTATTTTTTCAATTTAGCATGCTTCTCCATCTTCGATTGAGGAGTCATTAGAGATTTTTTTAAAAATGAAAATTGAATTAAGCCATAAAAAGCTGATAACTCAACATTTCTTACAAAGGATTCTCAACAAAATAATGTTCAACATGATAATAGTCAACAGAAAAAGTTTCCTACATGATGTATTATTGAATGTTCCACTAACACTAGGACACCATCAATTCTTATCCTTAACATTGTCATTTAACTCCACATTATTGAACTACATCTGCAAATTATTAAGATTTATTCTCAAGAGTAGCTCATGTTATCCTAATACCTTCTTGATATGGATTCTAATAAAGCTTCTCCATTTGAGGATCTCCTTTTGAGTAGTAGATGCATTTCTTGATAATATATCAATTTCCCAATTGCTCTTATCTTTGACGTAGAATGTATGTACCCACTTGCATCATAGAGACTTATGAGCATTAATCAGTCTTCATAAGCTCTTAATCACCATACAATTATTCAAGAGTTTAAAGGTATGATGTTCAAACCTTCATGCCTTTTAAAGCTGCAAACTTCAGACCATTTAATGTAAACTTTATAACCTCCTTCATTAGAACCAGACTAAAGAAATTTCTTAAAAATGTTATGAATGGTTTTGTTCATAGCATTTGGAATAGCAAGATGTGTTGCCTAATAAATATTTATTATAGATGTTACAAATGTAATCAGTTGAACTCTCCCAGATAGAGATAAATCTTTCATTCTCCAACTTATGATTTTAGCTTATATTTTATCTGACAAAGTTTTGGAACTTCCATAGCTCAATATGGAAGAAGTTATTAGAATTCCCAGATAGGTGAAAAGCATAGACATTTCTATGAACTTAGTGACATGCTTAACTATACTTCACTGATGCTCAACACTTCTAGACATGTAAAAAGAGGACCTATCACCATTAACATAAAGACTAGAAAACTTAGCGAAAATATTGATGGCCTTCATTACTACTGTGAGTGAAGTTTTGTCAACCCTAGCTAAGAAAATCAAATCATCAGTAAAAATGAGGTTGGTAATTCCTAATTTCTTGCATTTATAATGATATTTTTTAATTGTTTGGTCCTCTCAACAATTCTACACAAAATCTTACTAAATACCTCTATGACAATGGAAAAAAGTAAGGTTAAGAAAGGTCTTACTACCTAATGCCTTTGTAACTCTTTAAGAATTTCTTTGGTTCTCCATTAATTAGAATACTAAAGGATGGAACAACTAGGAAAATTCAAAGCCTTTATAATGCTACAAAAGAAATTCCAATCAACATTATCATAAGCATTCTTTAGATCAATCTTTGGAATGCATTTTTTTGCCTCCTCTCCTTTTGGAATATACCCTTTATAAATTCTTGTAATAGAAGAATCCTTTTCTTCTCAAATAATTCTAGCATTGTATCTAGTACTATATCTTTGATGATAGGTTAAGCTTTAGCAAAGAACATCATGTTAAACTCGTCTGAACTTGGAGCTTTATGGGGATTCAAAATTTTGATAATTTGTTCAATTTTTAATCCAATAACAGGTTTTAAGAGTATTTCAACTTATTGACGAGCAATAAAACGACACATGATGCTATTTAGTACCTCCCTTAAAGATTGAACATGGTAGCGGCATTTATAACATTGGAGAAGTATTTAAAAGCCTTTAAATTTAATAAATCTTCATTATAAATGATGTGATTATTTAACATCAAATTACTGATTTTGTTTG
Organism: Erythroxylum suave; assembly: GCA_027563595.1. Lineage (NCBI taxonomy): Eukaryota > Viridiplantae > Streptophyta > Magnoliopsida > Malpighiales > Erythroxylaceae > Erythroxylum > Erythroxylum suave. The sequence goes on along the minus strand of JAOSBN010000003.1, from coordinate 22,098,379 downwards.
TAGCTTTTCTAGAGATGACATGTCTGTAAAAGAAAGTTGAACCTTTATCACTACCCTTCAACTAAGCAATTCTGGATCTTTGCCTTTTCAAAGACTGATCAAATGAGAGATCTTTATAAAAGTTGTACAATGCTTGCTTCTCTTTTTCAATAAGTATATTGAATTCATGTTTCTATATAACTGATTCTAATCTAAAATAAGACCATTTCTGGCAGTTGTAATAAGATGGTGTAAATTTCCTATATTTTCCTTGTGTAAAAACTTTAGATTCTGGTTAATTAAAAGCATTTTTTGATAGTATTAATATTTCTTGGAACTATTCACTTTATCTCTTAGCCCTTTCTATAAAACTTTATCAAATCTAGGAACATCCAAAAGGAAGTTGACGAACCTAATAAGGTACTTGATTCTTTTAGAATTAGTAGAAGTGAAGACATGAGAGTGATCAGATAGAAAAAATTTGGAAAATAGTGAAGCCATTGGGGAATTATTGAAACCAATTTATGTTTGCAAGAGAACTATCAAGTTTTTTCCTAATAAGATCATTTCCTTACTTGTTGTTACTTTGTGTGAAGAAATTACCAAATAATGCTATATCAGTTACCTTAATATCAGATAGGCATAGCATTAAGTTTCGACAAGGAGTTCTATTAACATATACCCCTTCAGTCTATTCAGCTGCAATGATTACATTGAAGTATCCAGTGATTAACCAGGGTTTATTAGTATGAGTAGATGTTCTTCTAATTTCCTTCCAAAGGTGATTCCTTTGATAACCAATAATTTTTTTAAAGAAAATTTGACTTAAATTTAGCCATAAAAGGCAAATATAATGTTACTAGTACAATCACCTTACAAATAGAAGAGACAAAAACACTATAAGATTACATTTGACACATATTCAAAGCAATTACAACTCAAGCTAGGTGTTTATACTCTCCAAACGTTGTTAAGATAATGCGAGTCCAAATCCTTATGTTTATGGATGCCAATATGAGCTCTAATTCATTGAAATAGATATGTATTGAAATGCTTAGTGGTGGGGTACTTGTGCACTTGTCATGGAATATTCTACTATTCCTTTAATCCCAAACAATTGAGACTAAGAAAGAAAGAGAGTGCACAAGCATCATTTGATAGTTTTACTATGAAATCCCAAATCAACAACCCAAGGCATAATTTGGCTTAAAACCTCTAAAAATTCCCTTAAACAACACTTTAGAATTAATGATTGTTAGGAATCTCTGACGTACATGCATTTGAAGAAAAGATGGTCTAAGTTTTCCCTATCATCTTTGTAAACAACACCAATTATTAAAGAAAGAAAACCTTACAATTTTCTTAACATTAGGTAGCTTATTTAGCATTGCAAGCTAAAAGATTGTGGATTCTCTCGTCTGATGATGTTTAGACTAGATTATTTTTGTCCAAGGAAGAATTGGAAGGTTGCTAGTGAAAAATTTCCTTTAATAAAGATTAGTGAATACTCCATTAGTGGTATGTTTCCATATGACAATATCATTATACAGGTTAAAACTAATATGTAGGATTTTACTCTTTAGAGAAGATGAGACTGGGATAATTTTGATATGATCTTTTTTATGAGAGCTTTATCCATTGTTTCTTGTTGTTTTAATAGGTTTTAATGCATCACCTTGATCTAAATCTTTTAGAGGTCCCATTAAAACTTAATTATCAAACTAGAAAGAAGTAGATTCTCCATTTCCAATAAGGCTTATGAAGTGAGGCTTCAAATTTCCTCTCAGCTTAAGAATAGCTTTCAAATTGGTAGAGGATAGATTATCTAAGTTGAAGCTCCACAGGTCCCTATTTTTAATGAAGTATAAGTGGATCCATCTACATCACAAAGCCTCCTTGTCAGTAAGGAGTCTTTATAGCCTTTTGGAAAGTAATAAAGATTTGAAAGTCTTGAGAGAAATTATACTGAGTCCACCTTTACATTTTGGTAAACGAACATCCCTTCATCTCATCTTTACTTTGTAAGGATTTCCTTTGCAACCATTCCATAGGAACCTGTTTAAAATTCTATTAATATCTTCAATAATTTTCATAGAGAAAGCAATATGAGTTGCCTTATAGATACTGATAAATTTAAAATAGATACAATGATTTAAGCCCTTTTAGCAATTGAGAGATTCGTAACACTCTAAGAGGTAATTATGTGATTAATCTTATCAATTTGGCAAGCATAATCAATATATTTGAACATGAAATCTGAGATAGGAATACCAAGATACATCATTGAGAGCTTTTGAACATTAAAACCTATAATAGGGACCAAGGTGGATTCCATATCAGTAGCTTTATGCTATAAGAATAGGCCACTTTTGAAGCATTTCACTTATAGACTAAACATCCTGTTGTCCATTTTAAGGACCTTCATAAGAGTTGATATAGAAGTACAATCAACAAAAATAAATAAATACATAATTTAACTCTTCTATACTTGGAATGGAATTTAAAACGTTTGTAACACTTTACCCTTTTGTGGAGTAGTCTACGTAAACCCTCCATCATCAAAACCAAATAGATAAGGTGATATATGGTTACCTTGCCTAATACCTTTACTACTTTTAAACATTTTTAAGCTTACCATTTATAATGATGTTGTAATGAGGAGTTTAGATACATTGTGTGATCCACATGATGAAAATTTTCAGGAAATCCATGGCTATTGGAATATTAGTGATGAAGCCCCAATCCACACAGTCATATGCTTTTTTTAGATCAATCATTAAACAACAATTAGCTCTACCCTTCCTCTTTACATAGGTCCCGGTTAACTCCTGTAGTATCATAATATTCCCTCCAATAGCCCTTTTAGGTATATATGCACCCTGTGATTCAACAATGTGATTAAGTAGTACCTTCTCAATCTTAGGCTAGGATTTTAGAGATATGTTTATAAACAAAGTTGCAGTAAGAAATAGGGATAAAATCTAAGAAATGATTAAGGTTTTTGTTTCTTTCAACAACTCTTGTTAGGAGTTTGTTTAGGATGTCCATGATCAAAGAGAAAAGGTAAAGGGAAATTGGACCCCCTTGCTTGATGCCTCTTGTGACCTCTCCTTCTAGTGTAGAAATTAAAATTTTCCTAAGTTACTATGAAGATATCTCTAATGCTTCTGCCAAGGATGAAGGAACCTTATGCCCGATCAATATGATTTGGTAGAATTTTCTTAAGCCTTCCTGCTTGAACCTTGACAATAATATTATAAATTGTGTTATAGGATGCTATAATCGTGTAATCATGGAATGTTTCACACTCAGTTCCTTTAGGGATCAAGGTGATGAAAGTTCTATCTATTTCCTTCAGCAATTTATATTTGGTGAAGAATTCAAGCACATCATCAACGATTGTTTGACTTGTAATTGGATCAGTTTTGTGAATTTTTTTTTTCATTTAGACCATCAAGACCTTGATCCTTGTGGGGGTCGAAGGATTTGAAAGCTTTTGTGATTTTTGTAATGGAGACTGATTCAGTTAACCTAGGACTGTATGTGCTTGAAGTTTGTCTTGTAGAATCTCCTCTAATATTCTAGGATTGGAAGGACCATCAAAGGATGAGTTAAGTAATTTGGAAAGTAGAAGATGCCTTAAAGCAATTTATCTTATGTTGTGAGCATATTTCCTACATAGTTAATGGACACAATTATATTGATAGCTTTCTAGGAGGTAATAAATTTGTGAAAGATCTAGAACTTCTTATTGTTCCTTGATTTGAAGATCCTTAGAAAGGGGATTTGCATATAAATTTGTTTGAACAACATCTAGAGTATTATTCCTTGATTTCAACAAATGATGCTTATTTCTTATATTCTAATTGTAAAGGATTTCTAACATACTCCTTAATAGTGGAAAGCTTCCTTATAAGAGTGTACTATTTTGTGTCATAAACATGATGTTGTAATCTTTTTTCCACAGCTTTAGTGAAACCTCCAAGACTTATTAAAAATTCATTAAATTTGAAAGGGATTTTGATTGGACTTGTAGATGGGGAGAAATGACCATAGTAGGAGAGTGATCCGAGAAGCTTATATTTCAGAATACTTCATTGGTGAAGAAACTTTTGAAGTCAATTTAGATTTTTATGGCCTCTATCTAGTTTCTTTATGATGAATGTATTCTCCTTGTTTTTGTTATTCCAAGTGAAAAAATTGTCACCAAAAGGTAGACCCTGATTTAAATATCATCAAGACAATCCCTTAAATCATTACTAACAACTCTATAGGGATGGTTGCCTTGACAATATCCTTTATTAGTTGAAGGTATTTATCAAGTTTGAGTATGGGAATTTCTTCAAGTAAGTATTTCATAGCATTAAAAACTATACACACCCTAACATGGTTAATTATGCTAATCACATGTATTTCTTGGTCTAAACATAAAAGTTTCCCAACATAGCTACCGATGTGGCTGAGACCTTAAGTGGTCTAGTACTCTAGAGGAATTCCATGTATGCACATTCAAATGGGAATATTAGAGAGTTTAATATCTTCAATGTTTATCCTGAACATAGTAGGGCCTAAGCTCTAATACTTTCCTTGTTAAGACATTGTTGTGAAGCCTTAAGAAGAAAACAACCTGATTATTCACAAGAAGATCCTTGAAGCCAAGTTTTTTCTAGTTGGTAAAAACCTATTAGTGTTGAATTCCACATTTCATTCCTAGCATTTAGTATTTCTATAGGTGGTGCAATAATTTAATTTTCATATGTAAAGCTAGGTGGGATATAAGTTACTCTGATCTATAGATTAGATTCTCCAACAAATTGATTCTAGGTCTTCTAACTACTTCAGGAGCAGATGCGAGGGCTACAGGAAGCAGTTAATGAGCAGATAGGAGGGTTGGAGGAAGTAGGTAATAAGGAGGGTGGTTAGGAATCTGGGACTGTAGAAGAAGTGAAGGGATGCTTTATGGGGCAAGTTACAATAAGAGACGAGAAGGAGTTTGCTCTGATATTGCCAAAAATGAAAACAAAACAATGGATTACAAAAAGGAAAGGGTAAGTTAGTAGACAAACAAGGACAGGCGGTGTAAGATTAGGCTAGTGGTGAAGATGAAAATAAGCTGGAGAATAGAAAAGGAATCTGGAATAGAGAAGTAGATGAGTATTTAGGTGCATTAAAGGAGAAGTCTAGAGAGAGCTGAGAACATTTCTCTCTAAATTATTATAATTAAGAAACATTTCTCTCTAAATCATCAACTCTAACAACTGTCTTCTGACATCAAACTTTTATTGCAAGAACTACCGGTAGCCATCATTATTTGTCAGCTTTTTGTTAAGATATAGATTACAATAACTTAATTATTTAATTTTGGACATTATTTGATAATTGGACTTAATTGAGTTTAAGTGGAACTCTTCTAATACAAGTTCGATAAGTTTCAAATCCTACTTAAGATGGGATTTGATAGTGGTTATCTTCTAGAAATCTAACTTGATATTTGGTAGCTAATTAGGTTAAGATATGGTTCTATCTTTACTGACTTTCATGTGACTTGTGTGGTTGGGATTTTTATTGATTATGTAAAATCCTTGTAGTTGATCACATGACCAGTGCGGCTAAGATTTTTGGTGATAACATGAAATCTTTGCAGTTGCATCTTTCTTAAGTTATCACTGTTGATTAGGAGGCTATGCAGCTGGCTAAGTTTACATTGATTATTAATCTATATATTGCACTTGTGTTATTCTCTTTGGTTTTTGTGGTTTAGTAGGTGTGTTTCAGCAGTCGTGTTTTATTTGAGTTATCATTGTTTATTAAAAGTCAAAACAACTATTTTCCATTGGTGTTTGTATGATTTTCTATATTGAAGTGGTAGGTTTTCAGTAGTGAAAAACATGCAGATTATTGTTGTGTTTCATCTGCCTAATGCGTGGTTTATTGGGGTTGTTTTATTGCTATCTTGTGTGGGAAAAATTGATAAGGATATTGTGACTCGACAGCTAGATTTTTGGGGTCTTTGAGTGATTTTTAGAAGCTTATTTTTAAAGATTGTTTGAAAATTGGGAGTTATGTTTTTCTATCCATCATGGGTGATTTTTTGGGCTATTTTTGCAGCGTGCTTTTGTGGAGAAACTCCATAAGTTTTTCCTGTGGTTACAGCTACATCATCTGCAACGTTTCAGTGATGAAGCATTTGTTTTGTTAGTGATTTACTGCTTTTGTGCCTGGGATTTTACAGAGACGATATTGAAGCTTCACAACAGAGTTTTTAGTGGATAACTTCTTATTCTTTCATTGATGAAGCTACACTGTTAGGGAAGTTGTTTTCTTTCTCAAGTGCTTTTGTTTTGTTAATTGTTTATTTTAATCACTTGAGTTGTGTGTTTATTGTCTTTCATTAAAAAGTTGTTGAAAAAAATCCTCTGTTGAGGTTAACACCGTTATGTTATCAGGTGTGAAATAATTTCGTGGGTTGTGAGGATGAGGGATAGTGTCAAAGGTTGAGTGGTGTTGGCTCATTAAAGCTTTATATAAAACTATTGTCATAGTGAAAGTATTAAGCTAGACGGGGCCCCCGCAAACGTAGGCAAGATGTGCCAAACTGAGTCAACAAACTTCAGTGTTAAGTTAAATTTGTACATTTAATTTTTCTATTTTTAATTGTGGTAGAAACGACTGCAATAAAATTGAAGATTTTGTGAAACTATACCCCTTAGAAAATTTTCAATTAGTATCAGAGCGGGTTATTGAATTAGAATTTGGTACGATAAGTTGGTGCAGATCCGTGTTTCGAACGTATGACTATAAGAGAAGGGATATCAATCATTCATCCATTGTTGATAGATGATTCAAATTATCTTATGTGGAAATCAAGAATTAAAGTATTCATTCAGGCATAAGGAACAAAAACATGGAATTCGGATTTAAATGGATGGACAGATCTAATGACAAATGATGAAAAGGGAGAAGTAGTGCTTAAAGATGAAGAAAAAAGAGTGCTTGGAAATTCTTAAGCTCTGTACATCATCCTCAGTGCAGTTAATGAAGGCTGCTTTGCTATGATATCAATTTATGAATCGAAAAAAGAAGCATGGGACACTTTGCAAACTATATAAGAGGGATCGAAATCTGTGATAAACTCAAAACTTTAGATGTTGGCCATGAGATTTGAAAAGCTAAAGATGGATGAAAGTGAAACCATTGGAGACTTCCATGAGAGATTGTGTGATGTAGCAAACCAACCACATAAACTCGAGAAGAAATACTTTAACTTGAAACTGGTTAAGAAGACATTGAGATCGTTACCTCTGAGGTTCATACAAAAAATTACAGCAATCAAGGAAGCTCATGATATCAATGAATTGTCATTGGATAAGATAATTGTCATTCTTACCAATTTTGAGATGAATTTATTAAGGGGCAAAGAAGAGAGGAATAAAGGATTGGCATTGCAATCCGAGATTGGTAAGGTTGTAAATGACTTCGAAGACAAATATGATGAGAATAAGGATATGAAGTTATTGACAAGAAATTTCACAAGTGGTTAAAGAAAATGAAGAAGGACCTGAGTTTATACAAAATGGTGGGTGTTCAACAATTAGTCACTTCAAACAACAAGCTAAAACTAAAAAAGGTGAAAGAAAAGTAAAGAAAATTCAATGTCACGAGTGTCAAGGCTTCGGACATGTGCAAGTGAAATGTCTTAATACCTTATACGAGCATTTGGAGTGAGAATGAATTCGAAAGTGAGTATGGGAGTGAAGAAGAAGTTGTGAGTAGTGCTACATTAGTTGTTTTCTACAGAAAAAGTCTAGTTGATTGCTTAACAACGACTAAGGAGGAAGAAACTGATGAGAAAAATGTGGATAAATAAGAAAATCTCAGGAAAAAAAGCTGAATCAGCTCAAAGTCTAACCTCAGATTATGATAGTGGCTCAAATGACAAAAAGGAGGGTATCTATGAAGCCTATGAGTTAATGTATGCAAAATGTGTACAAACATGTAAGAAGAATAAAAAGCTAAAGAATGAAAACTCTTCTATGAAGAACATCATTCAAGATTTAGAAAAAAAATTGTTATCTACAATAGATGAGCTTGATGAAACAAAGTTGAAGCTAGTCATTATGGAAAAGGGAATGAGAATGCTAAAAAGAGGTACTGAAAAATTAGAACAATTGTTGGAAATTGGTAAGATTAAAGGAGATCTCCAAGGCATTGGCTATAAAGGTAAACGTTCTAAGTCTAATAATAAGAAAAGTGGTGCAATCAGATCTGTCCGAGGAGAATTCTTAATGAAGAATCATAAGTTTATACACTTTTGTGGGGTTATCGGGCACATAAGGTTGAAATGCTACAAGTTATTACAAATGATATTTCAAAGGGCTTAAAACCAAAAACCTATACACTCATCATTAAATTTCCAGCAACAGGTGCCCATGTTACTGAAGCATACTTGGCTCCGAAAGGGTCAATTAAAAGCACAAAGACACAGTGAAGGAAAGTAAGAAATTGTCCATATTCACAATTAGTTGTTGTTGTTAAAGAAACTGATTAGACAAAGGATTTGTTAGTTGCTTCTGAAGGAGAAAGTAAACAAACATGTAATGAAAAAGTTAATGTAACGAGGAACAAGCCTAGGTTTGAATTTCTTCAAAAGGCATAGGGATTGTGTGCTTTACGTTTTTGAAATATAGTTTGATGTTGTTTCTTTAAAAAAAAAAGAGGATCAAAGGAGTTAATATCTAGGCTTTTTGAGTTTTTATTTATTGGTTTTCTAAGGTTCAATTGATTGGTGTGTATCTGGCTTGTACTTACTTTGTTGAATAGTATATTTGATTTGAACATGAGGCTTTGCTTGATGATTTGAGAATTTTGCTTTTGGATTTTGATTTACGGAGTTATGTCAAAAAAATTGTTGATGCTTGTTTGGATACCTATAGGAAGATTTGAGTTTTCTATAATTTGGATCTTTCAAGTTTCATTATAGTTTCTCTCTATATTGTGGTCTATATGAGTTTAGGCAATAAGCTTTCACATGGTTTATATAAGGAGGAGATTGATTAAGTTTGATTATGATTCGTTGAATGCAATTTTGGGGTTTTTGAATTTAATCAGTTGTATGTGGATGGCTTTAATGTAAGTAATGATGCTTTGGCCAGGTTTTTGACCGGTGCTAAATTGTCGTCTTGGCATGCTTATGATTCTTCTACTGCACTTATTCTTGATTCTTATGCCTCTTTATTCACTGAGATTGATCACATTGAAGGCATTCTTTGTTTTGGCATTGTTTTGTCCTAAGGGAGAGATATCATACTATTTTTGGTGATTGTTCCATTCAAGGGGAGATTTTAAGGTATATGCGTGACTATTTGTCTTACTTTTTAGCATCTTTTTGTCCTAATGGGGAGAATGAATCTTATTGACTAATTAAGGGGGAGTTCTTTTGTGAGTTCTTATATGATTTGTGACTTTGATGTTATATGACCAATTTTCTCCTTTAGGGGGAGATTCTCATATGTGACAAACAATGCCAAATAGGGGGAGATTGTTATGATATGGATTACAATATCTTAATTATTTAATTTTAAACATTATTTGATAATTTGACTTAACTGAGTTTAAGTGAGACTCTTTCAAGACAAGTTGATAAATTTCAAATCCTACTTCAAATGGGATTTGGTAATGGTTATCGTCTAGAAATCTAACTTGATATTTGGTAGTTGATTGTGTTAAGATATGATTTTATCTTTTTTTATTTTAAAGTGACTTGTGTGGCTGGGATTTCTGGTGATTATGTGAAATCCTTGTAAATATGTTTTTCTTAAGTTATCGGTGTTGATTGGGAGGCTATGCAACTAGCCAAGTTTATATTAACCATTAATCCATGTATTGCAGTTGCGTTGTTCTCTTTGGTCTTTGTGGTCTAGTGGGTGCTTTTAAACAGTTGCGTTTTAGTTGAGTTATCATTGTTTATTGGAAGTCGAAGCAACTATTTTTCCATTAGTGTTTGTGTGATTTTCTAGACTGAAGTGGAGGGGTTTTTGATAGTGAAAAAATGCATATTTTTGTTGCGTTTCATCTTCATATTACGTGATTTATTGGGGTTGTTTTGTTGTTGTCTTGTATGGGAAAAACCGATAAGAATATGGTAACTCGGCAGCTGAATTTTTTAGGTCTTTGATTGATTTTTAGAAGTTGATTTTCGAAATTTTTTTTAGATCGGAGCTGTGTTTTTCTTATTGGACCCCACACAGTTGTGACTTCTCCTATTAAGCATGATAATGATTTAAGAAGTCATGACCATGACTTCTCTTACATTGTTTGGAACATTTTTATTCACATATGTTTGCATGAATTAAATGAAAATGTTAGAATTAAGTTAAGGAGTAAGTAGGCATTAGATTAAATATGGAAGGGTAAGCTTGGAAAGACAAAAGTTGTCTTAAATTAATAAGAGTGGAGAGACGTGTTCGAGAGGTTAGCAAGAGAAAAAGAAAAACCTAGAAGAATTAGAAGAAGAGAAGCAGAAACCGAAACAGAAAAAGAATAAGAAGAAAAGAAAGAAAAACGAGAAAGAAGAAGAAGGAAAAGGTTCAACCGAGTTTTTAAGTAACCTTTATCTTTTCTTCTTGCTTTGGTTAAAGAAGAAAGTAGAGAAAATAAGTATATGTGTTGGAAATAAAGGGAGAAAGGAGGACCAAGAAATCTATTCTTGATTTTCATGGATTTTCAACTAGATCTTAGTTATTCTAGCTTAGAAAAACCATGAGTATATTAAGTCTAAGATCATTTATCTAGATATTAAGGCTTTATGGATTTTCTGTTTATATATGAGTTTGAATGAAAGTTTGGTTGTTTGAAGGAAAATAAGAAAATCCAAGGCAAGATCAAGAGGAAAGACAAACTTGAGTTTGGACGTACAACTAGTTAGGTAGGTTATATGTTTATAGTTATTGTGTGATGGGCTGATACTTGGTTGCTTGTATGATAAATTTCTTGTCTTTGAATTTTTGTGATTGTGGGAAAATGCTCTGCGATTTATGTTCATGTTATGTCTTGAAAGATTTTACTACATTTGTGTAAAGCCGGACTCTTTAAGCCCTTTTTGTATTGGTTTATACTTAGAGATACTACTATATATTGACATATACATGGTTCTATATGAGTTCAAAAATATATTTGAATCCTTTTGGTACATATATGTCAGTGTTATACAATGTCATATGCCCTTACATCAAATTAGAGTTCATCAATATGTAAAATCTTGGAGATTTCTAACATATAAGCTTTTAAGTATGTAAAAGTGATTCCATTGAATGGATATGGTCCTGGTGGCTGAGTTAAAGGTGTTCTAATGCCTTAAAGGTGATTAGACATGATTAATAGACTTATTCGACATTTAGAAAACTTAATTTAAAAAGTTGATGTACATAAGGGACTTAAATGTAATTTTCAATTCTTGGAGGACCAAAATCTAATTTTATAAAGTTAAGGGTCTTAGTTATAATTTGCAAAATTTTGAGGACCAAAATGAAAACAAAAGTTTTGGTCATTCTTAAATTTTGGGCTTAATTGCAAATTTAGGAAAGTTTGGAGGGTATAATGGTAATTTCACATAAGCTAAGAGCAAAAGGATAAATTCAATACATTTGGTCAAAGAAGAGTCAATTCTAGACCCTTCTCTTTGTTATGGCCGTGCACCCACCATTAAACATTAAGAACACTTAGTTTTAATTAAGAAGAAAGGAGAAGAAAGAAGAGAGGAGGAAGAGAGAAAACATAAAGCCATCACCAAATTCTACCATCCTTTTGATTTTCCAACCCAAACTAAGGTGTTCTAAGGTAATTTAAGGTCAAAGAACTCAAATCTATCATTAGATTTGAGAAATTCTCAAAGGATTGGAAGATATCACCAAAGGAAAGTTTAGGTAAATTTTGTATCATCTCTCTCTACATTATGGTTTTGAGTTTGGTGTTAAGATATGTTGTTCTCCATGCTTAATTATGCATGAAACATGGTTTGAATGAATGAAATGAGTCATGGAGAGGTTTCTTTAACCCAAAATCGAAATGGTCTCTCTTTGGTGAAAGTTGGTGAAATTGTGAATCTCTTTTGAAATTGATGGTTTAAATGAACTGTACGAGGTTAATTATATATGTATAATGTGAATTGATGATGAAAAATGAGGAAGAAGTACATTAGAAGGAGGCTTTCAAGTTTATGCCTTTAGGTGTTTGATAAAATGCCTAAGTGAACTTGGCTTAGGATTTAAGGATTTTGATGGTGTGCATTGGAAAGAAACTTTCATGTTTACTTAGAGTAAACTTGAATTATTGCTTAGATTGATGAGTAGTAGCCTAATGTACTTGGATTAAAATGTGTTCAATTATGCTTTGAAAGGTGTATGTATTGGATAAAAGGCATTAAATGCCTTGAAAAATGCAAACAAAAACTTATATGGATAATAAAAGAAGTAACCATGTGAGAAGCTTCATCGCTGAATCCTATAGCTTAAAATTTGTGATATTGTGTTTTATACAATTATGTGATGGTATATAAATATGAGATATGTGTTTGAGTAGTAAATACATTGCATTTATATGTATAAAGGCTTAGCAACTATGAATTAAGGAGCTTGTATCGAGAAATTTTGAAGTCAAAGGAGTGTAAACCTTCTTTCAAGGTAAGCTGGGGAAAACATATCTCTCAAATGGGATTAGGACATCCTAAGACATGCATGATGACTTGTATGTAAATTTTGAACCTAGGCAATACATATAACCTTTTTTTGAATAACTCTTTGCACTTGGAGTGAAACCGATGTTTTGATTTCATACTTTGAGGAATGATATTGTTTTCAACAATTCAAGTGCAAAGGATGATGTTTGATTTTCTTACTACAATTTTGAATAGCTTCTCACTTAGAGTCCAAAAGATAACTTTCAAAGCATGAAAAGCTTTTTGAAACTTACATATGCATAACCGAGTCATGTATGCTGCACACATGTATTATTTTTTGGCTTAGATCCTTAGCACAGTTCTATTTTATAGTTTGGACCGATAAATAAAGGCATCATGCCTTACTTGATTTTATTATTCAATATTTGTATATGATTTTTGATGAATGGCGAGGAAACGATAGGCCAATTGTGTGCTGGGCACAACAAATTAAGCGACCTTCGCACCCTTGGTACATAAAAGTTGAGTCTGTGTAACGACACCATTCTATAGGACTCGCGGGTGATTGCATGCCTAGAGTTCTAGTCACTGATGAGGTCATTACTGACGCTCTTGTCAATCATAGTTTGGACTCACCACAGATGAAAGTCGAGCGAACACCAGGATTCAGTAGGTGTGCACACTAGTTTGGCCGACTTGTGGTGACACACATAATTGTTTTGGCTAATTATGAGATTTAGCTTCCTGACAAGATTTGAGTTTTACATATATTGCTTTTCTGCTCATGTGAATCGGAACTAGAACCTACGTTCACTGAATGAGTGATTAATAGGCTGGGCCTATGTAGTTCCTAACCAATATGGCATGAGACATAGACTAGGTATATACATTTCTATGTGGTGCATATTCATTTAATAGCTAGTTATGTGCATTGTTATATGTGTAAAACTGCTCTTAGGTTATTTAAACCGTTTTGGTGTGTACCAAGTTCTATTTGCAATATATGTTTCTCTTTGTTCACTAATTATAAGTGCACTCATCCCCTCTGCTTCCCAACCATGCAGGTTAATTTAGTAAACTTAAACCTTTGAGTGGATCGTGGGGTCTTTTGGACATTTTTGGGGCATTACTGCATGTGGGTAGTCTCTGTTTTATTTCTTTTGTTGTATAGAGACTCATGAATATGCAGACATGTTTGATGATAATATTATTATGCTTTATAATTTTGTAAAATTAATGCTTATCTGTCTTGTGGTTTGCAAATGGCTTTATGTGTATGAATATTTTGTACTTTTGTTGAGATTACTCTTGAGAGGAGTTCAAAGTCTAGAAGTTATGGTAAAGTTTTATTGTAATTATAGAAGTGTGTTTGAAATTGGTTGACATTTTTTTAATTTTGGGATTTTCAAATTATAGTCGTTGGGCTGCCAAAAGGTTTTTAAAGATATCTAGTTAGCTTTGCATAGTCAGGTTAAGGGTATTGTGAGTATCCTTAGCCTGGGTATGCGGCGGTTGTCATATGCCAGGTGTGGTTCGGGTCATGACAATTTGTATTAATGAAAATAAGAAGAGTGCAAAAAGCATGAAAGTATGAATATGTGATTAAATGAATTAAGCATCGAAATTTGCCTGTTTGGCCAAGAAAGATACCATTCCGTTCGTTACATGCACGTTAACTTAAAGCCTTCTCTCGGTTACCCACTTATGGCACATAAGCTTCTAAGAAACAGACTCATTTTGTTGATGGTGTAAACTTTGGTTTCTTCATTTCGTTTCATAGGATTCTCTCAAGCCATTACGTTTGTCCATTTTGCTTTGGTTGTTGAGCATGATATACAATTGAGTGTTATGTTTTTTATGATTGAAAAATATGTGATATGATTTATGTGATAACATGTTTGTTTATGAGTTCTTTGATTAAATATATATCTTTTTCTCTCCTCAGATGCAAAACAAGCATATCATTGAACCTTGCAAACTTCGGCAAACTCCAAAAGATCTATCTTTTGTAACTAAGTTAGTTTGAATACATTTGGTAGCTTTGCAAGCATATCAAGCCTTTTGGATTATGCTATTGTTTCGACTCTCGATATGTAATTAAAGTTATGCACCAACTTTGCTTTATTTAAGACATTCTGTTTTGTTTGAGAAATGAAAGTAAGAGTTGAAGAATTTCTCTTTTGTACATGTTCAAATTTTCTTCTCTATTAGGTTGTTAATTTTAGTTGGAAATAAAATTGTGAGTTGTTTGATGGCTTTTGGATAGATTTTCTTAAGTAAGTTGTTATGTTGGGAGTTTTGCATGTATGGCTTGTGTTTGTTGGATTTGGGTCTTTTGGTTTTCTGAAAACTTATAATAGACAGTAGAGAAAAATGGGGGATAGAAATTGTGTCCTAACTTCCATGAATAAAAGTTGTAGCTTATTCTCTTAGCTTTCTAATGGTATACATTTTGTAATTTTTAGACATCAGAATTGAGAGTTATGATGGTTACAAGATGGAGTGGCAAAGTCTGGATGCACGATCGTGACCGAAACATATATTTTCAGGGGTGCACAATTATGCACATGCAAGATTATGACTGACCCCATTTTTAATGGGAATGCACGATCATGCACAAGCACGATTATGACAGACTCGGTTTTTCACACATCCCTTTTTCTTATTAAGTCCCGACTGTGACTTTTTTTAAATTATTAATGCCACCTTACTTTGTCATGGTCATAACTATTTAAATCACAATCATGCCTTATTTTATTATTAAAGGTTTATTTACTTGTTTTTACTCACAATCGTGGGTTCTTTTGTTATTAGATATTAATTGTGACTTCTTTTTATTTCTTTTAAAGTCACCCAACCCTAGCATATTTTCCCCATGAATTAAATTGAGACCCAGGCCCAACATTTCTGTCCATCATGAGTGATTTTTTTGGGCTATTTTTGCAGCATGTTTTTGTGAAAAAGTACCAAAAAAAATTTTTGTGGTTGAAGCTCCATCGTCTGCAATGTTTCAGTGATGAATTGATTATTTTGTTAGTGATTTTACTACTGTTGTGTGTGGGATTTTCCAGTGATAATGTTGAAGCTTCATAGTAGATTTTTCAGTAAACAACTTCCTATTCTTTCATTGATGAAGTTACATTGTTAGCGAAGTTGTTTTCTTTTTCAAATGTCTTTATTTATGTTCGTTGTTTATTTTAATCACTTGAGTTGTGTGTTTATTGTCTTTCGTTAAAAAGTTGAGGAGAAAATCCTCTGTTGAGGTTAACATGATTCGGTTGTGTTATTGAGTGTGAAATACTTTCACGGGTTGTAAGGATGATGGATAGTATCAAAGGTTGAGTAATGTCGGCTCAGTAAAGCCTTAAATAAAACTATTGTTGATAGTGAAAGTATTAAGTTGGGTAAGGGCCCCGCAGAGGTAGGTGAGGTATACCGAACTGCATCAACAGACTTCGGTGTTGATTTACATTTACGTGTTTAATTTTTCTATTTTTGATTGTGCTTGAAATGACTACAATCAAATAGAGATTTTGCAAAATTACACCCCTTCGAAAATTTTCATTTTCAACCTAACGTCTTAAGTCTTTGTCAACCTAGTCTGACGCCCACCACTAAACTGCATGCTGCAAGGAGCTAGTTATCCGTTCTATAACGAACGAACCAGTCTAAGCCGCATAGTTGAATGCACCTCCTTTCTGTTGTCAGTCAGGACTCTAAACAACTAATATGCTCAATGGCATCTCGTGCAACTACTAACATTTTTGTCTTCTAGTTACTGGCGTACAACAACAATCGCAAGCCATCATAATTTTCAGGCAACCACGTCTAGCATTGTCTAACCAAACACCAATTTCACGCAACTTACAATAACCAATTTCAACAGTAACTAAGACATCAGTACAAAACCCATTGGCCTCAAACATTTGATGTTGTCACTCATTTTCCTTACCATCATAACACCTACATGTTTCCAGTAAAAGTTCGTGGTTCTTTTTAAAGATTTTGTTAATTTTTTGGTTCAAGTTGTCTTAAATCTAAACTTTTTAAATCAATTCTAGTTTGTTAGTTTACGGATTAATTGACATTAATTGGATATAAGTCTACTTTTAATTTCAACTCCAAAATTGTAATAAATGATAATCAAACATTTTTTTAATCAAGTTATATAATTAAAATCGACTTTGATATTATTATAGAAAAATCGAGGCAAGATTTGATCATGTTTAATCCTTTTTCTTCTTTTCCCTCAAATCATTTTTAAAATTAGCTCATCTCAACTACCATAGTTACATAAGTTTTTGGCTTTTAACAGTATACAAAGAATGTGTTGAGAGAACTCTGTAACTACTGTAGAGTGAGTTAAGCAAAGAGTGTTAGCTTCTTTGAAGCATGAGCCTATTTATAATAGGTTTTAGATATTTTACTAATTTAATTGAAATAACATTTCAATTTCAATTAAATTTTAATTAAAAGTTCAATTAATTCTAATTAAAGACTAATTAGAGTCAAATAAGATCCAATATTTTATACTAGTCCTTATTTAAAAAATATATTATATTTAATCGTAAAGTTTCTCAAATTTTATAATCAAGAACTTAATTAAAGCATTTTTTTCTCTCTCCATCCTATCATTTATGTCTGACCTATTAGGTTCCTAAATAGGTTAGCAATGAATATAAATTATAACTCAAAATCATATTTAGGATTAAATAAATTAAACTCCTTTAATTTATTTCTCTAATTAAATAATTTATATTTTAGATCAAGATTATCGTATAGTAATATAACATAACCACCTAAATATTTAGAATTATCAAAGTAGTTTTGACTCACGTTTTCGTATATGATTTTTTCACATAATTCAATCATTTCATCATATAATGTTCTAATCAGACATAGAGTATGAAATTAATTTCTAGTATATTTGATCCAATTTTGATAGTTCTTCATCATTAGTAATTCATTATATTAATGAAATTTGAAAATCATTTTCAAGGTGTCATTCCACTTTGGCCGAGGATTTTATAGAATAATTTTAAATAATAAATATTTAAAAAGATTTAAAATATAAGAAAATTTCATTTCTTTTATATTATCTTTTAAATTAGACTACTAATTTAATTATACTTACCTATTGAATGGCCAACTTATATGGTTAAAACTAAATAACCAGCAATAAAAATGTAACTTTCATATTTTGGAAAACAAATAAAAAATAACATTTGTACTTGTTAGGCAAGTAATCGATTATATACCTTTTTTCTCATCCAAATGGGAATCATGTTAAGTCAGAATTTTGACTTCACGTATAAAGTGATTTTGATGACAAACAAAGATAAGACGGATGAAAAGCAGACGTTGCAAAAATAGATGGATGCAAAAGCAGACGATGCAGAAGTCTACGCAAAGTAAAAAGCAGACGAAAGACGTTGTAAAAGTAGACGGATGAAAAGCAGACGTTACAAAAGCAGACGAAGCGCAAAGTAAAAAGCAGACGAAGCGCGGATGAAAAACAG
>JAOSBN010000003.1:22062307-22079324 GCA_027563595.1 Erythroxylum suave | reverse complement strand
TTCATAAAATGCATGCTCAGATAAAGGCGTTGTGACCTGAGTTGCCAGTATGAAGCGCTTCCACGTAGAGCTTTGCTTCGTGATTTTTGATTTTGCATGTAGATCTATGCTCCATGAATTCTGTTTGACTAAGCTCTATGGGCTGGTATTTGTATAAGTTTGTGATAGGTACTTCATCACAACAATAAGAAAGAATGTGAGTCTCATGCATATAACAGTTAATGATTTGCAAAACTGAAACGAATGATAAATTGTTATGATCTATTTGTTGTACTTAGCTATGTGGATTATGAGATTATATGATATATCATGTTGTGCATGAGATTATATAATATATCATGTTGTGCGAATACATGATCTGAATGAATCTATATGACATATGAGGTATGTATTTGGAATCCGGTGAAATCATCAATGATGATTCACTCATTAAGTTCGCAAAACTCATAAAAATTGCAACGTGGTTTTTCAAGTACGAGATAGGAGACTTAGTTCTTAGACAGGACTAAAGGACCCTTTGGATTTTGTTATGGATCAGAGGTCTATCAGCTAACTCCAGGAGTATCGTGTCTTGTATTTTGTTGTTTTTGTTAGAACCTATAAGAAGTTATGTAAATATTGGTCTAAAGAAAATAGTGTAAAGTTGTTTGGATTAATGCAATGAATGGTTTTGAAATTTAGTGACTTCTGATTATGTTAGATGATACCATGTATAATTTGGTTTTGCTTTTGCTCTAACATGCCATTATCATAGGATATGTACTTGAATATGCTTGAATGTTTGGGTATGTATCATATGGTAGTGGGATGTTACAATAGTTGAGTTGAAATCTCTCGATTCTCAAAACTACTCCTAACTACTCAATTAGATTTAAAGAAATTCTAAGGATAATTAACTCACAATTAAGATATCTCTTTTATTAATCCGATATTTGTAAGTCTATTAAGGTACCAACTCTTATTGTGAACGTTAATATAAATAACTTTGATTCAATCTCTCAGTTTCTTTTCAATTATAAGCATGAAAAATACCACAAAGAAATCATATATTTAATTCAACAAGATAAAAAGTTAAAATTCGAGAATAAACCCTAACATAGATTTAGTAATCCTTAATCATATTTAAAACACAATAATTCAAGTTTACCATACAAGGCAATTAATAGGTGTAAGTTATAGTATGTTTCTCTGGGATTTTTGGTGTATTTTTAAGTGTTTATTAGATGATTATCATATGTATAGGCTTAGATTGTCTTATTATGAGTGTTTGTTTATATTATAAGTATTTGTGTTGTTTAGAGCATGATTTCAATCTCAATTTTAGGCTTTTTAGTGTTTGATGTCTTTGTTAATGTTGGAAACTAGATCATTAAAGAAAAAGGATCAAGGAGTTACATGGCTAGGGTAACGTTCGTCACTCCCATTTCATAACCATGATAGAAAGAAATTTCTAAGGTCATGATTGCGATAGACACTTTCCAAGTGCAAGTTTTTTTATCTGTTTTAGGGTTTGGGGGTATTTTTGGAATTGATCAAAGTGGGAAAACCCTAATTACACCCCCAAAAACCTAGTATACTATTTTATAACATGAAACACACCAAAAAAATACAGCATTCAACACCAAAAAGTGGATCAAAACATGGTAGATCAAGAAGAATATCCAAGAATTCCAACTTTCCATATTAAATCTTCAATAAAGTTTTGCTTATTTTCCTTTAGTTATTTTATTATTCTTGATATGTGATCTAAATTCCAAGATGTCAAAAATGTTCATGAAGTTCTAAATTGCATATTAGGATTTATTATGAAATTATTTTGTGACTTTTATTATTTTTTATTTCAATACATATTTTGGTGTTTGTGATAATTATGTGCTTATACTTGACAAAAAAATCTAGAGAATGAACCAAAAGCAATTAAATTAGATTGTGAAATAAGAGTTGGTAGTTTAATAGTCCTATAATTTTCAAATTCAAAATCATTCAAAGTGAGATCTCATGTGAGAAATTAATTATCTAATATATAGCTTCAGATCTAATTGAAAACATTAGGGAAACTTTGATGAATCAAGATGTTGAAAATCTATAATTTTTTAATTCAATTAGGGTCAATTGATTAGATCTTGAGAGAGAGGAATCAATACCTTAGGAAATCTAGGACCAAACACATAATTAGGTTAACAATATTTAAAGAAACAAAATAAGGAAAGAATAAGTCCTAAGTATTAAAACTTGATTCCTTGTATTAATTTGGCAACTCACTGTTTCATTGGTTACTTGATTTATTTGCTTTGTTTTATTATTATTTTTAATTTCTATTATTTATTATATTCAAATCACATTTTAGATACTTAGACAAAGTTTGGTTCAAATTTGTTAACCATGCATAATCCTTGTGCAAACAATAACCTTATATACTACAAGATAAGATCCATATACTTGTGGTGTATTGAGGGTTTTATTAGATATAAAATTGCTCAATAGGTTTTTAACACTGTTGCCAGAGATTTTACTATTAGGACAATCTGAATTCCTTTGATTTAAGGAATTGCTATCCTTTCTTATGCTATTGAGGTACCCAATCAAAAGAAATAAAAAAAAGGAAATTTTCTGTGCAAAGTAGAAGACACATCAATCTAGACATTAGAAGGCCAAAATAAGGAATTTGAAGAGTTAAATGCTAAGAAGAGATAAAAAGAACATTGGTGGATGAAATACATCATGGAGAGCAAAGGACCTTACGGACTTTTTGAGGCTAAGGTTCAACACTTATCTCAAGGAATCATGCAACTATTAGTACAAGCGACACAAAACCTATTAGAAGAGATGGTGAGCAATAGTTGCCTTTAGACATCAAAACAAAGTAGACAACAGTCAACCTTTTTGGATCTAGAAGGAATGATTCTTGCGGATTCAATGACAATGTTGCAAGCTGAGATTGGCAACCTTACCAAGCAATTAAATAGCCTAATAACTACCTCTTTCTCTCTATTCAAAGCAATTAAGTATGAATGCAACCTATATAGATAAGAGAGCCATATCACAGCTGATTTCTTCCTAGTGGAAAATAACAATGTGCAACAATTCAACTTCATTGGAACACAGGTTGATCAGAGAGGTATCGATCCTTACTAAAACACGTACAATCTTATATGAAAAAACCACCAAATATTTCTTAGTCTATCCACTCAAGGATTCAGTTGAGAAATCAAGTTTCATGGGGATTTCAACAAAATGTGTCCAGTGCTAATGATACAAAATTGGACAGGCTCATGAGTATGGAAGAGTCCCAAAAGAGATTGGAAGGGCAATTCAATCAAGTAGCGAAGACTCATGCCTCTTCTATTTATAATCTTGAGGTTCAAATGGGCCAAATGACAAATGCATTGTCTACAAAAAATGTGTGGAGTCTCCCGATTAACACTGAAGAAAACCTAAGGGAGCAACTTGAAGCAATCACACTTAAGAGTGGGAAGAAGCTCGAACAACCAACAGATAAATAGGCTAAAACCCATTTTATATAGGACAAAGAAAAGAGAAAAAGGATGATGCAAAGAGTGAATGCCCTTCATATATTAACCCTCCACCATATCCACCCAAGATTCCATCCCCTAATGATTACAAAAGAATAAATTGGAGGCACAATTTGCAAAGTTCATAAAGAAGCTGAAGACTTTGCAAATTAATTTATCATTTGTGGAGGCATTGGAACATATGTCCAATTACACTAAGTTCCTTAAAGGCATATTATCAAAGAACCAGACTAAGGAAGAGAATCAAAGGTAGCACTTACTAAAAGTTGTAGCTCTATTATCACCAATCACATTCCTTCTAAGTTAAAGGATCCAGAGAGCTTCTCAATGCCTTGTGCTGGTGGACAAGTTCATTATTCCTATAGACTTCATTGTGTTAGGTTTCAAAGAGGATAGGAACTGTCTACTAATTCTTAGACAACCTTTTATGAATACTAAAAAAGGGCTAATAGACATTTATGAAGGCAAATTTCTTCTTTAGATTGGTAATGAGCATGTGAAGTTCAATATGAATAAGGTTTTGAAATATTTGAAATAAAGTAGCTCTTACATGAAAATAGGCATAATTGATGGATACATCAAAGAGTAAGAGGAGTGTTTTTTTTAAGAAGTAAGTTATGAGGAACAAATGGTAAAGGACTTAAAGCTTAATGCATATACAGAAGTCTCATACAAAAACTATCAGAATGTGGTTAGAGATAAAGTTGTATCTCTTAAATGAACTGTTAAAGGTTGGTGCTCAAGTATGGTCCATTGCTCTGATTGGATTCTTCTAGTCCAAGAGACCTGCTTTCCCAATATGGAAGTATGGGCCAAAGCTAGATGGAGTAAAAAGGGAATAGATAAGGTGATACTAAAAGAAGATGGCTCCATTATATTTAAATTTAGCAATGGTGCTAACTTAACTAAAATTATGGAGCAAGGGCCTTGTCATATTAGTGATCAACCACTTTTTGTTCAGAAGTGGAAACCTAGCATATAGCTTGATAAAAGCGAGATTGAAGTGAATTCATTGTGGGTTGATTTCTATAATTTACCTATGGAGTTTTGTACCATTGAAGTACTAAGTTTTTTAGCCAGCTCTTTAAAGAAGCCAATCTGCATGGGCAACTACAATGCAGAGGATTCGTTATGCCAAGATTTGCATTGAAATTTTGAAAAATGCCTCATTGCTTGAGAAAATATCTATATTGAGGCTAGGTCAATTATGAGAGCTTGAAAAAGTTGAGATACTCATCACATTTCCGTGGAGGCCTAACAATGCCACAAAAAAATATATCCCTAGTTGCAAATTACTCAAATCTAGTTGGTATGATGAATTCATGGAAATTGAGATTGATGCTTCTATCCTAGAACAAGCTAATATAGTACATGAAAAGCCTAAGTAATTTGAGCAAAAGGAAAATGAATTTTAACTAGTTTACCTGGATTGTTGCAAACTAGGATAATGGTTGAACAAACTGCTACCATTGCTGGGATTGGTATTAAACCTGAGATTGAAACTGATATAATGAATATGAAGGCTTATGGGTAAGAAAAAGTAAATGTTCATCAAGAAGTGGATATGTCGATAAATGAACAATTTACAAATGATATTTCTTGAGAAGGTTCGGTCTTGGATGATGCAACAACAGGTATGAGCCCCCTGTCAATCTCTTGAAATCACTATGAACATGATGAATCTAGAATTTTGATTAATACATCTAGAAGGAGATCAGCTCACAAAAAGGACAACCAGAAAACTACAGGTGAATCCCCCTCTTATGTTAATTATGGTATGGAGTACTAGAGAGTTGAACGATCCTCTTAAAAAATATGTTGTGAAATAGGCGGTTAGGGAAAAGAAACTTATCTTAATAGGACTGCTTGAAACAAAAATAAAGAATCCCTCTACCCTTTTTAGATCAAGTTTTTTGCATGCAAATTGGGAGATTTTTTTTAATATAAACTCTTATTAAAATGGCAAGATCATATGTCTTTATAATATTGACTTGATCGCAGTGCATATTATGGAAGAAACTGATTAGCTAATTCATCTTCACTATAAGATGAAAAATATGAGAATCATGTTTGATGTATCTCTTATATATGGTTCTAATTTTAGCTTTCAAATGGACAAATTATGGAGGGATTTGAAACATATGCAACTCAGAATCTAGCATCCTTGGCTTGTAATTGGGGACTTTAACTGCTCTTTTAATATGCAAGAATTTGAGGGGGGAGGAGACTACAATTCTACCAAACAAAAGAACTATCGACATTCATAATGAATATGGAATTGGTGGATCTAAATTACACAGGAAGGTTCTTTACCTGGTCTAAGAATTAGTAGGGTAACTTACTAGTTAGGAAAAAGCTTGATTAATCACTTGTGAATTCTATATGGTTGACCCAATTTCCATATTCCTTTTTTCCATTTTATTGAAAATCTGACGTCAAATCACTCTTTTATGCTAATTTAGAGAATTGTTGATCCCAAAAACAAGGGGACCTTTTAGATTCTTTAATCCCCTTATTGGAGTGAAGGCTTTTAAAAAAGTTGGCATTCTAAAGTGATATCCTATCAACTTATGTCAAACTAAGATAGGTGAGAGCTCTTCTGAAAAAGTTTATGCTTGAATCTTAATCTTCATATTCTTAAAGATAAACTCAAGCTAACACAAGAAAACTACTATTGTTCTCCTCATAATTTTGATTTCAAACAGGTAGAAGTTGATTGCCTTTAGCAGTATCAGGAAAGCTCTTACCTTCCAAAATTTAGTTCTTAGGCAAAAAGCTAGACGCAACTAGTTGAAGGATGGTGATTACAATATCAAAATTTTTCATTCTTCCTTACTTCCTTGATGAAATGTTAACAAGATCTCCCTGCTTCAAGATCATAGGGGTAGGATCATAATGAACAAAATTCTTTACTGGAGCTAGTGAAAAATTACTTTATTTATCTGATGGGTGCAAAAGATTACTCTTGTCCAAGATCTAATGTTCAATTTTTGTTTGATTGTAATATTGATCAAGGTATCAACGGTCTTATAGTCTCTCCTATAACTGAGCATGATATAAAGAGAACTCTTTTCAGCTTACATCCCTCTAAATCCCCTAGACCAGATGGTTTTACTGCTATGTTTTTTCAACATACATAGGATGTCACTGGTAAGCTATTCATTAAAGTTGTCCTGGAATTTTTGGATCCTCAAAGCTACTTCAGGATATCAATCACACATTCATCTGCCTAGTTCCAAAATAACATAACCCTTGCACTATGAGTGACTTTCAACCTATCTCCAGTTGTAATATAATTTACAAGATGATCTTAAAGATCCTTATTGAAAGACTCAAATTTGCTAATTCTAAAACAGCTAACAATGCTCATAGTGCTTTCATCCCTGATAGATGCATTGGGGATAATATTCTACTGATTCAAGAACTGTTGAAGGACTACAATTCTGGTAAAAAATTCAATAGTTGCTTTCCAAAGATTGATTTATTCAAAGCCTTTGATACCATTAGTTGGAAGTTCATTCAATTATGTCTTGAGGCTTTGCATCTGCCTTCCATATTCACTAATTGGATAACTACTTGTATTCAATCTCAAACATTCAATGTGATAGTTAATAGTATCCTTTTCAAGACTTTTAAAACAACTAAGGAATCAGAAAAGGGGATCCTTTATCCCTATATTTGTTTACCATTATAATGGAAGGTTATTCAAGGCTTTTAAATAGACTACTCCTTTGGTAATAGCAGTTTCAAGTTTCACTATAAATATAGAGATATCAATCTTACACATTTTATATATGCAGATGATTTGATCTTGCTGTGTAGAGTTGATTCTCATTCCGCCACCATATTAATGCAAGTGTTGAAATTGTTTACTAAATGGTTAGGCTTGAAATACAATCCTGCTAAAAGTAATATATATCTCTCAGCAGGTGTGAGAAATTGGAATTTCATCAGCAACATTACTAGACTTAACATACTCTCCTTCCCATTTTGTTATTTGGGAATTCCTATCATAAGCTTAAATCCAAGATTTTCTTATTGTTTACCTATCATTGATAGGATGAAATCCAAGGTTTTAACATGGCAAAACAGTTTCCTCTATTATCATTTCTGTTCTCAGCAGTTTGCATATTCATTAGACTACCTATATTGCTACACTATGG
The DNA here is from genome assembly GCA_027563595.1 of Erythroxylum suave. Lineage (NCBI taxonomy): Eukaryota > Viridiplantae > Streptophyta > Magnoliopsida > Malpighiales > Erythroxylaceae > Erythroxylum > Erythroxylum suave. Next base: position 22,071,628 of record JAOSBN010000003.1, on the reverse strand, counting down.
AAAGCCATTAAAGAGATTGACCGAATAATGAAAACTCTCCTATGGTTTCGTAAGTTTAACGATTCCAGGAAAGTTAGGATTAAATGGTGTGAAGGTCCTATCTTAAAAAAGTTTTGAGGTCTAGGGATCAGATCCCTATCCACTATACAAAATGTTTTAATGTGTAAGAGGCTATGAAGATTACTTACTAATTAAAAAGCTCTTTGGATGAAATGGATACGTGAATTTTATCTAAAGCATACAAAATTTTGGCAAGTAGATTTTTCAAAGGAGGGCTCTTTGATACTTAAACAATTGATGAAACTAAAAGATATCATTTATCCTTGCATTAAACATAAAATTGGAAATGATTAGAGGAAATGGATTTCGTTTGGAAATTGCCTTGATATAATTCCTATTATGCAATTTATTGAATTTCAGAACCTAAGGAATTGAATGTTACTCAACCTCAAAGTTTCATTATTGATTATGCAGGGGGATTGGCATGGAAACTTCAGGGGATTTCAATCTCTTGTGGATCATTTACCTCCATTAACTACAGTAGAAAGTGAGGATACAATTTCTTAGGTATTGAATTTGAATGGTTAGCACTCCAATCACTAATGTCACAATTTGTTTACTAATTACACTATGTAAGTCCCTTAGTTCAACCTTTTATGGAGGGATACTCTTTGCCCTAAGGCATCCTTTATCGCTTGCCTTACGATCAATAATAGGCTCAGAACCAAGAACCAATGGCATGGCAGTGAGGATGAAAATTTTTCTATTATGCATCAAAGTTGTGGAGGATTGAAAGCATCTCTTCTTTTTATGTAGCTTCTCCAAGGCAATTTGGAGCATAATGCTACGCATGCTATTGGATAATAATAGTTGCTATAACTAGGAAAAAGTACTGAATTGGGTTATCAGGAACTCTAAGCAAGACAAAACCAATGCCATTTTTTTCAAATCTGTGTTCACCATTATCATTTACAATATTTAGAGAGAAAGGAATAAAAGATGATTCATTGACCTGAAATAAGAGATATCGATAGAATTGCTAATCATATCAGAGCTTACATATTCGCTAACAATGCTTAGAATAACCTCTGTATGGAGATGAAGTGCAAGTGGAATTTATAGTTTTTTTTGTTTTTCTTTATCGAGACCGATGTACTGCCATTCTTAGGAATTTTTTGTCTCATTGTAAATATGAATGCAGGACACTTACCATAAGGTCATTGTAATGAAGCAATAGTTTTATCTATAGTAAAAATCACTTTTAATCTTTTAAAAAAAATACAAAATTCTCCATTCAAGAAGTTGAAACAGAAGAGTGGATGATGGTGATTGGAGAAGAAGATGAGTAATTGACCTTCCTATAAGGAAAAATATTTTATTCCATTGAAGATTCAGGGAGTTTCATCATTCCCAATTGTTGACAATTTGTTACCAAAAAGGGCATTACTAAAATTACTTGGATGCTTTAATTTGATTGATTACGTCCTTTTCACTATGTCATAACATGTAGTTTATTTATGGGCTACTAAACTGAAGTTGGATAATAGAAGTGGAAGCAAGCCACTTATAATTGATCCTAGTTAAGTTTTGAATGAAGAAAGGTCAAGATACAGACCTTAACTTAGCATATTATATAGTTAGGTCGTTTCTAGAATTCTAGTATTTAGGGTTTTACTTTTAATGTTTTTGGAGTGGTTTGGATGGCTAATTATTGGTTTCAAAGTTATTACAAGTTAGAGTGGCAAGCTCCGAGATTACGTGAATTAAAAAAGCGATAAAAACGGATAAGGGTGACAAATTTCAACATGTCATGATTGGGACATGGGAGTCATGATTGTGCATGTCTAAAATTTGGTTATGTCATGATCACGATCCAAGCCAAGCACACATGTGAATTACCCTTCTCAAACCCCATTTTACTCCTCCTTCTTCAACCCTAACACGATATATTCATCTTTTCTCATCTTTCACACGCATTTTCTCTCTAAACCATTACCAACCATTACAAATCTCTCACTTATCTCTTCATCTACTTAGGCTTTTCACTTATTTCTTGCATCTTTTAAATAGATACACATTCCCCCTACAAATATCAAGTAATTTCCACACAAATCTGACATCTTTCGAGTGGTTTTTACAAGATTTAGTGGAACTTTTCTCTATTCAAGTTTTTGGGTATTTCTAGTATAATTTTTTATATTGGTTTATTTTGTAGGTATACACTTAATTATGACACCAAGAATTAAACAAACTACTAAATGCTCACAATCAAAGTGAAAAGCATAAGTGTTGGGGAGAGTGCATGTGATAAGGCTATGGACTTTAGAGCTTATTTTTTTATTCATTCGAAAGATGAAGATATCTAATTCTAAACCCTTTGCTCTAGAGTTGGTAGTGCACTTAGATATTTTGATTTTTAAATTTTAGAAAATATAAGGTTGAAAGATTAAGTTAAAACTTTGAGTAATAAAATCCAATGGGACAAATTTATTAATTTTAATAATATTGTGTATGCAAACTTAACCCTTGAATTTTATACTACATTACAATTTCAGCCACGAGGTTTGATTGAATTTTGGTTTTGATTGAAGGGTTAACCATATAATTTGAATTATGATGTTATGGAAGAAACTTGTGGATTCCTCGTTAGAACATAATTGAAAAACATGATAATTTTTGCACTAAAAGGTATTGGAAACAATTAATAAGGCTAGATAATTTTGATATTCAAAATGCCCATAATATTGTCATTCTTACTCCTGAGCATCTATTACTTCATAAGTTTATGTGCCATACTATTTTCGATAAATTAAAAAACAAAAAATGTTTTGTTAAAAAATTATTCATTCTATAGTGCATGGACAATGTCCAAGTTTGTACAACCACCCATATTTTCAATACTATAACTACTACTCTTAAAAAGAAAAGTAGTTATCTTGGAATGGTATATCTTGTCACTGCACTTGTTGATAATTATGGTGTATATGTTGAAGGAGCAACCATTGTTTTTTCTGAGTTTCTTAATCACACTCACTTGAAGCGAGTTGAGACCTTAACGGTCCATCATATGGAGCTCTGAAAAATAGGATAGGACAAGCTAGTTCGAGTTTTACACCAGCACAGTAGCAAGCACAGGTCTTATTAAGTAAAAAATAAAAGATGAGGAGGAGGAAGGCTTGGAGAAGGTCTTTAATTTGGCCTCCAAAAATAGCAAGCTTCTGAAGGAGATTGCGTAAAAACAACAAAGACAACGATGTGATATAAACAAAATATTTAAGTATGTCATTTCTAAAGGAGTTCAAATTCCTTCACCTACACTATTACCACCTTAATCTCCACAAGTGGTTTCATGCTCTAAACTCTTGTTTTAGTTAATTGTTTTATTTTTATATGTATACTGTTTATTTTCTCACACTGAAGAGAATTTGTTGTCTAAGTGTGGGGAGGTTTGTGCATTAGTATGTCATATTTGTGAGAATTTTGCATATCATATTATGTTAATTTTTATTAGGTTGACTTGGTGTGAACATTTTGCTGCATATTTGTGAACATTTTGCTGCATATTTGTGAATTGTGTGAACGTGTCAGTGGTAAGAATTTGATGGAATTAGGTTAGCCTTGAACATGGTCGTTTAATTTATAAAGGCATATTGACTTCAGAATTTTGTGTTTTAATTATCTTTGGATTAATGTGCATGTTAATTAGGATATTGCACCTATTTTTTCACTTTAGGAAATTTGTTGTATACATTTATAATTAAAAGTCAATTAAATTGGTTAGCATTACTAGTGACCTGTCATGAGAATAGTTAATTAAAAAGCAATAAAGTAGGATAAAAAAATAACAAAAAAGAAAAGAAAAGTGTGTTAAATAAATAACTATTTCGTTGACCTGTTTTAAGAAAAGGGTTAAGGATAGAGCTGGTAGATAGTTGAGGATGTGATATAGCTGAGTAATAAGGGGTATTCATAACAAAATGTTTGTCTTTGCATCAAAAGGCTAGAATGACATTTCAACGAAGCTAAATAATAAAAACATGACCTAGTTGAACAATCGGGAGACATTCATGACAAGATGTTTGCATTCGTGTCAAAGGAAAAGGTTAACATTAAAGGAAAAAAATTGAGTTTGAATAAATAAAACCTACTAATCTTTGAAAATAGCAAAAATTTTCATGAAAGGATACTTAGTAATATTTACAGTTTGATTGATTACTAATTTGAAATGTATATTTACAAGTGCCATTAGTGTATGAAGAGGGTGTTAGTATTTTGATTGATATGTATGTTCAATTCAGATCACTAAAACATCAAAGGAATAGGTTAGTATGTTGGCATAATTTGAATGATTGATCTTTGTGGTTAAATTGATTCCATATAAATACCAATGTACCATTGTTTTTTTAGAACAAGCAAAAGTTAAAGTATGAGGATATTGATAGGCATAAATTATACTATGTTTCTCTAAGAGTTTTAGTGTGTTTTTAAGTTTTTATTAGATGATTATCATATGTATAGGCTTAGAATTATGTTATTATGAGTGTTTATTTATACTCTAAGTGATTATGTGGTTTAGAGGATGATTTTAATCTTAGTTTTATGTTTCATCAGGTTTTTGATATGTTTGTTAGTGTTGGAAACCAGATCATTAAAAAACATGGATGTATGGGACTGCATGGTCAAGGTCACAATCGTAACTCCCATGTCATGTCATGACAGAAAGAAAATTTCCAAGGTCACAACCGTGACACCCATGCCATGACCGTGACAAAGACTTTCCAAATGCGAGTTTTTTCATTCATTTTTGGGGTTTTGGGGTATTTTTGGAACTTATCAAAGTGGGGAAACCCTAGTTACACCCCCATAACCCTGATACATTTTTTAAGAATATGAACCACATCAAAAAATGTAACAGGCAATACCACAAAATGGATTGAATCGTGGGAGATCAAAAAGAACATCCAGAAATTCCAACTTTCCAAATCAAGTCTTGAATAGAGTTTTTCTTCTTTTCCTTTAGTTATTTTATTATTTTTGATGTGTAATCTAAACTCCAAGCTGTTAAACATGTTCATGAAGTTCTAAATTTCATATTAAGATTTATTTTAGAATTATTTTGTGACTTTGATTATTGTTGATTTCAATACATATTCTGGTATTTATGATAATTGTGTATGCTTATACTTAAAAATAAATCAAGAGAGTCAGTCAAAAGTAATCAGATTAGATTGTGCAAGGAGAGTTAGTAGTTTAATAGTCCCACAATTATCAAATTAACAATCATTCAAAGGGAGATCTTACTTGAGAAATTAATTATCCAATTGATAATTTTATATCTAATTAAAATCGTTACGAAAAGCTTTATGAATCGAGGGGTTGCAATCTAGAATTTTTTAAATCAATTAGAGTTAATTGATTATGTCTTGAGATAGAGTAATCAATACCTTAGCAAATCTAGGATCAAACACAAAATTAGATCAATAATAGTTAAAGAAATAAAACAAGAAAATAATAAGTCCTAAGTATTAAATCTTGATCAAAACCTTAAATTAATTTGGTAGGTCACTGTTTCACTATTTACTTGGTTTATTTGCTTTGATTTATTATTCATTTTTATTTTTTCTTTATTTTTATTCAGATAACATTCTAAATACCTTAAACAAAGTTATGTTCAAACTGGCTAACCTAACATAATCCGTGTGGGAACAATAACCTTATATACTATAAGATATGATTTGTATACTTATGGTGTCTTAAGGATTTTATTATATATAAAACTGGCTCAATAGTAACAAAATTGAAGAAGAGAAAAGAAATAGATTAGCTTGAGGTCTTCATCTGAAAAATCTGGAATTGATTATAATGTTTTCACTTTTAATCTCCTTTTTTCTGATACGCAACCTCCTTTATGGTGATTTTCTTTTTTTATATATACTATTGAGCATCCTATGCACGATCATGCATGGTTTTTCTCTAGCTCTCTGGTACGATCATGCAAGAGCCTTTCTATCCTATTGCTTCTTGTGCACTATCATATATAACTATGCGCAATCGTGCCAGACTTATTTCTCTAACTTTTTCTTCATCTTTTCTTCACTTTTTCCTACCTACACTCATCACCAAACAGGTTAAAAATTCTTAAAATATATAATTAAGATCAAACTCAACCATAATTAAACAAACAAAACACCCAAAACACTAACAAGAACATAAATTTAAGTCCTAAATATATGATTATTATTTAAGAAAACACTAAAAATACAATCTAACACCTAGAAAACGTACCAAGTTTTATACCTATCAGTTTTGTTACAAGATTTTAATGAAGCTTAGGTAAAGGTATGATAGGGATAATAAAAAAGGTAATATTGAAGGAAATTTATATAAACAAAATTACATGAAACTTAGTTCTTCATAATATAGGTCCTTTACACCATATATCAATAATCAAAGAAATATTGGACCTTTTTAAAATTCTTTAATACGATCCAAGTTCAAGCAATCCAATAAATGTAAATCCTTTAGGGTTCAAAATAATAAAAAAGGCATCAAAAATAAGGTAAAGGTTATTAATGTGGTTATAATCAATGAAAAGACTAAGTCTTAAAAGCGGTTATTCCTAAGGGATAAAATATGGTAGGATAATAATCAAGAAAATAGGCTAAAACAAAGGGTTAAATCTAAATGTCTTTATCATTTCAATGCTTCTAATTTAACAAATTCAGTCTCAATATAGATAATAAAAGCAAGTTGTAGAATCATCCAACTATGCATTATAACACACGTCAAAGAATAAAAGAGCTTAAAATAGTGATGTATCTGTTCTTAAGCACAAAAGTTCACAAAAGGGTCTTATGAGTGTAAATAATTTGTAATTTTCATTCAAATTAATTATCTCAATGATTACTAAAAATATGACTTATAAAAGCAAGTATATTCTAATTTTCATTTTTTCATACTAATTCAATTCAATTATTAATAACAATCTAAGTAGTTTGGAGATATTATAACAAAATTGAGATATCAGTTAATAAAAATTATAATTAGCTTAAGGCATTTGAAATCCCTTCCTAACACTTTAAATTGTACATTGTCCCCAATGTACACAATTTAAACACATAAAATAAAATAACAATAAAACACAAAAAATGACAAAGGTGTGATTGATACTACCCTAAGTAATAAGATGTATAAGAGTCATGAGTTTGAGGAGGAGTCCATATTATATTATATGCATATAACCTTGCAAAATATAAACAAAAGAAGATAAAAAGAATAAGAAAATAAATAAAGAAAATGGAAATAAAAATATCACAATATAAAATAACATTGCACTATCGTTCAAAAAATAAAATAATAAGGAAAATAAGAAAATGCACAAATAATAAAAGAAAGAAAGAAAAACCAAAATAAAGCATCCATCAGCCCCTCAGTGACTCCAGCACGTTTATTATTGAAGGATCCTCAAGTTTCAGAGCGTCATACTACTGCAGAGCTTAAGACAATGCAGTCACTCCAGATGGTGGAGGTGGGATGAATATCCCAATATGTCCTACCATCTACACCAAGGCTTCCTCCATCCATCTATTTTGGGTATCTCATCTATCTAATAGCTCCGTTAATGTTGTTTATTGTGCTTAAATAGTGTGATGAACAAACAATATTTGTCCCATATGCTTCTCTAACAGTTATCTTCAACTAATCTCAGTATCTCAGTGGTCTTAGTGCCCAATGCAGTCCTACACTAGCCTCCTCTAGTGCTACTCCTCCCAGCTAGGATGGCAGTAAGCTCTGTCACGGTGGCCGATCAGCTATATTATGGCAATCCTCGTATGCTCCTGATGCACCTTGCTCATTTGGAAGACTAATCAAGTGATAGATATCTCCCATTACTCTCTGCCTTTTATTAATCATATGCATATTTTCCATGACATCCAAAGTTAGAGCTGTCATAGTACTGACCAACCATATCTATGGTAGCCTCCCAGAGACTCTCTTCCTTCAAGCTAATTGGGTCACAAAAGATCCCACATATATGGTCCTTACCTTCCTCTCTACACTCTAATGTTGAAAGAATTGAGCTAAGGCATACCCTAGGTGAATTGGCATCTACTCGCTCATGCTTCATAATTAAAAAATGTCCAAGTGCCCAAATACTCCAAAAGGGTCACCCAGAACACTCAGCATATGACTCAGAATCCTATGATTGTATCTAAATGCGAGGTGTCAAATTATGACACTTTGGATTTGTTGGGTCATACTAGTCCTTTGTGTTAATAGTAATTCTAAAGTTTGAAGGAGACATCCTATACAGTAAGATTATCTATAGTGTTAAATATTTTGGTGTCCCCGTGAACTTGTGTTCACAGAGAACCATCATTAGGAACTCTTAGTAACTTATTTAGAACATCCCCCCTAACATCTAAAACTGGATTGTGTTTAGCTAGCCTCAATGTAATACCCCAATCTCACCCGATGTATGCACGTGTGCCATACGGTCACACGTGTACAAGCCTGACAGAATTAGTGTGTTACTTATATCACCTTCACTTTATAACATGACATCAAGAACTAAACCATAAATCACACATTTGCTAAAATCCAAAATTTCCTCATTCATATCATAAACCATATTGTACATCGCAGCTTTAAATTAAACATCCTAGTTTATATAACACCATCCTATGAGCATAACAGCTTAGTCTACACAGTAACCTACATACAGGAGGAATAAACAAAAGATATTAGCAGACTATGTCTTCAACCCCAGCTGACGGACCTTTAAGCCATGTCTGATCTTCAAAGTTGCATAAAATTGCTTTAAGCAATCTTAGAAGCTAGGTCGTCTCAGTCTACCGAACCTGAAATTATCAATTTTGTAATTTTGATGAGTTTTGTGAACTCAGTAGAGTAACCATCCTTGATAGTTCACTCAAGATGTATCACACAATAGCATGTTATCACCTAATTCAAATCACTCTGATTATCATCAAGTTATAACTCAAAACAAATTATTCACAACTGTCATGTTTCCATCATACAGCTCAATCAAGATATCGTTTCATTTCACTTATGTAGTATATAATCATCGTTACGTTGTTGTGACTATTTTTTTCAATATCCTATATCATCGGGCCCTTTCATACTATCCCTTATCCATTGCGGATACAAGGCTCATTAATCACAGTGACGTTTAGGCTCTAACCACATATGTTTGAGCTTTAAGCTCTTTTCAGTGGCAATCTCAGTCAGCAACAATACCAGTCACAACTGCCTTTATATTACATGTATTAAAATGAAATGCATGCCATAATTCATTCA
>JAOSBN010000003.1:22030224-22057504 GCA_027563595.1 Erythroxylum suave | reverse complement strand
GTGTTATCGGGCATAGTGGAATAATTCTAGAACTTGATTTTATTATAAATATTGAGACCATATTTGATAGATGAGGAGCATTGATGGGATAAAGGCATTTAGAGTTAACATTTTGTTTTAGCCTATTTCTTTGATTATTACCTTAACTATAATTTATCCTTTAAGAATAACCAAGTTTGAGCTTTACCTTTTTCATTGTTCAAAACTCAGATTTTAACTTTTATTATATTTTTCTTTGAATTCATTTTATTATTTTGAACCCTTATTTACATTACTTGCTTGTTTGAAATTGAAAATCTTAAAAGGTCCATTATTTGTTTAATTGTGGTACTGAATGCTCAAATTATGTTCTGATCTGAAAAAAGAGCAAAGAAAAACAAAATATATAGTACCAATGGATTCACAATGAATGGACCTGTCTATATTTGTAACATGTTTCACATAATATTTTTCTTTTGAAAATTCCCTTCCAATCACACTTTCATTGTGCCAACCATATTTTAACTAAGTTCTATTACAATCCTATAAAGACCTTTTGATTTTTGTTTCTAGTTTACATAAGTAGTGAAGGTGTGATAATAGAAAACATTAAAATTAGACCCCACCATAACGGAAAATTAAATCCCTTTATTAAGTGTCAAATGGCATTAACCAGACAATTTTTTAATACTTTTATTTGTTCCCAGTGACACATTGTTACTGACGTCGCAAGGTAGGACCAACTTTTTAAAAAATATAAAAAAATTAATTAATTTATAAGTGTGGAACTCATCCTTTATTTTAAAGAAGAATATCCCATCATTTAATTAATACGTCCATATCACACCTTAATGTCATCCATATCACACCTGCCCAAATTCATGTCAATGAACTTACTTTCTCAAATTTCATCGGTTCCCTTACAGCTCCAAAATTCTACAGTTTTAAACCCTTCAAGAAAATAGAACCAATTTAACCCAAAAAATCCTATATAATTGGAAGGTTACCACAGATAAGAATAGCTAAGAAGCAACAGGCTCGATACACAAAAAAATCTCTAAAATCACAACTAATATTGTAAATAAGGGTTTTAACAAATTAGAAAATTCTTCTTTTTCCTTTTCAATCAAAGATCTAATCATCACAATCCAAGTATAATTCGAACTCCAAAAACAGAACCCGTGTATCAAAGATCGGTTCATCTTTAGACCCATCTTTTTTGCTTTACCAAACTCTAGCATAGCATAACTAAACTTTGATAAATCCAACTTCGTAATGTAGGGATGACAATTTTTAACTTATGAATTTAAATTTAGTTATTTTTAATGGACTAGCCCATAAGTTAGGCCTAGGCCTAAACAAATTCCAAGTATAATTGTTTTAATCAAAACAATATCGTTTTATTTAAAAGAGTTAAGCTTCAAGTAAGCTTAGATTTGAGTAATACAAATCTTAATCTAATTTTAAAAAATAAATTATTACATATTTTTAATTTTAAAAAATTGACAGATGCTAACTCATTGTCACCCCTACGTAATTGAATATGTCTTAGAACGGTACGTATCTTGAAATCGCTGTATTCTTCGATCCCTTTGAGTGATCTTTTCCTCATCGTCGGTGGAGGAGGTGTTACAGATGGTGGCAGCGGCATCAGTGGCAGCGGAGGAGGGGGAGGGATCAAAGGGGAGGTGTTATAGTCTTCAATCGTATGGCAATGTATTCTTATCATTTCATTTTGTTCAGGAGAATTTCTCTAGTATTACTGAATGTCTGTATAGTTAGTTAAATGTCGTGACTATCCCTATTGAATATTCCTGTATAATATAAAGAGTAGATCCCATGTTTATAAATTATTTTATTTTTTAAAAGTAGGCTCCACCTTTTCATGTCAATAATGATGTGGCATTGAGAAAATTTTAAGAAAACATTAAAAATTTGTCAATCAGTGCCGACTTAATATTTAATAAAATGGTTAAATTCTCCATTACGATAACTCCAATTTTAACATTTTGTAAATATTAAAATTATAATTCTTCTCGGTAAAATATTACGGTTAAAATTGTCAATTGCTAAAAAAATTTAAGGTAAAAATTGGCACTCAAAAAAGTTATGCATGTCCAATTAATTAAGATCTTTGTGCTTTCTCTTCGTAAGACTACCAATAATAATAATAATAAATAAATGAACAGTTTGATTTCAAGCACCCATCTTAAGTCGAGCAGAAAAACCTAATCAAAATGGCTACACTCCGAGCAGACTTAGAGTCAGAGAAGCAGAGGCTACTGAACCAACACAAGGAGAAGCACTTCACAGCTGGCGAGGTTGTCCGCGACATCATCATCGGAGTGTCTGACGGACTCACAGTGCCCTTTGCCCTCGCAGCCGGTCTGTCCGGCGCAAATGCCACCTCATCCATCATCCTCACCGCTGGCGTCGCAGAAGTTGCCGCCGGTGCCATCTCCATGGGACTCGGAGGGTATTAATTAATCCTTCTACTTTGGACCCAAAAGGTTCAAAACCTTTTATGTCTCACCTTTGTATAAAGACACACATACATACGCACACAGGTATTTGGCGGCTAAAAGCGAGGCGGATCACTATGCAAGGGAGCTGAAGAGAGAGCAGGAAGAGATAATCACAGTTCCAGACACAGGTTTTATTTTAACTTAATGGGTTTTTATTTTAACATGTATTTTCTATGTTACTCAGAAACATATCGGCTACATATTCTTATATATGCAAAAAGATGATGTGGTATATATATGTATAAAGAGGTGGATTTGGATGCAGAGGCCGCAGAGGTGGCGGAGATACTGGCACAGTACGGGATAGAGCCGCATGAATACGGGCCTGTGGTTAATGCTCTCAAGAAGAAGCCTCAAGCTTGGCTCGATTTCATGATGAAGTAATCTTCTTTCTCTTGTTTTATCATCTTATAACTAGTCTTCTTAAGTAATTTGGGAGTTTTAGTATTCTAAATATAATTAGTTAAGTTTAATGAATTTAGTTAAAAACATTTGAAAATAGTCAATGTAACTAAGGGTAAACCTTTCAGATTTAATTGTCACACAAAGTAAGCAGCTTCTATATAAAAAGCCCGTTTTGGTTTTCCCTTCTCAGCAAATGACAAACCCATCTGATGCATACTGCCGATCGGTGCATTGGATTGATTTTATCCGGAGATGGCCGTTCAATTTTAGTGAGTCAATCCATTACATTTGTATTTGCATGCACGTGAAACTGACAATTTTGCATGGATGACTGTCCTAAAATTGACACTTGTTCGTAGTGTTTTCGAATTGTTGATTAGTATAGGACTTCAGCAGTTGCTTAGGTATGGCAATTGGATCGGCTGAGCTGGACCGGTCCTGGTCTGGCCTGGCCCTGAGCCTGGTCTGGTTTGATCTGAGTTGCTTGGAGTCATCTAATTCTTGAGAACAATTTTGCGAGATCAAATATAATCGAAAAGGTGAAGAAAAGCTATTGGCGTTTAATTGGCTAGGCTAATTCAGACTTTTTTTTTTCCCTTAAAATTGATTCGAACGATGCCTTATTATTCAATATAGAAATTAATGAAGACACCAACAGGAATTATACACTAATGGTAAAACTTCTGCAAGTTCTGAACGTCTCAAATGAAATGAGTCAGCTTCAAAATCATTAAGGAAGGAGTTGTTCACTGAAGGCATTGTTTTGTTGCTGCAGGTTTGAACTAGGATTGGAGAAGCCCGACCCGAAAAGGGCAATGCAAAGTGCACTAAACATAGCCGTCGCATACATTATAGGGGGATTAGTACCGCTCATTCCTTACATGTTTATTCCAAGGGCTCAGGATGCTGTAATTGTATCAGTTTGTATAACTATTTTAGCATTACTGTTGTTTGGGTACGCCAAAGGTTACTTCACCGGTAACAAACCCTTCAAGAGCGCCTTGCAAACAGCAGTTATTGGAGCCCTCGCATCTGCTGCTGCTTTTGGTTTGGCCAAGGCCTTCCAACGATGATCCTTCTGTTTGTATGGCGAGTTTACTTGGCAATTTCTTTACAGTTTTTGCGTTAGGTTGAACTGTTTGGTGGTTGTACTTGCTTTTCCTTGGGCGAAAACCTTAAAAACATTATTGTACCCCCACCCCTTATCGTGATGAATTCTGATACGCATCAAGGGCATCCATCTTATGTGCTTATTCTCGTTTGTATCTTTACGAGAACAATTATTTTTTGAGGCCATGTTCCTCGTCTCCAACTGTGAGGTTAACTTTAACAAACAACTGAAGGATTCATCTCCTTATATTTTAAGAGGCTCCTATCGCATGGTCAAGCACCTTGCCTATACAGAGAACAGATTAACAATATTCACTTTACATGTTACATAAGAAACAGGCAGGCAATGCACTGGCTAACAGATTTGAATGTCTAACAGGCAATACGCCGGCGTAACATATTTGAATGTCTAACTGTTAACCATGTAAACCAAGTATTTTGTAATCATCAATATGGTACCGTTCAAGTTATAAATTCCATAATTAAAATGTGTCATCTCTCTGATCGTGTCCACAGGAACATCCCGCCATTCCATAGACCTAGCAGTAAGCAAAATGTTCCGTATTGAGCGAAAGCAATTTAAATGTGCTGTTATAAACGTTAAGAACTAATATGTCGAGGAATCTGAAGTTTGTTCCATGAAGCATGCTTTGTCAAAGAATAAAGAGAATCAACTTGCATCTTGCAGATTAAAACTAATCCATGTGAGCAAAGTGTAATGGGATACAAGCCTACGTCTGTTTTCTAGTTACTTTTTCCTTGATCTTCATGAATCTGATTAGTTTCAGCAATCAAAAGATCCATTTGCTTAGTTAAAATATCCAAGTTTTCAGAACTTCTATGATCAGCTGATCGGATTTCCATGTTCTGAGAGTTCTCCAGTTCTTCAACTAACATTTTGAAACTGTCAAATGTGTCCAACTGGGTGTCAGAAACAGTTGTTCCCATTTTAATTGCACCAGCAGCGGGCTCTTCACAATCTTGTTTAGTGTCCTCGTCGTTCTCTGAGAAAGGACTTGACAACAGTAGCTGCTCCCATGCACCATCGTCTGGCAGTTCAGGAAGAACAAACGGACCATGATTTTCAAAAGAACAGAAGTTTTCTTCCATAAACACCTTTATGAAATCAGGACTAATAACAAAATCTTTCTTCGCATCAAGAGAAGTGCTGGAATCTTCTGATTTTCCTGAACCCATAGGTGGTACATGTATGGGCTCGGGCAATTTATCCATCGGAGGCTGGTACCTTACTATCATTCCATCAGAGTGTAATGGTTCAGCATCATCTGGAACTTGTTCTACGATACTTCCTGGTTCAGCCATTCGCCAGTTATTTTCATTTGAATGAAGAAGTTGAACCAAAACACCAGGGCTTTGCATGACCATCACTAAAAATGACAGCATCTGTTGCTGACTTTTCTCCATTCCTTGAAGGCGATCTCTCAAAAGAACCAGCTTACTGTGAGCAGTCTCCTGACTGTGCCTAAGTTTCACCAACTCCTGCATAAGGGCATTCTTATCAGTCTTCAAAGTTTCAACTTCCTTCCTTAACCCTGCACTTTCAACCTTCTCACTAGGGTCAACATGGTTGTACTGCTGCTGCAATGGTTTTCGATTATCTGTCCCCAATGCATTTTTCCTTCTATAAATGTTCTTTAACAAGTGTTTTTGACCTCTTATAAATCCGTCATTTGCAAATTCCCAGCGATCAGTATCAACTTTTTTAAACCCCTGAAACATATTTATGCGCATAATCAGCAACGTGATTTCTAGATTACATAATCACACAGATGCCTTGCCTCCACCCAACATAGTATTCATTGTTGGCATTCGAACAATTTTATGCTGTTGGATGTGATAGTTGGTTGCACTCCACCAATTATTTAACAGTAGATGAAGTTCAAGCATATAAAAAATACTGACAGTTGAAGTGGTAAATATCTTACACAATTAATGCCCAATCCCTTCATGAGGAGGATTTTTTGTTAGTATTCAGGCCATTTAGCCTTCCCCCAATATTCAAAGTATGAGACAAGAAATGAACTTAGTGCCCACTAATCTAATGGACTTGACCAGCTCATTGCATGAAAAAAATTTCTTCTTTAAATGTCAGAGACATGAAACCACCCATGCTTTATATACTTGTACACATACATGAACTTGACTGCCATGATTGAATCTTTAAAAACAAGATCCTACTATCATAATATCACATATAGTTATAAACCCACAAGATTTTGTTTAGGCATAATTATATTTGAACCCTACATATACGCAACCCGTGTTTCTATGCTTGAGACACTACCAAAGGCTGTCCGACTTAGTAACTCAGCCTCAAGCGTATTCATCTGGTTTCATTTTTAAAATCAGGTCAGAGCAATTCAAGCAAATCAGAAGTAGCCATATGTGAGGAAACAAAGAGTTATGAACGGAACAAAAACAGAGGAAGAAACAAAACTCACATAGATATTGAGTTGCCTGATGAAGCTAGAAGAATTGCTGTGCTTGAAGTACTTGGGCAACAATTGAACAGAGAATTCAGTCATGTCCCAAATCACAAAACTGTCGTTGCTTTGGCCCCAAGAAATTATCGAATTCGTAGATTCATCATCCACCATTTCGTAGCATTTTTTAAGAAAAGGAGGAATTGATAGTGATCCGTTATCGTTGGATTTCACCATAGTTGAAGGAGAATCGCGATTATGAACCCTAGACGGAGTACAAACTTTTTTATTTTTGCTTTTTCTACCCTGGGACGACTCCGAGTCTACGGAGTCAACCCAACTAGTTCGTCAGAGGAATAAGGAAAAGCGTACAGAGTCCAGACTCCAGAATTGGCAAGAAATGCAAAAATAAGTTAGGCCTTAGTAATTTAGAATTGTTTAAATCGAACTCTATATTAACAAAAACGATAACGTCATCATTATTTGTCACTCCAATGATAATATTTTAATTATATTGTGAGTTATCAAGTTCAAGTAGTACCTACTTATACTGAGTTAATTATTAAAATATTTTGTTAAGTTAAATAAAGTAGGGTTTCTTGGTCTTCTCTGTCTTCTAGTATGAAGATTCAAATTAACAATTTCATTTCCCTTTGTTGTCATTTGGAGCTAAAAGCATGGTTAAACTTTAATTTCTAAAATAGAAAAGAAAGAATACGTGTAAAGTTCCCGTTCAAATTTGTAGCAAATTGGACAAGAACTGCAAAAGCTATAAACAAGATTCAGACCTACATTTTATGTATAACAAAGTGAAGAAGCTGTACCGTTGAAGAAGGTGAAGGCGTTGGCGGTGAAAGTGAAGATGATGGTAATTCATATGACAAACAACAAAATGAAAAGGAAATTAGGGATTTCACAGGTGGGGGATTTTTACCTCCAAACAATTTACATAAATAATTTAAATTATTGGATCCCACAAGCCCATAATACAATAAATTCTGTAAGCAAAAGATATTCTCTTCAAATTTTTTTGTTCGATTCGAACAATCTTAAAAAATAAGGATTAATTATGCTATGAAACGTCGAGGTTTAACTTAGCAAGAGAAGAAAACCTTATGGTTTTTTTTTAGAATTTAAAAAATCATTAATAAAAGGAATATTTTACATTTGGATGTTTCTCCACATGGGACTGACTATTTGGACAAAACACTCTCGGTAATCAAAACGTCAACATTACAAACAATTAAAGAGAATGTCGTTTAGATAATTAGGGTATAACGACCCTTATCTTTCACGATTTCTTGAGAACTTTCTCGATTTGGATGTGATAACGAAGGCGAAAAGCTCAGTTGATGGAAGCGGTCAGTTGTCTCCCCGAATCTGTTTCTTTGCACCGTGCCAAGGATATCAAAAGCATAGGTAATAACTCTCCTCCATTTTTGAGTTGTCTTGTAGCGATTAGGGTATTTCAAAATTTTCATTTTTGACAGACGTTGCTTTGGGATTTCCTCTTTGCGGTGAGACTCGGAGGGATGAAACTTTATTCAGGTAAGCTTCTCATAGTGTGGGTTCCTCCTTTATAGATGATTGTTCACTTACAACTCCAATTTGTTGGTGACAGGGACTTAGCGTTGATCCTTCTAGAATAAAGTGCCTAAGAGGAAGTTTATCAAAGAAACCCCTTCTTTCCACGAGGTAATTCCATAATTGGATATTTCTTTATTTCCCCGATGGTAGAATGATTTGCCTTACTGTTGGATTGTTGCCTATTGAACTATTTTAGACTGGCCCCTTGATTATATATATTTTTGTTGTTCTTTGTAGCTAGCAATTAGGAAGAAACATCGAGGACTAGACTCTTCATATGAAAGCCATTCCTCTGCTACAGTAGAGGTTCAACTGATGTATTATTAGCTGTTCCCTAATACTAGCCAAGGTGAGATTATTAACAGAGATTTGAGAGATTGAATTCTCTCTGAATCTTCTGTTATTCCTCTCATTTCAAAATTCTTTGAGCATATGTAGCAACTGAGATCAATAAGATGACCCTTTCATATTTAGAAATATGTGAGGTAATTCTAGTAGGATCTCAGAGAGTCTGCTATAATTTAAGCCAGTGATACAAATGGTAAAGATTTTAAACCAGATCTCATTAAAGAAAGCACACTAAAAAAAAAAGTGATCTTTAGTTTCATCCTCAATATGACATAGAATACAACTTTTTGAGAAGGATAAGAACTTTAGCCTATCCATAATGCTGAGTCTGTTAGGCATAGCTAGCCAGAGAGAAACTGGTATTAAGTATGAGAAACTTGCTCTAAATCATAGGTACCATTCCGCCCTATTTATAAACCTAACCCTTAGCTTTTTGGGCCTCCTTTGTAGTTATAGCCGAAATTGGAAAACCATTCCATAGGTAAATATTAGTCTCCCCAAGACTTTTGAACTATGGAATGGACAAATGTCTGATTTCCTCTGATGTTAACAACCAAACTCCATTACTAGTTATCTCATGCAGCTTTGTTTTCTTAGGGAACCTTTCCAGTAAATATCTTGCCAACTGGTTTTGAATTAAAGCTCTTTGCCCTATCCAGTTGTCATACCATAAGGAGCATCTTTCCTTGTCCCTATTTGACAAGTGATGTTCAGTTGTACTTCATGCCTCATTCTTAGAATTTGATTAAAGAACCAAGTATAACTGTCTTTGATTCTTAGAGCCCAAAAACTCTCACCTTTCAGTATGTAGATATGTATCCATTTGATCCACATTTATTGTTTATCACCTAGGATTCTCCAAATCCTATTAAGCATTAAAAGAGTATTTTTTTTCTTGCTAATTGACTCCAAACCTAAACATCCTTCTTCCTTAGGTTGATAGATATATTTCAACTGACCTTTGCCATACCTTTCTCACCATTTCCTTTTCCCCATAGAAACTACTTCATCAGCTTTTCAATTGTTTTAATGAGTCCTTTAAAGAGAAATAGATGGGAACCCCAGTAGGTTTGCATAGACAGAAGAACATATTTTAGAAGCTGTAATTTCCCTCCATAGGAAAGGGTTTTACTTGTCCATGAGCCCAATCTTTTCTGGATTTTCTCTATTAAAGGGATGCATTCATAGAACCTAAGTCTTTGTGATGAAATAGGAATTCCCAAATATAGAAGAGGAGAATCCTTAATTTCCATTCCTGTAGCTGTAGACAATGCATTTGACAAATGAGAAGCACTTTTCGAGAGGCTGAAATAACTTTTACTGAGGTTGATAAACAAACTCGACACCTCCTTGAATGTTTTGAGTGTATCTATTAGTAAAGAGACTGAGTGAACATTTTCCCTGTTTAGTAAGATTAGATCATCTGCAAAACATAAAATAGTTAGAGAGAGTTTCTTATACTTTGAGTGATATCTGAAACTGGAATCAGTAGAAGTATTATGCTTCAACATTTGAGTAAGGACCTCTATGCATATTACGAATAGATATGGAGATAGAGGGTCCCCTTGCCTAAGTCCGTTCTTTCCTTTAAACAACTCCATAGGGCACCCATTTATTGATAAACCATAGGATGCAATAGTAATGCATTCTTGAATCCACCTTCGGAAGTTGAGGGGAAAATTCATGACCTCTAAGGTTCTAAGTAGAAAACTCCACTTAACATTATCAAAAGCTTTTTGTAAGTCCACTTTGATAAAACAATTTAGAGGACTTTTCCTGTGGTTATAACCTTTCAAAAGCTCCTGCACTAGAAGGATATTATCCTCAACGTTCCTATTGTTCATAAAGGCTCTTTGATTCTCACTAATGAGAAAAGGTAAAACCTCCTTAAGCCTATTTGCCAAAATCTTAGTAATGATCTTGTAGAGAAAATTTGTACAAGAAATAGGTCTGAATTCACTCTAGGAGGTAGGATGGGTTAGAGACTTTAAGAATCAAACATAGAAAAGTCTTATTAATCTCCTTAAGCAGCGCTCCCTTTAGAAAGAATTCATAAACAACGTCCTAACTAGCCCCCCCACACTACTCCAGGATTTTTAGTAGAAAGTCCCGTTCAATCCATCAGGGCCAGGTGCCTTAGAGCCATTCATATCAAACACCACCTTTTCTATTTCCTGATCTGTCATTGGTCTGATTAGCATAGAAGCTTCATTATCTGGGGTTTCTACTTAAATATATTGCCTTAGGTCAGTTCCAAATCCTGGAGGGCCTCCATCTGAACCTAGAAGATTGCTGTAGTAATTCATAACATCCTTTGAGATTCTATCTTATCCATACACTACTTCTCTAGTTTCAAATTTGATGTAAGTAATTCTGTTTACATTCTTCCTAGCTAGAATTGTGTTAAAAAAGAACTTAGTACATCGATCCCCTTTCTTTAACTAGTTGATTCTGGTTCTTTGCTTTAATAAAGAGCATTGATTGTCAACCAATTGCAAGTAGTTCTCGAGGGCTTCTTTTTTTGTTGTGGCTAGATTCCCATCTGTGGGATTTCAGCCAACGATTTTTGAATAACTGAAAGTTTGTCTCTAGCAGCTTCTGTATCTTTAGAAAGATTCTGACCTTTCTTTGGGTTTAGGATCTTCAATTCCTTTTTAATAGATTTAAGCTTTTGTAGGCATATGTACTGCTTTGTCCCATAAAATTCATACTCTAGCCCCTTCTTTATTTATTGTTTCTTGAAAACCCTCCATTTTTACCATAAAATTGTTGAACCTAAAAGGATGATGAATTCTAGTATTTGTAAACAAATTTCCAATCCACATAGGTTTATGGTCTGAAATTCCAAGGTCTAGAAATTGTGTTGAGCTTCCTGAGAAAATATTGAGTCATTCCGCATTAACCATTACTCTATCCAATTTATTCCTGATGTGCCAAATATAACTTTGCTTGTTTGTCCAAGTGAATCTAGGGCCTTCAAATTTAAGATCTAAAAGTTCCACTTCCTGTATACAGTCAAACATATCAGACGAGTAGTTGAGTAAATTACAATTTCTTTCTGCTTCCGATCTGAATATAGTGGTGTTGAAATCACCATTAACCAGCCATAGAACATTTATCGAAGCCTTTATTCTATGTAGAAACTGCCATAGATCAGTTCTTTGGAAAACAGTGTTCAAACCATAGATAAAAGTTGTTAAAACAACACAATTTTCCATTTTGAAGTACAACTCAGTATGGATAAAATGCTGACTAGATTCCAAAGCTTTGATCTCCAAAAATTCCCCATTATATGCAATAATAATCCTTTCATAAGCATGGCTTCGGTGTTTTGTAAGAAACTGTCATTTGCTACCCAAACAACAAAGTTTATTCAAATTAACTTCTCTAATTTTGGTTTCCAAAAGATAAAAAACTAGAGATTTCTCCTTTGTAACAAAATCCCTTAAAGCGTTGAGCTTTAAGGGGTTATTTATTCTACAAACATTCCATACGATCAAGGTCATATGAGGTTACTTTTTCCTTTGGAGCCTTTCCTACTGCTCCGATTACTTTTCCTAGAGATAACTTGCTCAAACTGCTCCTTTTGAGAAACTCCATTCTAAAGATCAACCTTTTGTATACTATTTTCAGCCTGTATAGGTTTTGGAGCTCCTTCACTTGAATTAAATCCATTAGTTGCTAGAATCGTTTGCCCCTCATTCATTTGAGTATTGTTTGGTTCACTGGGTAGATTTGGACTTGCTCCTTCGTTATGTAGTAAAATTGGGCTCTTCTCCACCTGATTGCCCTCCCTCTTTATAGGAGAAAATTATTCAACCTGAACTCGTTCATAGTTTTTAGATTCTTCTTCTTCCTCCTCACCTTCTTTGCTGTCCCCCGAAAAATTTTCTTTCATCCCCATCACCTCCCAATATTCCACTCTAGTAAAGATTTTTCGTGTAGGTTTCTATTCTTTACATTAAGCATTAAGAGATAGTTTCCATTGGTAAGTAACCAGAAGAGATAGTTTCCGTTGGTAAGTAACCAGATCTTTTTCCTCTTTAAGAGAATGTTTATTTGCCAACCGTAAGATAGGAATGTTGTCTTTCATTTCTTTTTAAATATCGATACTCACACATAACTGTGCAAATCCAACCCTTTTCCTCAATGCAGTGTTTACATCCATATATATTGGCTTCCCTAAGTAACTAACTAACATACTCAATCCCTTGGTAGTCCAATATTCTAAGGGAATATTGTGGATATTCACCCATAGAGGTTATGGTTTTTTTGCCCTTTTGCCTATCAGTATTTCTTTTTCTAATTTAACTTGGATAATTATGATGTTTCTTAAATTATCTATGGAACTTTAGGCTAATAAACTTTAAATTTTCATGAGAATTCTATCTACAAATGCTAATGTGATCTTATTTTATAAAAAAAAAATTGGAGACCGATAATTAAATATATTTGCAAATATATAACATTGGTTATAATGAATTATGAAAATTAGGGTATTTCAAAGTTTCCATCCCATGAAGATTATATTAATATTTTTATTAATCCTAACCTAAAAAAGAAATTAAATAAAATGAGCATTTATGAAAAGCAATCAAATTATTACACTAGTGAAAATAAAATAATTTAATAATAAAGAAAGATCTAGATAACGAAATGTTGGTATCTTGAGGTTCACTTATGTAAAATTTCAATTATCATGCAATATTGGTAATCAAAGTTGAGACAACAATTAACTTAATGTATCTATACCTTCTCCAGAGGCGCACAAGTATATTTAGTTAAAGAATTATCACCTCTTGTATATGCAATTAACCTTAATCAAACTTATTAAGTATAGTTAATCAATTTAGTTATCACTATAGTTTATGGAATCTCTTTCTCTAAACATAGCATGTTTATTCTCCTAGAGCTTAGATTTTTCTTTATCTTTCGTTCCTTTATACAATCCCTAATATTGAATCTCCTGAGATTGGAAAAAAAATCCAAAAATTAAGATTGAAGAGAATAAATCAACTAAATAATGATTTTTCGTGCATTGATAATAAAAATATCCATCCTAAACAATATCCCTAACCCAACCTAGGTATTTAACTAATAAACATCAAGAGAAAAAACTAAAATAAATAATGTTAATATAAAAGAAACAAGAGAAAGAAAGAACAAGAAGAGTTTTCATGATTTTCCCCTAATCTTGCTCCAAATCCTCCTTAATGTTGAGAAACCCCAAAACTAATAACTTAGTAACAAAGTAGGTTGTCACTAGCCTTTAAAGTCCCCTTAAAGAAACTAATAACACTATTTATAAGTTATCATTACATTAAAAAGTCCCAAGTTAGAGAAATTGTACTTTTACGTATCTTTGGATTATGCATTATGAGCCAGGGTTCGGACTAACTGCCACATCAACGCTAATTTTTTTTTATGGAGCTTTAGTTGTAACAAATTAGTGTAAAACCAAAACCTTACACCATTTTGTAACCAACACCAATTTTTTTGTACTTCTTAAACAATTGATCCTCGTGAGAGATAAGACATGTCTCCTAACTTATTTTGATGCCTAATTGGACTTTTAGGCCAAATTCTCCCATTTTTGACATCTTAGAGCTTGAGTTGATCTCCTATGCCTATTACAGATTGTTGTCTCCTATGCCTATCACAGATTGTTGTCCTTTTTATTAACTTCCTATAGACTACATTTTCACTTGGATTAGATAACTGTGGAGATTAATACACTTAAATCTTGGATTTCTCCTTCAAATCATCTATAAGATAATGAACATACAACATATGATAGATGCTAATTACATCGTGTTCTTATCATGATTTATAGAGCGTGTAGCTTATGTTTTAATGATTTATATATGGTATTTGGTACTTAATTTCGTATATATTTTTAACAAAAATTTTTGTAGCTTTCTAATGAAGAATGAATGAATTCGTATAAGTTTGTGCTAATTTGGAATTATTTTATGATTATTTTAGAGGAAGATCAGAACATGGTATAAACTAGGGACCAATATGGGCCTAATGGTATGTTATACAATAAGGGAATGATATGAAGCTATGATGAAGTTATGTTATGGAACAAAAGGACTAACAAAAGGATGTGTAGATTTATGTTCAACTTGTGTTCCATGTTGTTTCATTACGTTTCTTCTGGTTTTTGGCTAGAGTAATATGGGAACAACACAGTTGCAATACAAGTCTATACATATATTGATTGTAATTTTATGAGAAAAAGAAGTCAAGAGGGGTGTAAAGAAACAAAGGAATAACATAGGTTCGTGTTTGAATCAAGTTTCACATAAAGTCTCATATTTCATAAAATTAAGTGAGGGAAAAGAAAAAGGGGAGAGACATTTGGGAGGACCAAAAATTAGTTTTAAAGCCAAGGAGACTTAAGGGTAGATCAAACAGAAGAAATATTATAAGAAACCAACAGTCCATCAAGATTAATTAAGAAGGATCAATATTTAAGAAACATGACTAATCTCCTATTTCTTTATTATTCTTTTTGGTTTTCATTGTTTTATGAAGAACTAAATTGGGATATATATTTAGATATAAAGAACCTTACAGTTAGGTTTTGATTTTGTCTTTTTTAATAAATGTCTAATAAGTTATCCTTGTTCTTATAATCTTGAATTGAAGGAGTAAAAATGGAAGATTCAATTATTTGATTCATATCTATTCAATACATGAGACATATAGTTAGATCACAATGTTTATAAAAAGGGTTAATCATAAAAAAGGTTAAGTGTGAATTGAACGAGAGAGAACCATAAAATCTTCCTAGGGTAAGGTAAAACCTATTAATATAGTTCACAGAATGGATAAATTGATTTTCAAGTAATCTTAATTTAAAAGAAATTTCGATTAATTAATCTAAAGTTTGGAGTCACATGTCTTGAGAGAGAATAAAATTGTAACTTAGGAATTCTTATCGGTCTAAAAAACTATAATTATTTATTGAACCAAAATAAACTCAAGCACGTTAAAGTTTTAAGATGATTCTACATTTAAGTCTTATCTATTTATAATTGTTTTTCTTTATTTATCGTTTTGGCTAATTAACTATTCTTTATTATTTATATTAGTTTAGCTTTCTTTTCCAATTTAAACATTTGTTTATTTAGATTAGATATTAGAAAGACAGTTAGTACTAGTAATCATAGTCCTTGTAGGATTGAACCGTACTTATCGATGCTAACTACAACTACACCACGCACTTACAATTAAATACATCAACATGCTATATAGTGTTAAATTATAACTAATAGGATTCTTACCTCGAGACGTAGAGCTATTAATTCAGGAAAGAAGATCTTGGCCAACAAGCTTCTATCCTTGGCCCCTTCCAGGTGGGATCCTAACTCCTTCGCTACTGGTTGATCGATTCTGATCCTTCTATCCACCTCCCGAGTTGAGTGAATCTTGTCGGTAGCCGTCTCAATAGTAGCATTCCCCGTTTACCATTTAAGAGGATTCCTCCCCTTGAAAACTTTTAGCTGATTCAATAAACTTTGAACCTTAGAAACATGCACAAATATAAACTTTCAGTTTCTCTTATATTTAACTTGTTGCTTATTCTCAAGTAATTGACAACAAGAAACCTTAGCTTATTACTTAATTAACTATAAGAAGAAATATTCCACTTTTATAGGTGTATAGTGACATTTAACATATGTCATAAGCCTTTTAACCATTAGTCGTCCCTAATGGAAAAGCTATAGTCTCTTGAGAGTTTACTAAAATGATACCAACAAATACCAATCTAAATCCATTAGTTGGCCTAATAGCTAATAACTTAAGATATACATATTTAAGTCTCAACTGAATTACAAAAACTAACGCATAATATTTCTTAAATGAATCAATATATAGACAAGACATTGCAAACACTATTCAACCTTTTTCATTAAGTTCAAATAATTCAACTTTACTTTTTCCTCATAAGGTACCTTTTTGAAGAATGAAAAGTATATTATTCCTTAATAGGAAGCAATGTTACAAAAGTCACAAAGTATTCTTGATAAGGTACTTTTTTAAAGAACTAAAAGCATATTATTCCTTAATAGGAAGCAAGGTTACAGAAGTCACAGAGAAATTGGATGGATGGACTACAAAGAGGCAATAATAGTGAGAAGAGGGGAGCAAAGAAAATTTACTCTTGATAATATTTCTCTCTACTTTCTCTCTTAATTAATTATGATTATATCTTTCCACTTTTGGCAGCTAAATCTCTCTGATTGGTTTGTTGTTGTTTTGGTGCTAAACCTTATTTGAATCTCTGGGAGGCTTTGCCTCAGTGGAAGGCCATCTTTTAGCCTCGCATTATATAAAGGAAATTAGGAAAATAACCTCTACACATGTATTGTCTATGGAAGGGCTTTTAGAACTCTCGTGTGAGATAATGGGTGTTAAAACAAACTTTAGCTCAACTTCTCAGTAACAACAAAATTATGTCTTTTTCAGCCCAAACTAGCCTAAAGAACAAGAATGCTCCTATTAAGATGTTACTAATGCAATCAGAGCCTAAAGGAATAAATTGAATTTTTAAAATAAAAAATGTTAGTTAAAACATTTCCAAAATGTTATGTAAAATGGTATGCTAACCACTCCCATTGAACTACTAAAAGTTGTGCAAGTGCTTGGTCCTCAACATTGGTGGGGTTCTTTTGGAATTGAAGACCTGCATTCCCTATGGTTCAAGCTTGGGCTATTGTTAGATAGGGTAAAAAGGGACATGAAAGAACTATATTGATGGAGGATGGATCTCTCCTATCCAATTCAATGCATACACTTGCTTGACTGAGATATTAGAGAAAGGATGGCATGTAGTGGTCAGCCCATATTTGTACAAAGATGAACCACTCCCATTGAACTACTAAAAGTTGGCGTAAGTGCTTAGTATTCAGCATTGGCGGGGTCCTTCTAGAATCGAAGACCTACATTCCCCATGGTTCAAGCTTGGGCTATTGTTAGAGGGGGTAAAAAGGGACTTGAAAGAACTATATTGATACAGGATGGATATCTCGTATCCTAATTCAATGCATACACTTGCTTGACTGAGAGATTAAAGAAAGGATCATGACATGTCGGTGGTCAGCCCATATTTGTACAAAGATGGAAACCAGGAACTAAATGTGGTAGAGGTAACATTGATTCATTTATAGATTGATTTCCACAATATGCCATTAAAGCTATAGACCATTGAAGGTTTAAGTTTTATAGCTAGACCACTTAGGAAACCAATTAGCATGGATTCTCAAACTACCAATATGGAAATAATTTGCTATGTAAAAATATGTGGCGAAGTAAAAAGAAATGTTAAACTTCCAAATAGTATACCTATAAAGTTAAAAGAGGATAGGGAAATCGTGAAATGTGAATTCGTAATTGCTTACCTTTGGAAACCCAATAATGATTAAAAAAAAATGGAAACCTATAGAAAAGGTCTTTAAGACTTGAGAGCATGATGAGCTTTTGGGTTTGGGAAAAACTGAAGTTTCTAAACAGAAGGATATGAGTGAAATTGTGGAGGATAAACCTGAAGCTCCTGCTGTTACTATAAAAATAGGTGAAATATTAGTTGAGAAGCCTTAGGTGGAACCTAAAATGGATGTTGTAAAGCCCCCCAGAACTAGTTGGGAGTCCTCTAAATAAGGAACCTATTAAGGAAGCAGTGTCCAACGCAAGAAGAAAGTTTACAAGGAAGAAAGGGAAAAACAAATAAATAGGAAATCAACCCGTCTACGGTCCAGTCAGGCTCGGGCCTGAGCTTGGGCTCAGACCACCCCATTGCTATCCCTTTTAACGGTTTGTAATTTTACTCGTCTTTTATCTCATTTTTCTTAGTTTAGCCTTATAAAACTACATTTTGAGGCCTTTCAAGGCTTATCAAAGAATTCAATTATCTTTTAAAAAATTATTTGACATTCAATACTAAGATGATATTTCAGTTTCTATTGGCCGGTGTCGGTGTCGGTGTCGGTGTCGGTCAAGGAAACGAACCCTATGTTGATTAGGACGGACACGCAGCCACAATAGGGAAGCTGTAGGGGATTAACGGATTAACATTCGATCATCGGGCTCGGGAAAGACCCCTAAAATTAAAGTAATTATTTTCTTAATTCGGTTAAGATTAATAATCATATTGAATTCTAAGCAGATTTGAGAAAAGTAGTTTCTAAAATATTAATTAGTCTCCATAAAATTAAAAAATTATTTTCTTAAGTAGCTAAGAAAGGTTTTTAATTAAATTTTATTTATTTCAATTTGATTAAATAAATGAAATTTATTATTTTTATTTAGAGATTATTATTTTATATATTTAGAAATTATTTTTTAAATTTTGAATAATAAGTTTGATTTATTAGAAAAGGTTTTTTCATCTATTAATTTAGAAATTTGTTTATCTAATTTATTAAAGAAATATTTTTAATTAATATAAAAATAAATAATGTAAATAACTTTCCTAACTAGATTTAAAATTTTTAATTTTGAAAGTAGTTTACTTTAATATTAGAGAATAGTAATCTAATTAAGGAAAATAATTTCTTTAAATCAGAAATGACTTCTATTTAAATTAGAATGTCTCGTTTATAATTTTTTAAAAAAAATGAGTATTCCTAAATTATAATAAGTGAGAAGTAGAATTTAGTAAAAAAAATTTAAAAATAATTTTATTAAGAGTGTCAAGAAAATTTGAAACAGTTTCTATTTAAATTTGAATTTGTAGTAAACGTTGGGTTATATTTATAACAAATTAAAACCTTAGTATTTGATCCTTATAAACTTGTAATTCTTGTTAGTATTGTAAAATCAAGTATAAATTTAAATTTATAATACAATCTTCTCTTATATCAATTTGCTTAATTTGACGGTCATCCGTGATATATAACAACATAGATTAGTGGAGTGTGCAGCAAACTGACCAGAAATTGCTCTTCGTCTCCAACCGAAGTCCATTTGATTCATTTGCCTGAAGCCTAACCTACGGTTTCTTTGCCTGTTTTACGCACATATTTTTTCTCCGTAAAAAATTAAATCTGTAGTTGGGTTATCATATAACGAGATCCTTTATACGTATAAATCTGGGCCAATTCTGTTTCACATCTATATACTTTTCTAGATCATATATATTTTATATAAATAGGATCAACTAGAACATAATTGACACTTAATTTTAATTTAGACAAAGATGATTTGATCTCTTATCATGCACATATCAACTTTTGCATAAAAACTGGATTGGATTTTTTTTGTCTCTATACGAAAAATAGCCCAACCAATGTCTTGGAACTCAAAAACTTTGGACACATCGATTATCGTGATTCAAATTTCATTTTCTTGTGATCGTGCATCGGCAAAGTATGAAACACCTTAAAAGAAGCTACGAATGTACCGGTGAATTAGCTTCTCGTATTTTGCAAGAGGTTTCTTCACCAAATTCACTCTATTTCCCACAAGATGACAAATACTTCTGTAAATAACCAAGGAACATAAAAAGCTTCAAATGGTGTAAAACAAGGGCGATGGTTTAGACATAAATCTTCGCCCTAGAATAAGTCCAATAGATTAACTTAGAAAGTGGCGGCATATGGTGTACGCTCATTTGGTGAAAACGCTGACTGCTGGGTTTTGACCAAGTGTGCTGCTTGGGTGGAGAAAGAAATCATAGTATCTAAGGTGTGGTTTCCTGTCTCTGTTTTTCCTATTTCATGCTGAAGATAAGACAACAGAAACCTTTCACTGGTTGGGCTTCTTGGTAATGCACCGTAAATTAGGCCGAGGCAATAACACTGCAAGAGACGCAATAAACTAAATAGACATTCACACCAAAAGTCTACAAGTTACATTGAATACCAGGACGGAAACAGCCTATATCAAACAAGGCTGTCGTCCAACAAGCCCTACAACAAGATACAACTGCCTTTCGTCTTCAATGTTCAATAACCTAACTTTTGCCTAGACTTCAGCTACATGATTACTTACGTGGAGTTTTCCTCCCAGTCAACAGGTGACAGAACAGTACCTGAAATTGATCTAGCCACTTCCATGAACTTGTCCTTCAGAAAGAAGATGTGCCATATATTGCTGCAATGACAATAGAGGACAAGATAAGCCTCAGTTAATCCACACTCCATTAACGGACTTAGTGTTCTACTTTATCATATTAGGTGGTACTGAATCGCAGATAAGGAACCAAATAGTTAAATGCACGGATGCCATTGCCAGCAAAGTTTTTTTTTTTCAAATTAACAAATATCTCAGTAATTCCTCTCAGTGGTTATAACTGCTAATACCTTCCGCTTCAACTGTAGAACTATTTAGAAAGCTTAGTGTTCTCATAAATTTCATATAATGATGAATATAAGTATCTTTCCTTCTCTGTCAAAGCAAAAGGAACCAAACACATTTCAAGCATACATTCAACAATGAAAATTTTCCAAACAACCCCAGCTTAATAAACAGAAATAAGCAAGTACAATGAAGAGGAACCTCAAGTATTTCTCGGCCCTTTTTCTAATCCCACATGATTACTAACTTCAATACAAATAAACATCTTAGTAAAACAAAACTTAAAAGTATTAGGTAGCAGCACCAAGAGTAGGTAGATCAAAATCTAGAAATTCGTCAGCAGTTGAAAGTTTATTGTAAAATCCTTTTAGCACGCACTTAAGAGGCAAAATAGAAAACCATTGATGCTTAGGAACTTGTGCTATAAGTTTCTTTGATTTAGCAATGTAATAATAAAAGGAAATTGGCAACCAATGCAAATTGCTAGGACCAAACTTTTGAAATGATCAATAGTAAATCTATCTATGTTGACTATATGCATGTTGATACAACTTACAGAATGATAGGCATAAGGTGATTTTCCTTGTCGTTCAAAATGTTTAGCCATGATACAGAACTCAATTGGACCCCATTCCTCTGATTCAAAGCAATTTCCAAGAGCTGCTTTATATAACTACAAAATGACAACAAAACCATCTCAACCAAACTCCACAAATGCCAATTAGATAGCAAACACGGAATCCATCTTCAAAGCCTTGAATACGGACCTTAGCTGTGTCAGTTAACACCTCAGTTCCAGCAGGGTAAGATGCGTAGAATTGATCAGCTTTAGAGTAACCAGCTCGAGTTCTGTGAAGAGTATCAGTGAGATACAACTCTCGAAGAGCTAGAATTGTAAAGGAAAATATAAAATATTGTGGATAAATGGGAAGGTGAGAGAAAGAAGGAAAAGGATATCATGGATGGATGAACGATAATAACCAGAGAAAACAGATGAAATCCCACCAAAGAAATGAAATGATGGTGTCAAATAGGAAATACAGTCCAATGCCAAATGAGTTAAATGTTAAGCCTAATCACGATGAGAAATCATGAAAAGCCCACCACAAGGAAAGGGAGATCAATTTCAAAAGAAACCCAAGAATGAGACTAGGAAATAAGTTGGAGATGGTAATGAACTTACGTATTGTTAGTATAGAAGAAACTGACGAAAGCAACACCACAATAGATGCCAGTATAGGATACTATTTTCCGAAATCTTTGTATCTTGAGAATGCCTTTGAAACCACCGTAGATATCATAGAGTATCATGATCACCTGAAGCCATAAAGTTATAGTCGAAGCATTTCATCGAACAACTTGAGTGTAGAAGGACTGGCAAGTAATAGAACCAATCAAGTAGGCATAATTACATGCATAATTAATCAAACATATAATCAAATACCTGGGCTGCAATGTGCTTTTGATGTTCCAAACGCATAAGAAAATCCTACTTGTAAATAAAATGCTCTAGCATACGGAACATTTAACACCACCCTCTACATAGAAAGAAATATCGAATTTGACGGATGACTGGAACCAACATGAACATCCCCTTTGGTACTTTATAGAAGTTAATTTTTCATAATGAGGTAAAAGACTTGTTTAAGGAAAATTCCCATAATACGCCAAGCGTACTGTCATAAACGTAATCACAAGAAT
Organism: Erythroxylum suave; assembly: GCA_027563595.1. Lineage (NCBI taxonomy): Eukaryota > Viridiplantae > Streptophyta > Magnoliopsida > Malpighiales > Erythroxylaceae > Erythroxylum > Erythroxylum suave. The sequence goes on along the minus strand of JAOSBN010000003.1, from coordinate 22,035,099 downwards.
GTTACAGATCACTAACTAATCCAGAGAACTTTTCTCAAACAGTAAATCATAACCCAAAAACTCACACAGTGTTTCTAAAACTATTTTGCATTAAAAGGAAAACATGGTAAGCAACAATAAAAAAGAAAAGATTAGAATCTCGCAAACAATACTCAGATATCGTGATTTGTGATATGTTGAAATAAAAAACACATATTGGTGGTGGAAGCCCCAATTCGAAAGCAAAGAAGGCCTCAATTAAAATAAAGGCAAGTCAGTGAAGACATACCCTAGAAGACGAGATCGTTATTTTTCTTTTCTTTTTCGTCGGTCCTCAATCATAGTAAAATCGTCACCTATCAAAAGAAACTATTATTAACAATAAAAAAACTCGTAAAAACTTAATTTTACTCATTTGAAACACAGAAACTTGTTTTCCCAATATTTTTAACCTTCTGGGCTTCAGAACAAAAATAAAAGTAGACCATGTTTATTCTGTTACCTTTTTTTCCGTCTGGGCAAAATAACATGCTTCCAAGACAGGATTGGACAGCAAAAAACCTTTATTTATTTTTTCCTTCCACTAGTTAATAGAACGATTACCTCGACCCGACCCAACTATAATAAAGAGATAAGCAAAGCAAACCTTTTCCTTAGAATTGATTAATACGTAAAAGAAATAACCACAGCAACACAAGATTTGCTTCTTGTTGGAGAAACACGAGTAATATTTATATCCTTCAAATTTTCTGGTTGATGTTTAGCAAGAAGAAACACAGCTATACAAAGAACCTGCTCATCATGACGACAATGCTCATCTCATTAGAAATATAAGTTATGTTTACTCATATCATATGCACCACAGCAAATTTCCTTAAAACTTTGCTTTTTGTAATAAGCTTTAAAAACCCAATTACTACCATCGCAAAACCTTCATTAAATTACCGAGCACGCCACTTGTCAATGTCATCGCAAACAAAGCTGAAACACTAGTTTAAAAAACAATTTTCAATTCAAATCTTAGAGATAATCAAAATGGAAAAGATTCAAACTGAAACTGAAACTGAAAGTTAATAATCATTCTCACCTGACAACATACAAAATTCCAAAAAGCCATTTGATGGAATAGCCCATGGAAAATGCATGGCAATTCAAGAAAAAACTTGTATTTACCCTTAGTCACGAGCCCAACATAATTATCACTCCAAATTGTTAGTTTATATCCCACAAACAATCACTTTACTTCTACTTCGGTGATAATTATTTAAATACATTCTTTATATTATACATGTTTAGATGTATATGATAAAATGTGTGGGATAATTATATATTGCAAATGAAATTATAAGGAGATCATAATTATAAGATTTATATTGTATTTATATATTATCCTTAAAATTATTCTTATGCATTGTTCCACTAAGACTAAACATTAATATAAGGTAAAAAAAATTAGAACATGTTATGTTTTTCTTTATGAAATAAGTAGTTGATTTCATAGGCTAAAATATAGAGATATTTAAATGAATATGTGAGTGCTTGTTAGAAAACAAATTTACTAGATAAACTCGATATGAGAAATTTATTTTAAACATTGCTTGTATGTCCATAAAAAAATTTATTGTGATTATTGCATAAGTAATTCTTTGACTTAAAATTATCAAAGTTATCTCACATAAGAATTACTATGTTTTAATACTACTAATGACTTATTCTAGTCAGGGGTAACTCAGTCTATAGTTATCGGATGTAATATGAACTATATGTAGGGAGTTGAGCAATCAATATATAATTCATCAACCTAATGTAATTAGGAATAATGTTCCATTTTTATAGATTAGTATTGATTTAGGAAATCCTTGGTCAGGGTGAAATGAAACTTTGTAAAATAGTTTACAAATGTCATTAATTTAATCAATTGCTAATGATGGAGAACTAATATAATTGTACTCATCTAGAGTAAACATTAATTACATGTTATACATCTAATTGGTATATTATATGATAAAATGATTGAATTATACAAAAAAAGTCATACATAAAAAGATTAGTCAAAATTACTTTGAATTTTCTAAATATTTGGGAGGTAATGTTATATTACTAGATGTCAATCTTAACTATGGATATAAGTTATTTAATTATAAGTTACACCCAAACATGATTTAGGGTATAATTTATATCCATTTTAATATTCTGTGGATACTATTATAAATTGGACAATTGTACAGCTACAGTGGTTGAGATGGGCTGATTTTGAAAACTGTTCTAGAGATGCGACAAAAATATGGTCAAGTTTTGAAATGAGGTACCAATTAAGATTTATGGTTTATAATGATTTAATTGTTATTCATTTTATAGAATTAAAGTGATATTGGTTTTTGGGAAATGAAAATATGAAAAAGTTTCATAAATATTTAGCTGCAGTTAGAACCGAATTCTATCCCGATTTTTCAACAGTTATATAAAAATAAAATTTAATTATATAATTTGATTAAAATTATTTGATTGTTATCTAGTTGATAAAAATTAAGGCTTTATGTTTTAACTAAACTCGAAACTGTTGTTCAGAAAAAATTTTATAGCACTCCCGCGCTTACTTCCGCTTTGAAATTGTTTTTGTTCCTGAAAACACATAACCTGACAAAAAAACAGAATACAAGTTGTTTATTCTGGTTAGTGTTTTGTATTTTGTTGTTTTTGGAATTTTCGCTTATGTGTCAAATGCCCTTGTGTATATTGATCCCAACGTTTCTGCTTTGTTGTTAATTTTTAGGGCTAGTGCATATGATGTCTTATTGTTGTGGCCGCTATATATGAGGATTTGTCTTTGAGTTTTTACGTTAGAGAAATAAGGCACCGAAGAGACGCATCAAGTAGTGTTACCTTGCGTTGCTGGCAGCTCCATGAGATGGGGCTACTTGAAAAAATTGCAGTACAAGGCGTGGAGGCGCGATGTGAGAGACTTGCGGCAGGAGCATGGAGGGGCTGCCAGGGGTTGTCGGCAATGGTAGGACCTTCAGGAGGCGGGAGGAGGAGCTGTCGTTGGCAACTGTGAGGATGAAAATTGTTTTCTAGGGGTTATTTTATTAGAAATGTTTTAAAATTTAGTTCAAATTTTCAATTAGTTGAATTATTAAATTAAATTAATTACTATGCGGAAATGAAAGGTTGCACCCCTAAACGTTTCGTTTTCTCTGCGAAAGCACCTATGCTTTTTCCCCCGTTCAAGCCGCCAGACAATGGAGGAGGGTTGGAAGGAAATCACCAAACGAAGTCTGTTGCTACTTCTTTTAGGGACATGGTTCTCAACAAACCTGCACCCCAAAAGAGGCCAATGCAAGATCTCATTTCGGCAAAGTTGTTCAAGGTGGAGTTGGAGAACGGAGACCGTCTACGTCCGAAAGTATACATTGATGATGCCTTGTTCAAAGAATTATGTATCCCATGGGAAGATGCGTTGATAGTTAAACTTCTGGGTAAGACTCTCGGTTTTCATGCCATGAGAGATCGATTAAAAGCAATCTGGAAATTGAATGGAGATTTTGAAATCAGAGATATTGGTAACGGTTTCTTTATGGTCAAGTTTGACATTGATGATGATCGATGGAAGGTTATAAATGATGGCCCTTGGATGATCTTTGACCATTACTTATCTGTCCGCTGCTAGTCTTCAGACTTCGTAGCAAAGTCAGCAAAGATTGACAGAACGTTGGTATGGATTCAGTTCCTTAGTCTTAATATGGTTTATTATGATGAGAGTGTTTTGCTTGCGCTTGCATCAGTAGTTGGTAAACCTGTTAAGGTAGACCCAAATACTTTGCAGGCAGAAAGAGGGAAGATTTGCCAGAGTTTGTGTGGATATTGATCTGAATATGCCAGTTGAGGGAAAGGTCTGGATTAATGACCATTGGTACCATATTGAGTATGAAGGGCTCCATCTTTGTGTGCTCATTGCGGGTGTTATGGGCACGTTAGTCGTGATTGCTCACAGGCTGCTAATTTACATGGAAACATGCAGAATGTAAATAACGTGCCAATGGGGGAAGGTAGCTCATCTCAGGCAGCGGAAACCGTGAAAGAGAATGGCGGAGAGGACTTGGACCCGAAGGCAATTGTTGAACACGTGGCCCATGGTGAGTGTATGATAGTGAATCGTAAGAAATCGAAATAGAAGCCGAAGATACAACTGTCTCCGAAGATTAAGGGAATGCCGAATAATTTTGGGGGGTCCAATCTTCTTCAACCTAATTTGACTCAGAAATTAGATATGGTTCCATTTTTAAGTCCCCAAACTACGATGATTCAGCAATAAGATCCTCTTTATGTGGAGCACTTCTCAAATCGTTAAAAGCGATCTAGGAAAGATGGGAATGCTACTGGAAAGAGTGGCAGTGGAAAAACAAATAGTGCTGATATCTTGATAGCTAACTCAATGAAGCTTACAGATAAGAAACAGGTTAATTCCCCTAAAGGTGAACATCACAATTCACCTCTTGGCGTTACTGGAGCTCCACAAGATGGCCTTATTGATGGACAAACAAATTTGGCTTATGGTGAAGTTCATGAAGTGGTGGTAGAAGAATTGGTGCCTGAAACACAGGAAGGTGTAAGGTTGAATCTGCCAAAGGTGGTGCATGGCAGTATGCACGATGCTATGGATGACAGTTGACGTCTCCTTTTCCCCCTCCATGTTTTTGTTTATGATGATTGAGTTCCAAGATTGTCGTATTGCCTCCTGGAATGTAAGGGGGGCAGCAAATAAGAGGTGTCAGAGACACATTAAAGAGCTTGTTAGAAATTTCTAACCGGACATTTTTTGTGTTTTTGAAACCCAGACTTCTTTTGTGCGAACTAAACTTTTTTGGGATAGGATGGGTTTTGTCGCAGTGGGTGTGG
>JAOSBN010000003.1:22009685-22024663 GCA_027563595.1 Erythroxylum suave | reverse complement strand
TTCGTTTTTCGAGAGGTATGGCTCAACAGAATTTATGCACCAGATGTGGTTTATTCCCAGAAGATATTCTTCACTGCTTTAGGGATTGTGAAAATTCTCTTCAAGTTTGGATTGCTCTTCAGTTTACGGCTCTTACTAGTTTCTTTGATGATGATCCGATTTCGTGGATTACTCAGTAGACCCTCAATCATGAAGTTTTTGCTCATGCTATTTGGTGGATATGGAGGTGTCGAAATGCCAGTTGTATGGGTTCAGACAATTGGACTAAAGAGATGGTTTGCCGTATTCAAAGTTCTTTTGAGGAGAGTAGAAAATTCCTACACTTTGAGATAAAACCTCTTACTCTTCGGCAGATTTCTTGGCAGAAACCCCCTCCACATTTTATCAAAATTAATGTGGATGCTAGTTGTCTTCAGGGAATCACACGTAAGGCGGGTTTTGGTGGTATTCTCAGAGATTCTGATGGTCTTTGGGTAGTGGGATTTTCTAGGCACTTAGGTGATGCAGATATTCTCTTAGCTGAACTTGAAGCAATCAAACAGGGTCTCATGCTAGCTTGGATGAAGGGTTATAGGCTTGTGCTGTGTGAGACAGACTCCCTTCTTGCTATGAATCTCATCATGCTACCTACTCCTCCACGCTTTCATGCTTATGCAATAACCCTGTATGATATCCACAGCCTCATGCAAAAGGATTGGAGAGTGAAAGTGAATCATGTCTTCTGTGAAGCGAATTTTTGTGCTGATCATTTGGCAAAACAAGGAGCTAGCTCTTCTACGAGATTTTCTATATGGGAATCTCCTTCCCGGAATCTGGAATACCTGGTGCATGCGGATGCCCAGGGGGTCTTTTTTTTAAGATAGTTTTGTTCTATGTTTTCTTTATCACCAAAAAAAAAAGAGCAAATATTTCAAATACTTATCTTTCCTAGTTAACAACAAGAATATATTAATTAAGATAATATCTTAATTTTCATATTAAAGTAATTAATTTTTTAATATCATTAAGATTAATAATTAATTATATTAATTTCTAATTTAATTTTAAAATTAGTTTCTAAAATTAAAGTCAAATTTCTCTGACTAAGATTCTTATCTTATTGTAGGTCAAGAATATTTGTATAAAACTTGTACTATTTTTCCTCATAATTTTGTTTGCAAACTCTATACATAATGTCATATATATGCCCCTAATATGACTTTTCATTGAGTCAAGAATCATCAATACCCTACAATCATCAATACCCTGTCACTAAAATTTGAAGTAATTATTTATGTTCAGGAATACTTTTAAAAGTGATAAATATAGTTGCAAACTTAGTAATAGTAGGACACATAATCTTAATCCAGCCTTCCTGCTTTCTTAACTAAGAAAAAAATATAATATTATTATATAAAAAATTGTGAACTTAAATGCAAGGGAAGCAATACTAGATATATAATCTATACTACTAATATCTTTTGAAAGGAGATTTATATAATGAACAGTGCATGGAAACCGATAAATATGCTCATAATTTGATTATAATAAGTACCCATCTAATAAATAATCAGCTACATTATCTATAACAAAATATACAAAATTCTTTGGTTCAACTAACTTGATAATTTTAAAAATTAATAAAAATAAAGCACGAATAATTTTTATCATGTCAAAAGTATTAAAAGACTCAATAAAAGTTGTTATAATATTATAAGAAAACAAGAAATTAATTAAAGTTATTTGTCTTTTATCAAGCCATCTAGTATTAGTATGTAGTTGATCACCCTGAGCTAATAGGGCTTGTCTAATCCAGTCGATGCTTTTGTTACTAAGTTGTGGACCTCCTTACTCCTATATAGCCTGAAGTTCTTTTCCCTCTAGACTACATAAAAGGAGTATGTGAAACGTATTTTTAGAATGGATCCTTCTTGTTTCATGGATTTTACTGTTTTAGTGACCCCAGTCGAGTATAAGTTCTCATTCTCTATATGGGCAGTATTTGCTGTAATAGTTACAAAGATATCTCAACTTGTTTTGTGAATACCACTAAAAATCAAATATTTATGTGATTTTGATAATTAAGATGAGTCAATTGTAGAAATGATACGAGAGATAAGATGAGTCGATAAAAGCCATTTGTCTCCTCCTATTGGTCACTTCTTCAGAAAATTTGGCCTCCTAATTTCAATGGCAGTCATTCTGCTTTTGATTGAGCTCACTGGACTCAATTAACAGTTGTATAGGTAAAACAAATTAACAGTTGTATATGTATAACAAATTAACAATTAATGACTTATATTTAAATTTTAATTCTCCTTATTTCACGGCCATGCATTTTATAGATTACATATACATTAATGCTATTTCTAATTATAATAACATCACAGCAATCACGTAAAACTAAAACTTTTGAAACCCAGACGGACATGCTACTTAGCAAATTATTTTGGACATAAAAATTTTGCAATGCAAAGCTCATCCCCCAACCCCAATGGTGCCACTGGAAAGAGCACTCCCGATCAGGAGGAAAAGGAGCATCCACCGAATGTGAGGATGACCGACAATGTAACGTCCCATAAAGATCGCCTGCTAGGGCGATCACATACTGTCACCAATATGGTTGATGTGGATGACGGAGATATTCTGGTATCTAAGGATGACAAGGGACTGTTCCTCACTATCTCTAATAAGGTCCACGTGAGACTTCAAGAATCGTGGTCCTTCTCAATGATTGTTAAACTCCTGGGAAGCAATATAGGATACGCCCTTATGTGCTTCAAAATTCGTGCGCTTTGGAAACTGTCATCGGACCCGAAGGTTATTGACATGGAAGGTGGTTTCTTTTTGGTAAGATTTAACAATGCGGAAGAAATGCATCATGCCCTTTTGGGTGGCCCCTGGGTGGTTCTTGGACACTACCTAATGGTGCAACACTAGTATCCGAGTTTTAGAGCGAGTTCCGCGACGTGCTCACGAGTTATAGCCTGGGTTTGGTTCCCGGATATGCCTCTGGAATATTATCATAAGAAGATTTTGAGGAAAGCAGGTGATCTTATCGAAAAGACAGTTAAAATCGACCTCAACACATTAGAAAATCATCGGGGGAAGTTTGCAAGAGTGGCAGTGGAGATTGATATCTCCAAACCGCTCCTATCAAGGTTCATAATAGACGGTGAATGGCTTCGGATAGAGTATGAGAACCTCCCACAGATCTGCTTTGGATGCAGGAGGATTAGCCATGATAATGTCAGCTACATCTTCTCTGAGAGAGTCCCACTAGTCTCACAGGTTGAAAGACCTATCACCAACCCGCTCAACCCGGCTGCTCAGTCCACGCAGAAGGAAGGAAGCGTGGAAACCCAGGCTAAACCGTCAACCACGACTGTCAACTTTGGACCATGGTTGCATACCCCTCGTAGACCCTGTCTGAACTTTGGCTATGCTGGGAAAGGCAAGTCCTAAGATTCGAAAGTACAGATGACGAATCCCCAAGTTTCACGAGATTCGATGGGATCGGGATTCTCGGTGCTAAGTGGAGAGGAGGATGTAAGAAAGGTCAATGACCCGAGGAAGGAAAGCGGACACAATCTTAGGAATATACTCGTTAAAACTCCGGGATCGCATCAAAATTTAAACCAGAAGGATACTGTGGGCCCTCCGAACAACTCAACGCCTGATGGAAATTTCCCCACCCAGACACCCGCGTATGGCAACATCAGCGGAATTGGATCCCCATTCCAGTTTTCTATGGGCCCCGCCCTTAATAAAGTCACTATGACTCCCATAGACCCCATTTTAGTTGGTGCTAAACCTCAGAGAGTTAAACCCCCCAAGAAGGGGCTCAAGGATGAAGCGGCCCAAAAACCATCTGACCACACTAAGTCCGTCACTAAGAAGGAGGGGGCCTCAGCTTCGATGGACCTCCCAGGGCATGGACCAGGCTCAAGTAAAAGATCCAGGACAATAGGAACTGATGACATGGAGACACATTTCCATGAAGATTTGAACCAATGTATCTTGAGTCTTGAAGAAGCGAAAGTTTGACTGGAGTTTCCTCACCAAACAGGATTCGAGGGCATGGTTTATGAGGGTTCTTCCATGAACATGATCAGGGTGGAGCAGGATAATCCTAGCTTCTAATGTTCTATCTTCCTAAGATTGTTTTATGTCTATTCTATCATAGAACTGTAGAGGAGCTGCTAGCTCCAAATTTTGTTCGGTAATGAAGGAACTCATCCGTCATTATAAACCCCAAATTAGTATTGTCTTGGAGCCTAGAGTTAGTGGGGATAAAGCCGAGAAAGTGATGAAGAGATTAGGATTGCCAGATTGGTATAGGGAGGAAGCACAGGGCTTTGCAGGTGGCATTTGGATTTTGTGGGGCCGGGAAGTTACATCTGTACAGATCATTGAATCCCATAAACAATTTATTCATTTCTGATGGACCTCTTCCATGGCCATGAGGCTGTGCACCGCTACATATGCCAGTCCAATACCAAACAGAAGGCATGAATTGTGGACAAACCTTTGTAGGTTATATTCATGTATTGATGAACCTTGGATCCTTGTAGGCGACTTCAATGCATTGCTCCACCCTGAGGAGAAAAGACAAAGAGCAAACTTCATTGGTATTGGTAACAAGGATTTCCAAAACGTAGTGTCGAACTGTGGACTAATAGATTTGGGCTTCATCGACCCAAGATTCACGTGGTTTCAGGGACAACTAAGCGAGTAGTTGGACCGAGCCTTGTGCAATGTCAGTTGGAGAAGATATTTTCCGGATGGATCTCTATGACATCTACCAACATTAAAATCGAACCATAGGCCGATTTTGGTATCCTTTTATGCAGATACTCATATATCACGTCATAAGAGGCCTTTTCGCTTTCAGGCTGCTTGGATGACCCATCCGGATTTCGAGAGTTTTATAGAATCTAACTGGGATAATTCAGTTAACTAGAAGGTAGCATATTCGAAATTTGTAGAAAAGGTTGAGGACTGGAATAGAAAGACCTTTGGTAACGTGTTTATTAGGAAAAATAAACTACTGAAAAGGATTGAGGAAACAGAGCAGATCTTGGGCAGGCGAAACTCTAGTGTGCTATAGAAAAAACTGAAGTGTCTCAGGGAGGACTTGGAAGCAGTACTTATTCAAGAGGAGATAATTTGTTTCCAAAAGGCCCGGGTGAATTGGATCAACTTTGGAGATAGGAATACCTCCTTCTTCCATACGAAAATGTTGGCTAATAAGCGGTTTAATAAGATCACGCTACTTCAAAATTCCAATAGAGATTAGATTATAGATGATCAGTAACTATGTCGGATGGCGATAGACTTCTTTCACCTCCTATACACGGACGAACCTAACTACGAGAGCATAGCAAGGTCTCCGAACGGTTTCAGTTCCAGGATTGATTCCCTAGACGCTGATATGCTATCTTGGCCCACCAATGATGACGTTTATCGAGTTGTTAAGACAATGGGCAGCTTTAAAGCCCCTGACGTGGACGGACTTCAACCCATTTTTTATCATTCTCAGCGGCAGGTTGTTGGAGATTCAGTCTCCAAGATGATAAGAAGCTTTTTCGATGAAGGAAGCATGAACGCGGAACTCAACGAGACACTTATTGTGCTGATACCGAAAATCCTTTACCCCATTAATCTTAGTCAATTCCGTCCTATTAACTTATGCAATGTGTCATACAAAATCATTACTAAGTTGATAGCGGACCAACTAAGCCCTTATATGAGTCAGTTGGTGGGTTAGACCCAATCCAACTTTGTTAAAGGGCGACAAATTACAGATAATGTGGTGATTATCCAGGAAGTCCTACACTCTATGAGACGGAAAAAAGGAAAGGAAGGGTGGATGGCCATTAAAATCGACCTGGAGAAAGCATATGACAGGTTGAGGTGGAAGTTCATTAAAGAAACCCTAGAGATGACAGGTCTCTCTGAAGAGTGGATACAACGCATTATGCACTGTATCACTTCTGCATCGATGCGAATCCTTTGGAATGGGGTGGTAATGGATTCTTTTAAACCAACCAAAGGAATCAGACAAGGCGATTCTTTGTCTCCCTATATTTTTGTTTTGTGCATGGAACGCTTGGGGCATACAATCCAAGAAGCAGTGAAGGAACATGCATGACAACCCATTCAACTGGGGAAAGGAGGACCTAAACTCTCCCACCTTTTCTTCGCTAATGACTTGTTTTTATTTTCTAAAGTTTCAGTAAACTAAGCCAAGACAATCCATCAGGTGCTTAACTCCTTTTGCTCCCTCTCTGGGCAACGAATAAGCCAAGGGAAAACAAGGATATTATTCTCAGCAAATACCCCAAAGCAGCAGCAGAAGGATATTTGCAACTTCCTAGGCTTCACAGTGACAACAAATCTAGGGAAGTATCTGGGAGCACCATTACTTCATGGGCACATGTCACGCCAGTATCACACTGAACTCCTGGACAAAGTTCGTAGTCGCCTCTCTACATGGAAAGCAAATAGCCTATCTTTCGCGGGAAGAGTAACGTTGGCCAAGTCAGTTTTACAAGCCCTGTCGCCCTATCTAATGCAAACCGCATTACTTCCTAGTAGTGTTACTCAAGAGGTAGATCTACTTGTCAGGGATTTTGTATGGGGTTCTACTCCACAAAAAAGGAAACTTCATCTGTTGAATTGGGACAAACTATGCTTGCCGAAGTCCCAAGGAGGTCTGGGCCTTCATAAAGTAGCAGAAATAAATAGAGTACTGATACTAAAATTGGGTTGGAGATTCCTGACGCAAAAGGATTAGTTATGGGATAGGGTTCTTGCATCTAAATATGAGTGGAAAGGACTGGATTCCCAGTCTATTATGTCTAATAGAAAAGGGACCGGCTGCTCAGCATTATGGAGAGCGTTAAAGTCGAGTTGGCTCACCATCCTTAAAGCGACTTCGTGGCAGATTCGTAATGGTGAGACAGTGCGGTTCTAGGAAGACCAATGGTTGGAGGATGTTGGCCCACTAATCGGGTTGACACGCAGGGACATACCTACGAATATGCTTAATACAACAGTGCACTCTTATATTATTGCGACAGGCAACTGGGATTGGGATAGTGGGAAGGAATTTTTACCATCTGCATTTTGTTTGAAACCAGTTTCTTTTCGACCACCAGGACTCTCACGGGGAGAGGATTGTCTCAGATGGAACCTCACGATGAATGGTCAGTTTTCTACATAGTCAGCACTCCTACTAATGCAGGATGAAGAGGAAGGGGAACTGTCTAAGTTGTGGAAAATTATTTGGCGGTGTCAGATACCAGAGAGAATGCGCTCGTTCTTGTGGTTGGTTGCTCATGAACGACTCCCCACGAAGCACCTGTGCTTTTCGAGAAGAATAGTTGCGGAGGATAGATGTCCTAAGTGTAATGTGGAAACGGAATCGGTATTGCATTCCCTTCGAGACTGCCAGGAAGCCAAAGATCGTTGGAAACAATTAGTGTCAGCAAGAGGGCACACTGCTTTCTTTGGTGCGACTACAAGGAGCTGGCTTGTGTCGAATCTGACAAGCACGGAGAAGAGAGGAGACGTTCCATGGCCAATTTGGTTTAGCACAATAATCTGGCTCCATTGGAACTGGAGGAACCAATGGGTGAAGGGAAGTCGGTGGTGCAAGAGAAGACACACAAAGATATTTATATGAAAGCGGAGGAATTATGGTTTGCCTTTAATAAGGTAAACTGGATTTCTAAGTTCAAAGCAAGGAGAGAGGAGCGATGGGTTAGTTGGATTCCACCAACACCAGGGTGGATTAAACTGAATTGTGATGGGGGACATGACCCATCTACGGGACTATCAATGGCGGGTGGTTTACTACGAAACTCCCAGGGTGCATGGAATTTGGGTGATTTTGGGTTTCTCTCAAAACCTTAGAAGCTGCCCAGCGTGGGAAGCGAAGGCCAAGGCGATACTCACAGGCCTATCTATGGCCCTGTCGTCTGGTGTGTGTAGGCTCCACCTTGAGTCGGACTCCTTTGAGGTGATCCAAGTACTGGGACGCTCGTCATTACAAGCGCCGTGGAGTGAGGTGATTATACAATGCCACCGGTTATTAGGTAGATTTCAGGAGGTGCGGTTGGAGCACATTTTTCGGGAGGCCAACTCAACTGCAGATAAACTGGCAGAATTGGGTAGCGGACTAGCTCAAGGAATTCTTTGGCATAATAAGCTACCATAGTGTATTGCGGAATACATCCGTTTTGATTCTTCAGGCCACTATGTACCTTTTCCAGACTCTTAAAAGAGCCTGGGTCTTATTCACCAACAAAAAAAAAAAACTTTTGAAACCTCAAAAGGCACTACTGCGTACGGTACACTCCATGAGTACGCGCATACTCAAGCAACTGCAAGACATATAGTCAATAATTATATACTGCACATGTATGCTTACAAAATACATATATGTGCATGTATGCATAAATATAATAATTAAATTCTTTAATTTATATGTCCGTGCTCATAATTCTGAAGCTTGAAGATCTTCCATTGGTTAGGAAATCGTTGGATGTCGAAATCTCGAGTTTGTTTGATATTTGATGACCAAACCTCTCAGATCTGAAAAACTCTTGCATTCCCCTTAGTGTTCTTAAAACCTCAACTTCAACACTGAATATTGCTTTCACCGGCCGATGATCAGACAGTTTTGATTCCCCCCTTGCGTACTGATGTTGCTTTAGTCCTTCCCCGTACCAAAGTATCCGATCACACCTGCATACATTAAGGCAAAAGTTGAAGAAGTCGTGTTCGATTTAATAACATCTAGCTAGCTCATGGTTAACAAGTGGTTGCCAAACTGAGGTATTGTATTCATAATCAATTAAAAAAAAGTCAAAGGCGATAAATTACTTAATTAGCAATGAGATTTATGGTCTGGGGCAATCAATTACCATGCAGGAGCCCGCCACTTTTCCCCTGTTTTGCAATCTACGAAGCCGAAGTAGACATCAGAATTGGGATAATATTTGTAAGTGGGGGCGAATTTGATAACGCCCTCTTGCCAACCGTCTAATACTTGACCACTCATTAGCTCCATTCGTAGCTTCATGTATATAAATAAACAATAGTAATAAGTATAATCACAAAGTAAAAGGGAGAAGATGAATGCATGCTTTACTGTACCAATTATGGTACGTACCTGATCGTTTTCCAGCAGCGCATTCCACTCATTGTTTTCAACTAGTTTTCGAGTGGTTGCTTCTGGGAGTGAAATTCTATAATTCAAATCTCCAAACAAAATTACTCGGCTGCCATGTTTTTATATATATATATATATCAAAAGAAATTGTGTTAATGACAATTGGCTTAAATTATGGAAAAATAATTGACGACTATTCATGTTAAAAAATGAATACATTCGATTTTGAAAGCTCCATGCATGTAACTCTTAACACAATCAAACTTGTTCATCTTAATCTAGCAAAACCTATCAAGTCATTTTAACTATACACTGATTTTGAATAGTTGATAAATTTATAAGTTTAAATCATTTTTTTTTTTTGTTGGTAAAAATATAAAATGAAGGTTGGAGCTGAAAGCTCAAAGCGGAACTTTTGCTAATTTTGGAAGTCTAAAACCTTTTCCTCACTTTCTTTTTGTTTCATCGAAAAGAACAAATTAAAGACTCCATCTAACCTTGGACTTAACTCACCCATGTCTTTGACAGTTACTCGGATATTTATAATATACGTTAGAAAAGTCCAAACCGACAATTATTCATGATATAATATAATTATTAATGTCATTAAATAATTAGCAAGTTGTCTGATTAGTTTTTGACGTACTCATGGTCTAGAATCTTTCGCGGCAAATCAAGAAAATGGCCTTTAGAGAAGCATGTTCGGGTCAAAATATCAACTACATCAGAGTTTCTATGCTTTTCATCTCCCTCTTTACCCCCGGAAGCTAGATGACTGCACACAAAGCAGAAGCTTGTTTCATGTAATTGAAATCTAACAGACACAGAACCCTGCACATTAAAATTTTATTTAGAGGCAGCAAAAAATGATACACGTACAATTGTTACGTTTAAGTGCAATACTCGTGAGATTTAATAATTTAAACAAACTAGATGCTATAAGAATAGTATCAGAGTTATTCTTTCTGACCCACAAATATTATATAGTACCTTATTTCCCAAGCAACCCATGATGCCACAGCCAATACAGGAGACGCTGGGATGTCGGATATAACGACGAAGATCATTTCTAACCCAAACTGATATTAGTATCCCAACCATTTGTTTACTAATGATACACCTGTAACTTTGATCAGGAGCCTTCCCATCATCTGTTGGACGCACATCTTCTGTTAATCCTACATTCTTATCGTTTTGCTTTCCGTAGACTTTTGTGTTTAATTCTTCTCTAATCAGGGAATTCCATTTGGTGGAAATTTTGCAATTTTCAGAGCCTAGAACATTCGAAGGTCTAAGAGGCACCATCTCTTGGAACCTGTTTGAATAAAACGAAACAAATCGATGCGTCAATTAATTGTTCCAACCAATTTATAAGAACATATTTCTAACTTCTGTATCTCTTCTTTTTTCTCTTGTATAATTCTTAAAGCAGTACTTTACCCAAGAACGTATATGTCACAAATGTTGCCGGTGGATTGTAGCCAGTCTTCCATATCAAAACCTTCTTTTGGTGCAATCCCACCAACGTTCCATGTGCTTACGAAAATCCTTCACCGAAATTTCATGGAGGGCAAAAGTAAGAAAGAAAGAAAACCGTACGTTTTTGCTGCATTGGTACATAACATATTCAGTTAAGTTTCCCACATCGTTATCATACAGTCTTTTGCAAAACATATTTCCCTACGTAACGAAAAAACAGTAGAAGAATTGATCGAGAAGCCAATTAGTTATAAGCGAATTGCTCACTGCTTATAATTAAACACATACGCACTGGTAAATTCATATATAATTACTTGTAGGTCTGTGTGTCCTTGTGATTGTTTCTGAAGATATTGTCAGCACTTAAAGATGGTTGTCCTAAAGATAAGGCTGGATTGTTGTTGACGATGGTGTCCGACTTGATAGGAAAATCTGCCACGAAATTATTGCTTCCGAATGATCTCTTTCTCAGTATCTTGTTTGCTACCAACCTGGGCCACATGACCTACAAATGTAATCCAAAAACAATATAGGGAGATCCAAAAATAAGTATATAGTAAATTCACGGTTATGAGAAGGAAGATTAGCATATAGGGTAGGCAGCTGGCTCACTTCTCCCTGGTTTCCTGGCATGTTGTGATCGATGAACACACGTAAATAGAACAACAGAGAGAGTACTGTAAGAGAGAAATATAAGGTAATGCACTGATGAAAAGAAAGCAATGACATGGAGAGACACAGCTATCTGATGTTCATGACGATGACAGAGAGGAAAAGTCGAAGGCTAGGACTCCGTAGTGGAAATTAAGCAGTAGTTTCTACTGTGACGTGGATGATGATGTTCGCTCATTTAGACTGAATAACTTAGATTAATTATTAACCGAAAATCAATTAGTTGCTTGGGACCAGAAAAACTCTGGTCTTCCGTTTCTGTTTGGTTGGGTTGATTTTGATTTTGATTTAAAAGAAATGTTATTGTTTGCGTTGAGATTTGTCTAAACAAGTGGCGGTGCAAGTGGGCAGTGGTCGTCGATCACTGAAAATTCATTCATGCTACATTGCTGACACTGCGAAATGGACAAATTTATATTTTAATAACATCCAGGGGCAAGTGTTACTGTTTCCCATGTCATTCCAGAAATTCACAAATTCAGACAATATCCAGTCCCCCTGCCATGTCGACAACATCAAGTTGACGAACCAATCCCTCTCTTCTAAAATTGTTCACCAGATTGGTATGCTTACTATAAAATTCATCACTATCAATCAGCTTAGCTATATAGGTTTGTTTTCGTTCCATTAAATTAGCATTTAATAGGATAGTAAGCAAATCAAGTTGCGAATACAATATAACTGTCAGAAGCTTAAGGCGGACAGAGTCATCTTAATTCATATAGGCAACATTTAATTTTGGGTGAATTGGGTTTTGGTGCTCCTAGGGGATGAATCGTGCAATTATTCTTTTAATTGTCTTTTTACTTTTTACTGTCTGTGACGATATCCAGAGGAAATTATTGGAACCAATATTATTAGATACCAAAACGTGCGATAACCCCTCACATTTCCAGTCTAATCCCACCTATAAGCCAGGTTTTTTTATATAATTCACGATCATGATTCCTAAAAGGGAAACTCACTGAACAAGACTAATCTGTCAACATAAACGATTGACCAATACTTATACCTCACGCCCTATAACTACATGATATTTGATTCATTTCTAAAACTATAATTTCGAAAATATGACTACAAAAAATTACGTAAATCTTGCTTATCTATTTGTTTCTTCACTCTTGTTTCATCACTTAGGTATGTATTTTAGGTTAGTTTGGTTAATTATTTCCTTTAATCACACCATTTGTATTGATATATTTGATACCATAAAGATGGTTAGCACTACAGTTGTAGTCCTTATGAGATCGACATTTGCACTCACGTATGATAGACTATTAGAACGATTAATATATTTGTAGTGATGATTTCTTTTATTATCATTTTGTGGGTGCACATATACAGAACATCAAAATTTTGATATCATTACCAGAAACTATAATGTTAGAAAACCATTATTTTTATTAACCTAGTAAAATTTTCTTTTCTTTTAACTATATATATATTTGTTAATCTAGACATTTTTATTTATTTTCTTTTTGTATTTATTGATTTTAAAACGTGCTTGCTTAATGTTGTGTTTGTGAATGAATTTTGAGATTTATATACTTAATGTTACAATGAAAAAAAATACAACTATAGGAGAGGAAGAATTTCTTACTAAGGGTTCAAAGTGCTTAATCATGAAAAGCATAAATTAATATGTTGGCAAAAATTGAATGATTAATGTTTTGGTTTAAGTTGATTCCATGAGATTTGAGTCATTGTCTCATTATTACATGTTGGTTGAATATATGTTTTTATGTTTGGATTGTTGAGTTTGTGTTTTTTTTTTCGCTTGAGGACAAGTAAAAGTTTAACTGTAGGGATATTAATAGATGTAGTTTAGACTATGTTTTGATAAGTGTTTTAGTATGTTTATAGATGGTTTTTAGATGATTGTTGTATGTATAGGCTTAGAATTATGTTAATGTGTATGCTTATTTATATTCTAAGTGTTTGTGTAGTTTAGAGCATGTTTTTGTTCGTAATTATATATTTCTTGAGGTGTTTGATGTGTTTGTTAGTTTTGAAACTCAGATAGGTGAAAAAAAAAGAGATTTGAACGTGCACGGAGTTGGATAAGCAAGGTTACGATAGTGACTCCAATATCACGGTCGTGACAGAAGAAAAATACCTAAAGTCATGATCGTGACTTCATATGCATGATCGTGACAGAGACCAACTTCACAGAGTCACGATTGTGACCCCAGGTGCACGATCATAACAAAAGCTTCCTAGACATTACTTTTTCCATCTATTTTAGGATTTAGTGGCATTTTTGGAACCAAAAAAAGGGCATAAACACTAGTTACACCCCCAAGACTCTCTGGGACTATTTAAGAACGTGAAAATACTCTAAAAAGGCAGGCGTCATCTTGCAAAATAGGATTAAACAAAGAGGATCAAGAAGAACGTCAGTGATTTCTAGATCTCCAAATTAAGTTTCAAATCAAGTTTTCTTTCTTCAATTTATCACGTTCTTTAAACTTGATGTGTAAACTGGATTCTAAGATGTTATTACATTTATGATGTTCTAAATTTTCATATTGGGGTTTGTTCTTAAGTTGTCTCGTGACTTTAATCTTTATTGATTCAATACAATTTCTATGTTATATTAATGGTGCGTGTTCAGAATTTGGCAATAAATCGAGAGAGTGAATCAAAATTAATCTGATTAATTTGTGTAACGAGATTTGGTGAATTAATATGCCATAAGATTAACAAATCAATTATCATTCGAAGAGAGATCTTATGTGAGAACTTGGTTATTCAATAGATAACTTCAGAACTAATTGAAAACATTAGGGAAAGAGATGTAAATTAAGCGATTGCAATTTTGGAATTTTCAGATTCAATTAGGGTTACTCAATTAGGGTTAATTGGTTAAGTTTTACAAGAGAGTAATCAAACCTTTCGAAAATCTATGATCAACATATAATTGAATCAATAATCATTAGGGGAGCAAAATAATGAAATAATGAATCCTATGCTTATCCTTAATTAATTGTGGCAACTTAACTGTTATTTGATTATTTGCTTAATTTTTATCTGATTGCTTTAATTTCTATTATTTACGTTCATTCAATTCATATTTCACTAACTTAGACAAACACTACAACAAAACATGGGGTTTTTAGACACAAAAGGTGAAAATTTTAGACGTTTTTTTGCGTCTTAAAAATAATTTTAGACGTTTTATAAAACGTAAAAAAATAGGTGTCACAAAAACTATTTTCGATGATTTTCTTATACACATAAATGCGTCAAAAAAATATAGTATTTTTTACGCATCTAAGCGTCAAAAAAACGTAAATTTTTTTACACATCTAAGCGTCGAAAATCTAAATGTTGAAAATCTATTTATATATAGAAGCGTCACAAATATACTTTTTCAACGATTTTTTTAGACACATAAATGTTATTTTAGACGCTTTGCGTAAACTTTTAGATGTTTTTTTTCTGTTGATGTTTTTCACTTTTAGACAGTTTTTTACGTCAAAAAATTCCACCTTTTTTAGTAAAATAGTAAGCTTACAATTTGCGTTTTTACATATTTTTTAAATTATAAATTTTAATTTGGTAAATTAAAATTTATATCATTATAATAAATTATAATAAATTTATTATTATAATAAATTAATCACATATTTATTATTATAATAAATTTTACAAATTAATCTAAAAT
>JAOSBN010000003.1:21980842-22009585 GCA_027563595.1 Erythroxylum suave | reverse complement strand
TGCATAATTGTTACAAATTATAAAAAATGTTAATTCTTATCTTATCAATTAAAAATTTTAGACACTTTTTTAGTATACTGTTTAGACAAATTTTATTGTCTTAAATAAATGTCTAAAATTTCACTAATTCTTAAATTATTTAAGACACTTATTAGATATGTCTAAGCATAAGCGTCTAAAACCTCCTTAATTTGTTGTTGTGAAAGTTAGGTTTACTATTTCCTTAAAGGGATTTCCATCATCAATTCTACTAGTTTATAATCTGTATACTTGAGGATATATATTGGGAGTTTTATGAAAGGTAAAACTTGCTCAACAATAACATCATTTAACTTTTGCAAAAATTAGGGCTCAGTGGCTAGATTTTTTAGTTTATGGGCCCTAGGAATAGCTTAAGGCTTGATCATGACTTGGCCTGCTAACTCCTGGCCAGCTGGGCCCAAGCCACACTCCTATCCCTAGTCATTAATAAAATTAGTTACTAATAGTGGAGAACTAACATAATTGAACTCAAATAGAATAACTAGGTGTTTGGTTTGAGCATGGGGTTGGCTATAGATATGAGTATAATAGTAGAAGGGGATGAGGATGGGTATGAAAAATAAAAAATGATGTTTGGTTTGTAACTTGGGTTTCTGTATTAATACCAATAATGTTGTTTGATTTGTTGCATTAATGGGAATGAAAGATAATATAATACCATTTTTACCCTCAATAAAAATGAAAATAATTTGCCCTTCATATGTTTATTGGGATTTCAAAATATATACCTGAAGACGCAGAACAAAAATTTGCTTCATTGAAGAGACACGATAAGGTAGGATGAGAGATAAGGAAGTAAAGAGGATGATAGGGTAAAGGCTGGGGATAAAAGAGTAAAAAATAAGTGTGATAAAAACTTAGATTGGAATGAAAACTCAATACCCACCTCCCTTGGTGGGTTTAGTAGATTCCCAAATTTAATGGGATAAATCCATTTTCCTGGAATTGAAAACCCCAAAGCAAACACTGTTTTTTATATCATTCCATTCTTTCATTCCTAAACCCTCAAACCAAACGCCCCTAAATATTAATTGTACACTTTATGTCCATTGAAAACATTATATGATGAAGTGATTGAATGATATAGAAAATTTATGTACGAAAGGTTAGTCAAAATCACTTTGACATTCTTAAGTATTTGGGTGGTCATGATGTGTTGTTAGACATTAATATTAATTTATAGAAACAAATTATTCCATAAGAAAATTGAAGAAAATTTAAAGGAGTTTAATTTATCTAATCCTAAATATGATTTTGGGTTATAATTTATATCGTTTCCAATATATTTAGGAAGCAATGAGTCACATATAAAGAACGAATAAAAAGAAAATATTTGTTTTATAAAGTTGGACTTAATTATAAAATTAATTAAATATGAGATATTTAGCAAATAGAGATTAATATGAAATATTATATCTTATTTGGATATAATTGCTATTTAATTAGAACTAATTGTAATTCTAATGAAATCTTAATTAAAATTATATTTTTATCTCAATTAAATTATTAAAATATTTAAAACATATTATAAATAGACTTAGTCTCTAATAGAGCTAGCACTTATTGCATAACTTTCTTTATGATAATTATAAAATTCTCTCAACATGTACATTCTATAGATATTGTTAGAGGCTAAACAGTTGTGCAACTACAGTAGTTAAAATGAGTCAATTTTAAAAATAGTTTAAGGGAAATGACAAGATAATGACCAAGCTTCACAATAAAGTATAAGTTAAAATTCATAATTAATTATATTGTGTGAGATATGAATATGAGACATATGGATGATAAGAATTGGCCACTTAATCATTTTCGAGACCCAAATTGATGCATAACAACAGACTTGAGATGATAAACTTAATATATGCATTGTTCATGTATTGCATACTCTATCTAGCATTAAACAACATGCACATCAATATATTTTATTATCAAAGAAAATCCCTAAGAAAAGTAGAATGCTTGATATGTCAATAATTTAAGCATAAATCAATCAATATATCATGCAATGAATATGGATAATCATCACATCCTATGATCTCTTCATCACTATATGCATGATATTGTGAACTGCTTAATGAAGCCTTTGTACATCGTATGTAGGATCTAAGTGAATGCCATATTCCAATACCATAGCTGAAAAAGTCTCTCTTATAACCAATTGATGGTCTTTAACGATAGATAATATTGGAATATGAAATCAAGCAATGAACGGTCCTGGTCGTATAGAAATTAAAGATCGTGTTTCTAATAGGGTGACCAAGATAATTGTTTTCTTACCAATGATTGTAGAAAGAAACCTAATTTCTATGGCCATTACAAGGGAGAAATCTATAGGTCATGAAGAGGCAAAGAGGTAATGTTTGTCAATATGCTCTTTGATATTGTAATAAAAGAGATGAACATTGATTGAGTATATGGGCTCATTAAGAAATAAGAGAGTCCTAATCTTGTTCCACAACGTATTTGACAAGTGTTTAAAGGGTGCTGTCCATAATGAATTTATTTGGAATAAGATATCATATTCTATATGGTCTAAACTCATCTTGTTAAATGCAAAGAAATTAGAGTTTGGTGAAAAGATAAAGGAGGAGGTGAGGTGAATCTCTAAGAGTTGTACGTGTAAGGTGTTTAAAGCTTTTATGTTTGCATTTTGATAAGGGAATGATTTAGTAGGTTGAGGAAAATATGAATAGGAATGAAATCCTCTCTTCTAAGTAAAGAGCCAATGTAACCAAAGAAATAGCTTAAATTGAGCTTGAGCATCCTAAAGAGGTAAAATACCAATTTAGAGTGAAAGAACCTTTGGGTTTTCCTTAAAAGAGGTTTAATAACTATCAATCTTCATCTAAAGGATGTTTCTAATGTGTGAGAACTAGAAGCATTAAGATTTGGAGTGTTTTACAGTTAATTTGGAAGAGGGTTGTTTGGGAGGTAGGCGTGAAGAGAATGAAGAAAATACTAAAAGAGGGAGATTTATGGGGGCTCCAGTCTAGTAAACTAGGCTCCTAAATGATCAGCTGGACTAAAGGTTACCCTTCTATTTGGTTAAGTTAATTGCACCCTAGAGGTTTGATTGGATAAGGAGCTCCTAGAGGAATTTCTAAATAACCTCTTAGGTTCTTTTTCGATCTATTTTCACTTTCAGCTCATTTTTTCAACTTTTAAGTATCCTAAATGATTCTTGATATAAAAAGCTATAAAAAAAATATGCATCAATCTTTTCAATCTTTTTATGAATGGAATTAAAATATTCTTCCTTATGATGCTTGGTAAAAAAAAATCAAGTAATTGATTTGAAGTATCAATAAATTTTACTTTTACATCACTGTATGAGACATAATACCCATACAACAATGTTTAATATTCTCTACATATTTTGTTATAAAATGTTAAATTCAGTTTTTGGTTAGAAAAATAACATTAATGTTATTACATCTTGTTGGTTCATGGGTAAGCTTTAATAAAAATACTGAAGTTATCATTTAATCCATAAACTAACTAAAACAACACATTTGGCCTCTGATGAAGAAATCTACTCAATTTATTTCCTGCTAAACCATGATATGAAAGAGTGGCCTAAGAATTGACATGTACTAAATAGTTCACATGGGAATTGGGATACTAAACTAAAGATCTAAAGAAAAAGTCCCTCCCAAATATATATGTTAGTATCCTCTTTACAACTAACAAATGAAATTCTACATGTGATGCTTGAAATCTAATACACATACTAACAACAAATAATATATCAAGATGACCAATAATGTGATTACTAATCATAACTCATTTTATCTTCTCATGAATTTCCTTGCCTTCTTAATTCCTTTGTAGTTCAGTGGTGATGATCATAGGTGTGCCTAGCGCTTTTGTCTTGTCTATTTTGACCTTCTTTAGTAGCTTTTGGTGTATTTAGCTTGACTTACGAGTGTTCTTTGTTGCATTTATTTTATTTGAAATCCAAAAAAAAAAGATGTTCAATTATCTCATCAGGATCATCTTGAACTCTTTACCCATGAAATTAGTATATTCCCCATAAAAGTTCATTAGCAGCACCAAATATAATATTACTACAAGAAACTAGCATATCATCCTTTTCCTTTAAAATGTATATTGTGGTGCCTATCTACCTTCAATAAGAAATATTGTGATTATTCTAGCACACTATACTTTAGGACATTATTTAAAATCATATAAATCTTAAAAGAACTTGCATATATGATTTGAGGAATCATGACTCTCAAAAACTAGTGATTATGTTTCATAAAATTCCTATTAAATGTAACAATTTTAAATTATATTTTTCATATCCATTTAATATAATTCAAAATTCATACAACATGAAAATGTAAGTAAAATTATAATAGCTTCTCCGCTATATATGGTTGTGTAGGTCTCATCATAATTTATTCATTTTCTTGATTATACATTTTGACTACTAGACTACCCATGTTTCCCACTATATTTCCTAATGCATTTAGATTATTCATAAACACACATTTCGTACCTATAATAGGATGGTCCATCCGTTACTCCTATTGAATTAGTTTAATTACTATGCTATTTCTATTTTTTTTGGTTATATAATACTGCGAAAAGGAATTAAGAAGATAAAGTTTCATATTTTATACATATTTTATAAATAATTAATAATTAACTTTACTTATATATAATAATTTATATATTTAAAATATTTATTTATTATCTAACAATGTAGTAAGTAAGATAATTATTTTCTTCTATGAAATTAATTAATTAAATTTTATTGTGAATCAATAATTATGAATTATTTTTCTTGTTGTATCAATTGCTGTATTTAGTATATGTGCTGATTAAATTTTTTTTGTTCCTATTGGCTTATTGAAGTCTTGCATACGTTAATTAATTTTTAATATCTTATTCATTTGCTAGACTTAGCGCTAGTATTAATTATTTTTCTTATCATATTAGCCTCGAAACTAAGTGATAATATTAATTAATTTTTCTTATCTACTCGATTTTACAATTTTATTGTTTGATAATGAAATCACTTAGCTTAAATTAATTATAACTTATTTCTAAAAATATGATTATACATAGAATGATGAATTGATTATCTTAGTTTCGTATTCTTACATAAGAAATAAAAATTTTGTGAAAACTTATTTTAATTTTGAAAATGTTCTGTCATACATTCACGATAAATAATGATATCTAAATATTAATAATAAATGAAACAGTAAAATTGTTACGATTTCATTATTTAATTATTAATCAAATTTAATAGTATTACTTATTTATAAAAATAAAATATAAGAAATTGGTTATCTTATTTATTATTATTAGCACGTAACAAATAAGACTATAAAAAGTTTTATTTTATTATCATATAAAACTAAAAACTATGATAAATTAATAAAAGTATGATAATTAATATTTATTAAATAAATAATTAAAATTACATGTTTGATATTATCATATTTATAATGTCAATATTAATATTAAAAAATTTCTACCTGTATTTTTGGTAGAAAAATTAATATTATAAATTACGAAAGAATTTTAGGTTTTTAAGAGAGTTTTAATTGTGAAAATCACAAAAGATAACATTTTGTTATCCTATTTAATGCCAATGAAAATTAATATTTTTAAAAGTAAAGTTTTGAGTGCGGGTAAATATGATAATAAGCTACATGACATGACTCTCAAACAGTAAGATATCATAAAATGTTAATATGAAGTAAATAAAGAGATTATCTTATCCCAACTTTGCATGTCAAGAAAAGCAAAAGAAAAGGGGCCCAAATGTTGGCGGCATCATCATTTCGCATTTGCAAATTTTCTTTGAATGCCACAAGACCTCATTAATGTTGTGGACCTGATGAGCCGCAGCAGCTGGGCTTTACGTACGATCATTTTTCTTGTAAATCTGAAAATGGGACCCACTCGACGACAAGATCTACTATTACAATTCTCTCTTTGACTTATTCTTATAGTCTAGTGAAAAGTAAATGTGAATCCCTAATCTTATTACAATGTTTAGAAACTTAAGCAAGCTAGTGGTAGTGGTATTTTAAAGTATGGTTGCTTGGAGAAACGAGCGCCGTATGCTTAAAAACTCGCATTTAAATTGGACTCTACCACTGAATCAATTACCAAACCAAAACATATTCGTTGATAACCTTCCCTTCCCTTCCCTTCCCTTCAATGCTTGGAATGATTTTCTTTCTTTGTAAAAGGAGGTGAGGGATAATAATAACTAATTATTATGACATAGGATGGGTGAAGAAGTCCAAAACCCCTAATAGTAAAAGGCAAAGCTCAGTTTCTTTCGAATCTGTAAAAGAAACTTTTTGCACGAAAATGGCCTCATAAGTGATACCAGTACCACCTTATCCTTAAAAACAAAATGAGAATAAAATAGTCAGCTCGGTGCTCCTGTCACAAAATCATTCATCATACTCGAAACAATGATTACTCATTATGGTCCATACGGGTACCAGAACAGCTGAGTTTGAGTTCTACTCTACGAGGGGAGAAAGTAGCGCAAACATATCTATCTCACACCTTTCACATAATCTTCTTTGCAAGGAAACATTCTCTCACGCCTGCCTGACAGACACAGACTGACTCTTTGGATCAAACAAAACTACTTGTCTTTTACCATGAAAATTTCTCCCTCTAAACTAAAAGGCTCATCCATCTCACGCAGACCTGCTTGTCTGTTGTTGGTCCTTTTTCCTTTTGACCAAAACTCAAATCACTAAATTCTCCTATGATCGATCATACATATATCTACAGTCCTCTTTTAGTATGATCAGAACAAAAGAACTGTATAAGCACTAACTAACATATATACCCGCAATATGTGCTATTGATCATTTCCTATTTTTTCCAAATATTCCTTTCCCATGTTCCCTCCTTTTCTGATTTTATAAACATAATGTAAATTAAAGTAACTCCTTTGCCAAAAGCTTTGCACGCTAGCTTTTGCAGTATCAGGAACAATTTATCATCACATTCACTACTTTATCTCTCCCTCTCTCTCTTCCTTTCCTTCCTTTTCTTTTCCTTTCTTCACTCACTAGCCTACACTATTACTCTTTCTTAAGTTTCTGCTCTCTTTTGTCTCTGTAGTCTCTAAACACTGTTCCTGCGGCTCTTTGGTAATTCAATGGCTACCAACCCAGTTCGGGTTTTGCATCGACTTGTACCAATATTGTTTCTTTTCTTGGGGTTTAGTTGGGTTTCTTTTAGCGATGAAAGATTTGTTTCATCGAGTAAAACAGATGCAGCCGCTCTGCTTGTCTTTGAAAAAATGATTGAAAACGATCCAAATGGAGCTTTGTCCGGATGGCAGCTTAGGAAAAGTCCATGCACTTGGTACGGTGTTTCATGCGCTCTGGGAAGAGTGACTCAGCTTGATCTTACAGGGTGCAATCTTGTCGGAACTATAAGTTTTAATCCTTTTGTTTCGCTTGATATGTTATCTACTTTGAAATTGTCTTTCAATATGTTCACCTTAAACGCTACGTCCTTGCTTCAACTTCCCTATGGCCTTCAGCAGCTTGAATGGTCTTCTTCGGGACTATTTGGCGTGGTTCCTCAAAACTTTTTGGCCAAGTATCCTAATCTTGTTTACGTCAATTTTTCTCATAATAATTTAACTGGGTTTCTACCTGATGATCTCTTGTTAAACTCCAATAAACTGCAAGCTATTGATCTTTCTTATAACAACTTTACTGGACCGATTTCTGGGTTGAAGGTTGAAAGTTGCAACAACTTGATGCAACTGGACCTATCTGGAAACCATATTCTTGATTCCATTCCTCTGTCATTATCAAACTGCACAAATCTGAAAACTTTGAACTTATCGTTCAACATGCTATCGGGAGCGATTCCCAGATCTTTTGGCAGGCTCGGCAGTTTACAGAGGTTTGATCTCTCCCATAATCATATCACTGGATGGATTCCCTCAGAGTTAGGAAATTGTTGTACGTCACTTATGGAGTTGCGACTCTCTTACAATAACATTTCAGGATCTATCCCGGTGTCCCTTGCCTCATGTTCTTGGTTGCAACTTATGGATTTGTCCAACAACAACATATCAGGTCCCATTCCGGATACGATTCTACAAAACCTTGGCTCACTGGAGAGACTGATATTAAGTAACAACATTATTTCTGGATCATTCCCAGCTTCAGTTTCATACTGCAAGAATTTGAGAATTTTGGATCTTAGTTCAAACAGATTTTCCGGAGTCATCCCCCCAGAGATATGTCCTGGAGCAGCCTCTCTTGAGGAACTGAGAATGCCAGATAATCTCTTTACTGGACAAATCCCTGCTCAACTGTCACAGTGTTCCCAGTTAAAGACACTTGATTTCAGCCTAAACTATCTGAATGGATCAATCCCCGCTGAGTTTGGGAAACTTCAGAATCTTGAGCAGTTGATTGCATGGTATAATGGCTTAGAGGGAAAAATTCCACCAGAATGGGGCAACTGCAAGAATCTGAAAGAGCTCATTCTCAATAACAACCATCTTACTGGGGAAATTCCAGTTGAGTTGTTCAGTTGCAGTAATTTGGAATGGATATCTTTGACTAGCAATGAGATCACTGGCAAAATTCCAGCAGAATTCAGCCTTTTATCACGGTTAGCTGTTCTGCAGCTTGCCAACAATAGTTTGAGTGGAGAGATACCAATGGAGCTAGGAAATTGCAGCAGCCTGGTTTGGCTAGATCTGAATAGTAACAAGCTCACAGGAGAAATCCCACCTCGATTAGGTCGACAGCTTGGGGCAAAAGCATTGGGTGGAATCCCTTCTGGTAATACGTTAGTGTTTGTGAGGAATGTGGGGAATTCATGTAAAGGAGTTGGAGGTTTGCTGGAATTTGCTGGTATCAGACCAGAGAGACTGTTGCAGGTCCCAACACTAAAGTCTTGCGATTTTACAAGGTTGTATTCGGGACCAGTCCTGAGTCTTTTCACGATGTATCAAACTCTGGAGTATCTAGATCTTTCTTACAATGAACTTCGAGGGAAGATACCAGATGAATTCGGGAATATGGTTGCTCTTCAAGTTCTTGAATTAGCACACAACAAGCTATCAGGAGAGATCCCTGCAACACTTGGGCAACTCAAGAACATGGGAGTGTTTGATGCATCGCATAATAGATTGCAGGGTCAAATCCCAGATTCATTTTCAAACTTATCATTTTTGGTTCAAATTGATCTTTCAAATAATGAATTAACAGGGGAAATTCCACAGCGAGGGCAGCTCAGTACTCTCCCTGCGAGCCAGTATGCAAACAATCCAGGACTTTGTGGGGTTCCACTGCCTGATTGCCACAGTGGGAGCAGTCAACCAGCTTCCAATCCAGTTGTAGATGGAACAAGAGGAGGACATAAGAGCTCACCTGCAACATGGGCTAATAGCATTGTTCTAGGGATCTTAATCTCTGTGGCTTCCCTGTGCATTTTGGTCGTGTGGGCGATCGCAATGCGTGTTCGACATAAGGAAGCAGAAGAAGTGAAGATGCTTAATAGCTTGCAAGCTGGACATGCAGCCACTACATGGAAGATTGACAAAGAGAAAGAGCCACTGAGCATTAA
Source organism: Erythroxylum suave (assembly GCA_027563595.1). NCBI lineage: Eukaryota > Viridiplantae > Streptophyta > Magnoliopsida > Malpighiales > Erythroxylaceae > Erythroxylum > Erythroxylum suave. The sequence continues at coordinate 21,999,949 of JAOSBN010000003.1, read as the reverse complement.
TGTAGCTACTTTCCAGAGGCAATTAAGGAAACTCAAGTTCTCGCAACTCATTGAGGCTACCAACGGCTTCTCTGCTGCAAGTCTTATTGGGTGCGGTGGCTTCGGAGAAGTCTTCAAGGCTACATTGAAGGACGGGTCAAGTGTTGCTATTAAGAAGCTTATACGACTAAGCTGTCAGGGAGATCGAGAGTTTATGGCTGAAATGGAAACTCTAGGAAAAATAAAGCATAAAAATCTTGTACCCCTATTGGGTTACTGCAAAATTGGGGAAGAGAGGCTTCTTGTTTATGAATTCATGGAGTACGGAAGCCTTGAGGAAATGCTCCATGGAAGAGGAAGGACACGAATTCTGAGTTGGGAAGAAAGAAAGAAGATAGCAAGAGGCGCAGCAAAGGGACTCTGTTTCCTTCACCACAACTGCATACCTCACATTATACACAGAGACATGAAGTCGAGCAATGTTCTTTTGGACCAAGAAATGGAAGCCAGAGTTTCCGATTTTGGAATGGCAAGGCTTATAAGTGCACTTGACACTCACCTTAGTGTAAGTACGCTGGCAGGAACACCTGGTTATGTGCCACCTGAGTATTACCAGAGCTTTAGATGCACTGCCAAAGGAGACGTATATTCGTTCGGGGTAGTATTATTAGAACTCCTGACAGGTAAACGACCCACAGATAAAGAAGATTTCGGTGACACTAATCTGGTGGGATGGGTTAAAATGAAGGTAAGAGAAGGAAAGCAGATGGAAGTGATAGACGCAGAGCTGCTCGCTGTAACTAAAGGAACTGATGAAGCAGAAGCAGAAGAAGTTAAGGAAATGATCAGGTACTTGGAGATGACACTTCAGTGTGTTGATGATTTTCCTTCCAAAAGGCCTAACATGTTGCAGGTGGTGGCCATGCTGAGGGAGCTGATACCTCCTGGATCAGCCACTGGAAGCGGCAGTAGCAGCTAAAGAAATAATATCATCATGGATTTTGCTTCAAGTTTTTAAGACTTGTTTGTAACTAAAATTGTTTTCATGTGGTTTCGTTATTGATCCCTAACAGTAAGTATGAAGACATATATCGTTCCTCCAACGAAGTTTTCACCTATGGAGTCACGATGTCATTTGTTAAAGCGTCGTGGAAAACATCCTAAAGAGATGAGGTCCAGCTTTTGACTTATTAACTAATGAAAACTCAAAAGCAGGAACTAGGTTTTGAAATTTGTCGCTTATGGTATGGCTTTCTTGGGAGACTTACTAAGAATATTAAAATAGGTTTCTTATCTTTGAGCCAGTATTTTCTTACCTTGAACCAGAATAACGGGGAAACCTGCACATCCACAGTAGCTATAGTATATATGATAACACTATCAGTAGACGGAAAGGATAAAATCCTCTTTAGCTTTTTCCCAATTCCAACACTGTCTCAACCATTTTCAACTATAAACTTATTTATTTATTGTAAAAATTTGTGATTGAGAATGGTTGGCACAGACTTGGAATTGAGAAAAGGGTACAGAGGATTTGGTTTCGATTGGAAAGTGTTAAAAATGTATATCACCCACATTAACATCTATAATTATTTTAAAAATATAAGAGTCATATAATATAGGGAGGCGAAGAATGATTGTAGAAATATAACCTTTATTTGATTTTAATATATATTTTAATTTTAATATTCTCTTATATAATTTTCATTTAACTTGTATAAAAATATTAGAATAATTTTTTATTAGTTTAACTCTCTTTTGCAATTAACAACAAGACCGTTAATATCAATTTTCATGTATAGTCTATTTTATATATTTTTGGTATGAAGCCATTCCTTTAACTATCACTTCGGCAACTATTTGATGTTAGTTTACTAGGTTTATTAACTTATTTTGGTTGAAAAACAAAGATTCTCTAAAAGTTTAATGCAAATTTAATTTTTTTTATATAAAAGACAAAAGAGAACAATTTTACATAGAGTTGAAAAAGGGTGTCAAAAGAGAATTTAGTTAACCTATCTCTTTTGAAACCATTATTTTGGGTGAGAGAAAGAGGGGAGATCGCTCCCTAGATTAATCAATTCACTTTTTTAAAAAAAATTTGGGAACTTTTCCCTTATGTCCATGGCCTCTTCAAGTGTTTGGAATGATATAAATTGAATTCAATTGCAGTATTGAATTCAATTTAGGTGTTTGGAAACAAAAAAAAGATATGGGTTCAATTCATGCATGTAATTGAAACCTATCACTCTTTAGAAATTGAATTCACCTGAAAAAGTATGGGAATTGAATTACATCTTGGGGACAACAACACCTTCTCCATCATGAATTAGCACCTCCCAACATATCCAAAATTTCCCTTTTCCTTGTTCATGAGTTCCTTTTCCTTTTTCATTTTTTTTGGTCTATAATCATCATTCTCTTTTAGATCCATCATTTGATTTAGCTTCTCCTTTCATTTTCCCATCTTGTCTACATTCTTTTGCATTTCTAGAAGTTTTTCTTTTCATTTTAATAATGAACTTTTTTGATGATATCACTTATAATGAAATTGATGTTTATAACTTGCTCTATGTAAGTGTTAACGTTTATTTTTAAATAAGATTATTTTTTAGTCAAGGGTAAAAAATGTCATATGAAATAATTGAATTCATTTTGATTCTGTTCCAAACAGTGTAATTGAATTCAATTCTAATATTACTAAATTTGTTCCAAACAGTGTAAATTGAATTCAATTCAATCTCATTAAAGTAACTGAATCCAATTCGTTAGTGAATTCAATTCGAAAGTTTTCAAACGGCTTGTTAGTCTTCGACTCCTCTTCCTTAATCCCTTTGGATATCCTCTCTTACCATTTCCTCATTCATTTATTCCCCCACCATTTTCCCAATCTCCTTCCCCTTTTCTTTCTAAGCTCTTGGGATCCGCTTACCTTTAAGTAATGCTTTTATTCTCTCAAAGTAATAAAAATTTCCCCATTCTTGTCAGTATCAATTATAATGACCAAAAAATGGTACAAAACAATAACACATTTGAATTCGTTTATTAAAAAAAGAACTAGATTAGAACACAAAAGATTTAATAGTTTGATTTTTTGATATAATTTAAAGTTTTAAAAAATGTATGTTATTATCATTATTATGTTGACTATAATTTCTTATCATTTATTGATTATTTTATTAGTAGAACTCTTAATAAAACAAGTTGTTCTATAGATCCAATTTTCCTTAACTATATTAATCTTTTACGAGAATAGGTTTCTAAGGAACCAAGTTTTATAAATAAGAGTGACTTGGAAGATAGTCTTAGATAGAAAAGTATTAACATGTCAATTGGTATAATGAGATTCCTCTTGATGATAAAGATTTTACTCCAAATGAAAATTAAGGTCAACGTGATTTTTACGGACATTCTATTGAATAAAATTCTATATTTTTTGTTTATCTCTTTTCTTTTAATTTAACTTGTATTTGATGTATATGTTAAATTCTATATGAGCAATATAACTATAAAAATTTTCACTGTAAATGTTTTTATTTCAGGTTTCACTTCCACTGTGTTATGTTCCTTGGCATGAACTCTTGTTGTAATGCGTATGGAGTTATAAACCTATATTATTCTTAATGTACGATGTTTTGATATAATTATTCTTTACTATATGATATAACTTGTAACATTTTAAGTACTTTTATATTATTCTTAGTTTTATATCTATACGATAATTGATAAATGCTTAGTAGATTTTTTTTTTAGTCCTATGTTTAGTGTATTTTGTTTCTTTCTTTAGGAGTTTCATGGTTTTTGGTATTTAATTCATTTCTAGCATGTTTTTAGGTCCTAATTTCCTTTATGAATTGAAAAAAGAAGACGTTAGATGAAATTAAGGAAGGAATGGAAGCATTTGAGCTATTTCGGAAGGACATGATGATTGACCTATTTGTGAATTGGTCAATATTATAATAAACCACAAGTGCACGACGTAGTTGTAGCTAGTATCGATAAGTACACGTTGATCTCACAAAGATGATGAATACTAGTTATTACCCTTCCCTTATTATCTAGCATAAAGATTAATTTTAGATTTTTAATAAAAAGAAAATAAAAACTAAACAGTTAAAGAAATGGGAAACGATAATGAACACAAAGATATTAGAATTCACTTGGAAAACTATCTTTATTAGAAATTAGTATCTAGGCTCGAATCCCCTTAAAAACTTAATAGATTGATCATTTATTATACAATTGTTTGTTGATTAATTGGACGGTGGAGACTTTTATTATGTGCTAGTAACTGACCTTGAGTCTACTAACAAGTAATCCTAAAGTCTCTAACTAAATTACTCAAGTTAAATCTTATAGGATTGCATTAATGATTTATAAGTCCCTTTATTCAGTTTGAACCTAATTCGAAAGAGTTATGCCATCCTATCTCTAGGGTTGTAATTAACTCCTTCTAATTATGGTAAATCTATTAACGCTAGGATTTCTCAGTCTCTATGTGAAATCAGATTATGATCTAATATTCTCAGGTTATTAAAGCATAAATAAAACATGTAATCAGATCACAATATATCAACTATCCAATTGCATTAATAAAAGAATCAAATCATATCAAAATATTAACATAAGGTTCATCTAACCTAAATACTAATTGGACATTTAGTTACACATTATCCAACATGAAATCAAACATACAATGAAAGAAAAATGAAACGAAAACAATGGATTCATAATTCTAAATCTCCCTAATTATCTTCTATCGAATGATGTTGTGATGTAGAGGCTTGATCTTGAATTATAATGGATCATTTGATGATTTCTTTGTGTTTGCTAATTCTATGGACCAAAATCGTCCCTTTTGGACATTGTCCACATCTAAAAATTGCCTCCCAAAGTCTCCTCCTTTCATTAACGACTGAAAATATCTTGTTATATTAAAAACTAGGGTTTCTGAGACTTACACGGTTTGGTAGATGGCAGTGTATTAGACCGTGTATGTCCAAAAACACTTGAAATTGTACAATTGTACAATTGTGCACTCCTTCTAAATTATTGATTTTCTGTTTTATACCACGTTTTCACTCGGGTTCTTCTCCTTTAAGTCTACGAAGGGAATTATCACCTGTAAACACACTTGAAGCAAATTAAGTACCAAGCATAGGATAAAAGTATACAATATCAAGCAAAATATATCAAATATGGATGGTAGAATATAGTCAAATATCTATTTATTAAACATCCTCGCAATTAATTTTTTGCTTGTCCTCAAGCAAACCATAATCAAAATTATAAATTTACAATATCAATCTATCATCAATCTCAACCTATCCATTCATATTTTACATCATCGTATCCTATTAAATCAAATTAACTTACAATCATAATCAAGTTATTCTAAAATTAATTTCCCAAGTAATATTAATAATAATCACATCAACAATCGCATCTAAATCAAAAGTTTATCTCTTTACATCCTTACCAACATTTCACTTAATGAGCTCAAGTGTTTAGGGTGAGTAATGTCGAGACTCTCAATCAATGCATAATAGGATCCTTACAGTAGGGTTGCAATAAAATCATATCTCCACTACTCATATACAAACTAGAAAAAAATCAAAAGGTTTTTATATAGGTTATAATGGGCTTAGGTAAGGTATGAATGGGATAACAAAAGGGTTAAATTAAAGGAAATTCACTCAAAGAACTAGTATAAGACTTGTTTACAAAATACATAGGTCCTTTCAATGTAACTCTATTGGTACCATAAACTTAATTCTTTTTTCTTTCCTTTCGATTTTATTTTTTCCTCTTTTTTCCATAATTCAACAAATATTGGACCTTCCACAAATTTCAAGTCTTAACAAGTAAAAACAAAAAAAAAATTCTTTAAAGAAAAATAGGATGAAGGTATATAATTTGGGTTTAATTAATGAAAAAGGCTAAAGCTCAACTTGGTTATTCCTAAAGGCAAATTTTGGGTATGGTATTTCAAAGAAATAGGCTAAGCAAGTTAATAAATCTAAATGCCTTCATCATATTTATGCTTCTAATTCAAAAAATATGGTCTCAATATGTATAATAAAAGTAAGTTCCATAAGTATTCTACTATAAATGATAATACACACATAAAAAGAATAGCAAGAGCTTTTAAAAATTTCAAAAAAAAATTCTTTAGGCTCAAAAGCTCATGAAAAAAGGGGATATATATGTAAATAGTATGTAATTTTATTCAACTTGAATATTTCAATGATTGCAAAAAATATGACTTAGAAAACTAATTTTATCCTAACCATCATCCTTTTAACATACCAATTCAAATCAATAGTCAACAAGGACATATAGTATTTATGGACTGATTTCAATTGATTCAAGACATCAGTTCATAAAACACTATAATCAAGATTATAATAAGCTTCAAGAAATCATGTTAAGATTCATTAAACTCATCCTGCACTTATAGTTATATATTGTCCCCAATGTACACAATACAAGCATTTATGAAAAAGTGATAGGGTTAAGTAGGTGCTTTCCTGACTATGATGATTTCTCTAATTCTAATCCATCTAATATAAGAATAACATCCTTGCAAAATATGAAAGAAAAGGATAAAAAGAAACAGAAGAACTAATATAACAGAAAATAAATCTTATACTAAAATGAAATAAAAATATAGAAATTGAAATAAAATTAAAACTAACTCATAGGTTACCTCCAATGCAGTGCTTCTTTAATGTTGGTAACTTGACGTAACTTGCATGTTTATTGTCATCCTGGATTTATGATTAGCGGCTTGTTTCCACCTTTTTCTCCACAAAACAATTTCATAGCCTATAAACAAGCCGCCTGTTGCTAGATGATTAAAAGGACATAAATAATTAGATTAATAAAACCAATATACTTCATTAATGCCCTTTTCAATGACAAATTGTTAAAAATGTAGGGAATATCAAAACTCCCTATATCGTCGTCTAACTCTAAAAATTTGTCTTTGAGGAAGTGAAAACCCTCTGTACTTAGGGTCACTACCACCTCATCAGCAATTCCCTTACTTAATTCCTCCACTAATTCTTCCTCAACCACTTGTATCCACTCTTCTTCTTCCTAGATAAAGGTTTCTAGCTCTCTTCTTCAATTACCTTCTGCCACTCCTTAAATTTCTCTTCTTGGATGGAGGTTTCTTCATCATCTTCTTCAAGAAGCTCTTCTTCACGACTAAGGTTGATTGCCTCTCCATCGATAGTATCAATTTCAGTAAAACTGGACAAATTCCCTTACATCTCCTCAGAAAATATATCCATCAACTGATCGATTTGATTCACCATATTCTATATACGAGCCTTTGTTTCCTGATGCGTCATATTTGATTCATAAAGAGACTCAATCATCATATCTCTCATAGCAACAGTTACCTCCTCTCCTTCTTGAAATGTATCTTCATTCATAAAATAAATTGTTATCTCTTCTTCAATTTAAGGCAGTTGGAAGGTCAAATTATACTCATCATATGTAAGTGAAGAAAATCTCTTATCGAATTCACATTGACTAGCTACTCTCTCGGTAAAGCATTCCATTAGTTTATCTGTAATATTTTCTTTTTCTTTTAGAAACTCTTTTTAAATTTTCCCTTCAATCATGAATCTATCCCTTGAATTTTCTTCACTCTCGAATTTTTGTTAGTTGGCTTTCATTTTAGTAAGGATTTCCATTAGTTTATAAGTTGGCTCGTTAACTAGAGATGCTTAATGTCTCTAGTTGGAGTGTAATCATTCCATCTATAAGTATAAGAATTGCTCAACTCTGAATTGTAGTTATTTTTATATAGCGTACCTTGAGGTTGATTGTGCATGTTTAGTTGCTCTTATGTATAAGTAGCTTCTCGACATTCATGACTATGCTGATGACTCCCACTAATGTAGCTACCCGACCTGAATATCAGTTGAGCATCTGAAAACATGTGATGGTAATGATACAAATCACAAAGAGATATTCTAGTTTCCATAGGAATCTTGTTTGCTCCATCCTTTCATTACGAGTTATGGTTATGATAATAAATCGTAATTCTTACAATAAACCACAAACTTAAGATCAAGTAGAGAAATTCAAAAGGTAATTAAATTAATAAGTCACAAAAACAACAAGATATAATAAATAAAATAAAATAACAAATTAAAAGAAAATAAATACAAAAGTTAAATTAAAAGAAAAGAAAATAAAACAAAATAAAACAGGAGAGTATTCTCGCCTATCACACGAGCACCCGAGTTTGATCCCCAAAAATAACACCAAAAACTTGATTGAACTATTTGTGAGTTGGTCAATATTGTAATAAACCACATTTATATGATGTAGTTGCAACTAGTACTGACAAGTATAGGCTGATCCAATAAAGACAATGAATACTAGTAATTAACCTTCCCTTATTATCTAGCCTAAGGATTGATTTTTTATAAAAAGAAAATAAAAACTAAACAATTAAAGAAATAGGAAACGATAATAAACACAGAGATAGTCAAATTCACTTAGAAAACTATCGTTATCACAAATTAATATCTAGGCTAGAATCCCCTTAAAACCTTAACATATTGATCTTTTATCATGCAATTTTTTGTTGATTAATTGGACTGTGGAGACTCCTATGATATGTTAGTAGCTAACCTTATGTCTACTACCAACTAATCCTAAGTTCTCTGACCAAATTACTTAGGTTAAATCTTATAGGATTACTAATGTGTGCTTAATTGTTTATACATTCACTTCTTAACACTTAGTGATTATTGTTATGACGTACTTAAGATACTCATTTTAGTTCATATTTGATTTTAGACACAATTCGGAAGCATAAAAGATAAAATGAGTTAAGAGCATAATAATTGAGCTAAGATTTTGATGTTTAAACTCAATTACCCTTATGGTACAAGAAGGAGATGGATGAGGATTGGATAAGAAATCACAAGAAGAACAACAATTCAGCAAAACCTAGGAGATACACGATCTTTTATATACTTACACACCCTTGTAAATGTTCGAAAGATAAATTTTCGCTTGCATGGATGGATATTGTGTATCCAACCATGCATCTTCCTGAGTTTCACTTTTTTCTTTTTTACTTATACAGTTTGATATATAACCGCGTATCAAACCATGGATATGCCCAAAAACCTAATTTTCATATAAATAGAATATTTTGATGACAAATGAAGGGAGGATTGTTTTGGGACTTCGTGAAGGGAAGAGCATTTATTATTTGGAGACCTATAAAAGGCTAACCTTCCCTATTCCGATTCATAGGTGAAATTGATGCCGATGATCACATTTAATCATATCATCATTATGAGTCATTGTTCTTTCTCTCTTTAAAAATTGTTTATGTTATTCAATATCAGTTGATTTAGGTATTCGTGTATGGATAATCATTATTCTCGTTCTCATTAGATTGTTTGTATATGAACCCATTACTAGAATCTTAAATATAATACATAATCGTTGTGTTATAGATTTATTTGTGGCAACTAATGGTGTTAAATCATTAGGAATAACATAATATAGGCTAAATAACCTAAACCTGTGTTGTTATTGCTTATATTGTTATGTTTTCCTAATCGTAATGCAGCTGTCTAACTAAATCTAAAGAGCTTGGTCTAGGTTGATCGATAGTTAGGTTTAATTAATGATCTTGTTTTGATTAAACACAATATATTAGAAAATTGGAATTAATAGAGCTTGTTGTTAATTCATAATTAATAGTTCTAATAGAGGTGTGAAAATGATAATGCAATGATGCATGTTTATTTGTGTGTAGGCTGAGACTGAACTGAGAACCAGATCCTAAGTGCATTAATCACTTTCATCATTTTTAACTGTTTGCTTTAATTCACTCTCATTAGTTTAATTTCATTTTATTTTGTTATTTGAATCAAGCCAAACCTAACCACATCCTAATCATTAGTTTCTTTCATTGCAAAAGCTTTACATGCACTCTCCGCGGGATCAACCTATACTTATCACTAGTTATATTTTAAGCTTAGTTATTTTGTGTAGTGTTATGACGGGCTACAAATTTTGGCGGCATTGTCAGGGAGTGTGATGCTTTAGTTTTTTCTTTTGGTTTTAATTGTTGTTTTATGTATATATTTGTTTATAATCATTCTTTTAGTTATTTCTTGATCTTTACATGTTTGTAGTTTTAGTGTATGGTAGTAATAAGATCTCTGCATAGAGAACCTCTACAATTTGATCCAAAGATCGAAAGTGTTAGACCCTAAAATTTTTTCTTAAAATTTATTCTATTAAATTAGCAAGCATGAGCAGAAATTAAAATTTTTTGAATTTAGAAATTTTTGGAGTTAGTTATGAATATATTTTATTTATATGTGTTTGCACGGATTAAATAGAAATACTAAACTTAAGGAGTAAGTTGGTATTAAGTTAAATATAGAAAGGTAAGTTAGGAAAGACAAAAGTTGTTTTAAATTAATAAGTGAAGAGTGCATGAGAGTCAAGTGGAAGTAAGAAAGAAAGAGAGAAAGTCGTAGAAGAAACTAGAAGAAGAGAAGGAGAAACTGAAACAGAAAAGAAGAAGAAGGAAAGAAAAAGAAAGGAGAAAGAAGAGAAAGGAAAAGATTCAGCTGAGATTTTAGGTATCCTTTATCTATTCTTCTTGTTTTGATAGAAGAAGGAAGTAGGCAAAATAGGTTTTATGTGCTGAAAATGAAGAGAGAAAGAAGAGAACCAAGAAATTCATTTTCTTAGATTTTCATGGATTTTCTACTAGATATTAGCCATTTTAACTTACTTATATCAAGAGTAGTTTAAGTCTAAGCTCAAAGTTGAAGTATTAAAGCTCTATAGATTTTCTACTTGTATATTAGTTTGAATGAAAGTTTGTTTGTTTGAAGGAAACCAAGAAAGTCGAAGAAAAGAGCAAGAGAAGAGACAAACTTAAGTTTAGAGTTACAAGTAAATAGGTGGATAATATGTTTATGGTTATTGTGATGATGGGCTGATTTCTTACAGGATTGTGTGTGCTTAAATGTTTGTCTTTGAATCATTGTGAATGTGGGAAGAATGCTCTATGATTGGATATCATGTTTGCTTCGAAATATTTTATTGCTTTTGGTATTAATGAAAAGAAGAAAAATACAAAGAGTATGAAAATATGAATATGTTATGAAATATGTGAGCATCAAAAATTTGTTTGTGTGGGCAAGAGAGCTACCGTTTTGTTCATCACATGCACGTTGACTTTAAGCCTTTTCCCGATTTCCTGCTTGTGGCTTATGAGCTCTAAAAAATAGACTCATTTCATTCATGGTGTAAACTTCAGTTTCGCCATTTCGTTCTATGGGATTCTCTCAAGCCATTCTATGTGTACATTTTGCTTTGATTTGTTAAACATTATATATGATTGAATGCTATGTTTTGATGATCCAAAAAATAAATAATTTGATTTATATGATAACATGTTTGTTTATGGGCTCGAATTGTGGATAATTTGATTATTAGACTAAAATGTGATATAAATATATGTATATGCTTGGTTGTATGTATGGCTCATTACCGATGGCTATAAACGTATTAGCCACTAAGCTTCACAGCTCACCCTATTATTTTCCACTCTTCAAGTGCAGACAAAGCAGATCATTGAACCTTGAAAGCTTTGACAAATTCCAAGAATTACTATCTTTTGTAACTAAGTTAGTCCGAATACCTTGGGTAGTTTTACAAGCATATCAAGGATGAGCATTCATGTTGTATTTTTGGATTGTGCTACAGTTTTGACTCTGAATATGTAATTGAAGCTATGTATAAACTCCTCATTATCTGAGAGATGAAACTCTGTTTGTTTAAGAAATGAGAGTAAGAGTTGAAGAAATTTTCTTTTATATATGTGCAGAATATTCTTCTTTGTTAAGTTGTCAATTTTGGTTGGGAATAAAATTGTGAGTTTTTGATGGATTGTGGACAGATTTTCTTAAGTAAATTATTGTGTTGGGAGTCTGTTATGTTAGGAGTCTTATATGTATGAATTGTGTTTGTTGGATTCGGGTCTTTTGGTTTTCGTGAGAACATCAATTAGGCAGTAAAGGAATAAGGGGACAGAAATTGTGTCCTGACTTCAACGAATAAAATGTATTAATGTAGGTAGAATTTAACAAAGTTATCTTCATAAATACATGAATTTTACAATTTACGATTGTGCAAAAGCTGATTTTTCACTAAACGCACGATCGTGCATGAGCACGATCATGCATTGTAAAATGCACGCTCGTGCACTTTCTGTGCCCGGCTGTGCATATTAAAACATGCCTTTGGACTTTTGTGCACAACCTTGCAATTTTTTAATTTTTTTATTATTTGAGTTGTTATTTATTTTTACTCCCAACTACGATTTATTTATTTATATTTATATTTATTTTTATATTTTCACTTCTTTTTTTAAAGTCCCTCAAATTTTAGTGTATTGTAGCCACGAATTAAGTTTCAAGACACAGGCCCAACATCTTTGGCATCAGAGCCTACGATTTTTAAGGATTCTTAGGCTTAGAATATGTTATACTATGAATTATTATAATATGTGAAGAATTTTTTGCATTGTTGAATTGATTGATTGCATTGAGTGATATGCGTATCATGCATACATGTGGGAAATAAAAGTAAGCTAAATAATAATGTTTTCTTGAAGGAATAAAATGCCACCTTGTAGATAACATGAGGAGTTTCTCCACCAAAAGAGGAGAATACTAATGAGTCAAGAGCCCCAGCAACTGCTGAAATAGCTGTAGGACAGGATAGTGAACCCTTTCGATCACAAATGTCTGAGTCACCTCTTCCTTAGGAGCAAATGTCTAATCCTTTTGATCTCAGATTGTTCCAAGCCTTTCCTCAGGCTTTTGTTCAGGCCATGAGCCAAATGCCATCAACTTCTACCCGAACTTTAGCTAAGAAAGGGAGACAATTTGACAAGCTGAGGAAGTATGGCTCAATGGACTTTTATGGAACAACCAATTTGGAAGAAGCTGTAACATGGTTGAAGAAGACGAAAAGAATATTGGAACAGATGGACTGTAACGATGATGAAAGGGTAGTGTATGCTGTAAGTTTGCTACAGAGAGATGCCTTTCATTGGCGAGAAAGTATACTAAGGAGTCAGATAAAACTGCCAATGTTGATATGAAAGGATTTCCAAGCTGCCTATAAGAAGAAATATCTGTCTGAGGTCTATATCTAGTAGAACCAAAGGGAGTTTTTGAGTCTAACTCAGAAGGAGATGACAGTGAGTGAATAAAAGCACAGATTTACATAATTGTCTTGATATGCAGCTGAGTTGATGATGAAAGAAGTGACTAAGTGCCGAAGGTTTGAAGCAGAATTACATTTGGTCATCAAAGAAAAAGTGATGGCGTAGAATTTTTGTGACTTCCAATAATTGGTAGTAGCTGTTTTAAGGGTTGAGAATATGGAAAATATAAAGAGTACAGTGAACAAAAAAAGGAAGGGAAGGGAACAACTTAGCGAGGGAGGTCATGCTCTTATACTAGGAAGGAGTGTCAAGACTTTCCCTACACTGTCTAGGGCTAGGAGCAGTGGAACAAGTAGGCCTAGACCGATGAGAACTATTTCTCTTCAAGCGTCAATTGTTGGAGGCAATAGAAGAGGAGAGGGGGATAGGTCATCCATTCCCAAATGTAACCACTACAGTAAACTCCATAAAGGGGAGTGTTATCAGCTGATTGGAGCTTGTTTCAATTGTGGATAAAAAGGGCACATGGCTAGAGTGTGTCCTCAGTATGCTAGACAGGAGGGACTCAGGTGCAAGCTTCAAAGAGGGTTAAGACTGTGGAAGTTAAGTTTGCAACTAAAGTGGGCAGTTCTAGTGGAGCCAAGAAAGTAAATCATCCAGGAAGACTGAAAGGGCAAGCATCAACAAAAGTATTTGAAATGACGCGAGAGGAAGCAGAAGCAGCTCCGAAGGTTGTGAATGGTATGATTAAATTATTTAATGATGAAATTATTGTTTTTATTGACCCGGGGTTTACCCACTTTTTTATTTCATCAAGTTCGATTATGCTTGGTAGAAATTTGAGTCCATAAGATAGCCCTTTAATGGTTAGTATTCCAATCGACTAGTTTATCATTATTAGTCAAGTTTATAGAGATTGTGAAATATAAATTAATGGAGCAACGTTAGTGGTGGATCTAATATCATTGAAGATGAAGGGATTAGATGTGATTTTGGGCATGGATACCTTAGAAAAATATAATGCCAAATTGAATTGCAAACAGAAGACAGTAGAATTCGAGCTTGACCAAGGTAAAAAGGTGGTATTTGTGGGGGACAGGAAGGCAAGCCGGCCTAGAATTATTTCAGCTCTAATAGTAGAGAAAATGATGAGGAAAGGATTTGAGGCATTCTTGGAATATGTGGTAAACACGAAGGTAGATGGAGGAAATTTTGAAGATATTCCTGTGGTCAGGGAATTTTCGGATGTTTTTCTAGAGGAGTTACCAGAATTACCACCGCATAGAGAGATTGAGTTCACTATAGAGCTTCTTTCAGGTACTATACTAGTATCAATTTCACCTTATAGAATGGCTCTAGCAGAATTAAAGGAGCTTAAAAAGAAGTTAGAAGGGTTGTCAGAAAAAGGATTTATTAGGCCTAGCTCTTCGCTTTAGGCAGCTCTAGTTCTTTTTGTGAAAAAGAAAGATAGATCCTTGAGGATGTGCGTGGATTATAGGAAGCTTAATCTGTCACTATCAAGAATAGATATCCTCTCCCACACATAGATGATTTGTTTGATCAACTATAAGGAGAAAAAGTCTTCTCTAAGATATATTTGAGAGCGGATTTTCATCAATTGAGAATAAAGGAGTTTGATGTGTCAAAGACTACTTTCACAACACGATATGGGCATTTTGAGTTCTTAGTTATGCCCTTTGGATTAACTAATGCCTCTTGTAGCCTTCATGGACCTAATGAATAGAGTCTTCAAGCCTTTCCTAGACCAATTTATCATAGCCTTTATTGATGATATATTGGCTTATTCCAGGAGTGATAAGGAGCATGAAGAGCATTTAAAGATTCCCTTGGAGACCTTAAGGAAGAAAGAGCTGTATGCGAAATTTGATAAATGTGAATTTTGGCTAAGGGAAGTGTTGCTTCTTGGACATGTAATTTCAAAAAGAGTGAGTACATATGGATCCAAGGAAAATAGAAGCTGTAGTTAAATGGGAAGCACCAAGAATGTAGTAGAAGCGAAGAGTTTCTTAAGATTAGCTGGTTATTACAGACAATTTGTAGAAGGCTTTTCCATGATAGCAGCCCCACTCACCAAATTGACAAAGAAGAGTAAAAAGTTTGCATGGACAGAAGAATGTCAGAGGAGCTTTGAGGAATTGAAGAATAGGCTCACAACTGCACCAATTTTGACTTTGCCTTCTGTAGTGATGGGTATATAGTATATAGCGATGCCTCGAGGAAAGGATTAGGGTATGTGTTGATGCAAGGAGATAAAGTGATTGCTTATGCTTCTAGGCAGTTGAAACCCTATGAGATTCCCACGTATGACTTGGAGTTGGCTACCATAATCTTTGCATTGAATATATGGAGACATTACTTATATGGAGTCACCACCAGGGTATTTACAGAACACAAGAGTCTGAAATATTTGATGAGCTAAAAAGAGTTAAATTTGAGGCAACGAAGGTGGCTAGGATTATTGAAGGACTACAACTTGATGATAGACTACCACCCGGGAAAAGCTAATATAGTAGCCGATACACTGAGTAGGAAATCTACTATGGCACATGTGAAGACAATATATTTTCCATTATTAAAGGAACTAGCTAAACTAAGGTGACATTGAGGCAAGCCGAATTTGGTAGTATATTGGCTAATTTTAGAATAAGGCTAGTGTTAAGTAAGAAGATTAAGGAATTGCAGGAACAAGATGACTACTTGAGCAAGCTCAGAGAAGAAATTAAAAATGGTAAACCCTCAAAAATAGAGGTAAGAGAGGATGGATTGATGGTGGTAGACAATAGATTATGTGTTCCGGATATGCAAGAGTTGAAGGATAAAATTCTTGATGAAGCACATAATGCTCCATATGCAATTCATCCGGGGAGTATAGGAATATATTTTGATATAAAAGAACACTTCTGGTGGTGAGGAATGAAGAAAGATGTTGTAGAGTATGCTGGAAAATGCTTGGTATGTCAACAAGTTAAAGCAGAACATCAAACACCCGCCGGGAAGCTTAAGCCTTTGACTATCCCAGAATGGAAGTGGGAAATGATTACAATGGATTTCTTAATGGGGTTACCAAGGACTAGTAAGAAGCATGACACAATATGGGTGATTGTCGATTGTCGATAGGTTAACTAAGTCAACACATTTCTTGCCAATTAAACAGACTGATTCTTTGAATGCTTTGGTCAAGAAATACATAGATAAAATAATCAGACTTCATAGGATTCCGAGTTCTATAGTCTTAGATAGAGATCCCATATTCATATCCAGATTCTTAGAAAGTTTACAAGAGGCTTTAGGAACCAAGTTGCATTTTAACACAGCTTTCCATCTGCAGACTGATGGCTAATCAGAGAGGACAATAAGGACGTTGGAAGCAATGTTAAGAGCATACGTTATGGACTTCAAAGGTTTATAGGATGATCATTTTCCTTTAATTGAGTTTGCTTACAACAATTCCTACTATTCAAGAATTCAAATGGCACCTTGTGAAGCTTTGTATGGTAAGGGGTGTAGAACTCCTATTTGTTGGGATAAGGAAGGTGAAAGGAGACTTTTAGGATCTGAGTTGGTATAAGATACGGTTGACAGGATTAAATTGGTGAAACAGAGAGTCAGGGCTGCTTAAGATAGGATGAAGAGCTATACAGATGCATATAGGAAGGAGATGGAATACGAAGTTGGAGACAAAGTATTTCTTAAAGCCTCACCATGGAAAGGAATCTTAAGATTTGGTAAAAAAGGTAAGCTAAGTCCCAGATACATAGACCCTTATGAGATTATTGAGAAGATTGGGCCTCTTGCCTACAAGTTAGCTGTGCCACCATAATTATCCAAGATTCATAATGTTTTTCACATATCAATGTTGAGAAGATATATATCGAATCATTCACACATAGTCCAACCTTCAGAGGTTCAATTAAGAGAGGATTTGACATATCAAGAACAGCCAGTAGCGATTCTAGATTCAAAGGAAAAGGTCTTGAAAACCAAGACTGTGAAGCTAGTTAAAGTTTTATGGAAGAACCATGCAAGAGAAGAGGGGAAGCCATAAAAGAAAAGTATCCACACCTAATTGTAGACTCAGGTAAGAATTTTTGAGGACAAAATTCTTTAAGGGAGGAGAAATGTTGGATTCCAAAATTTTTCTTGGAATTTATTATGTTAAATTAGTAAGCATTAGTAGAAATTAGAATTTAGAAAATTTTGGAGTTAGTTATGAATATATTTTATTTATATGTGTTTGCATGGATAAAATAGAAATGCTAGAGTTAAGTTAAGGAGTAAGTTGGTATTAAGTTAAATATAGAAGGGTAAGTTAGGAAAGGCAAAAGTTGTCCTAAAATAATAAGTGAAGAGTGCATGAGAGTCGTGTGGAAGTAAGAAAGAAAAAGAGAAAGTCACATAAAAACTAGAAGAAGAGAAGGAGAAACCAAAACGAAAAGAAGAAGAAGGAAAGAAAAAGAAAGGAGAAAGAAGAGGAAGGAAAATATTCATATGAGTTTCTAGGTATCCTTTATCTATTCTTCTTATTTTGATAGAAGAAGGAAGAAGAGAAAATAGGTTTTATGTGCTGAAAATGAAGAGAGAAAGAAGAGAACCAAAAAATTTATTTTCTTAGATTTTCATGGATTTTCTACTAGATATTAATTATTTTAGCTTACTTATATCAAGAATAGTTTAATTCCAAGCTCAATGTTGAAGTATTAAAGTTTTATAGATTTTTTACTTATATATTAGTTTGAATGAAAGTTTGTTTGTTTGAAAGAAACCAAGAAAGTCAAAGGAAAGAGAAAGAGGAGAGACAAACTTAAGTTTGGAGTTACGAGTAAATAGGTAGGTAATATGTTTATGGTTATTATGATGATGGGCTGATTTCTGGCATGATTGTGTTTGCTTAAATGCTCGTCTTTGAATCATTGTGAATGTGGGAAGAATGCTCTGTGATTGGATATTATGTTTGCTTCGAAATATTTTGTTGCTTTTAGTATTAATGAAAAGAAGAAAAATACAAAGAGCATGAAAATATGAATATGTTATGAAATATGTGAGCATCGAAAATTTGTTTGTGTGGGCAAGAGAGCTACCGTTTCGTTCATCACATGCACGTTGACTTTAATCCTTTTCCTGATTGCCCGCTTGTGGCTTATGAGCTCTGAAAAATGAACTCATTTTGTTCATAGTGTAAACTTCGATTTCGCCATTTTGTTCTATGGGAGTCTCTCAAGCCATTCTATGTGGGCATTTTAGTTTGATTTGTTAAACATGATATATGATTGAATGCTATGTTTTGATGAGAAAAAAAAATGATTTGATTTATATGATAACATGTCTGTTTATGAGCTTGAATTGTGGATAATGTGATTGTTAGATTAAAATGTGATATAAATATATGTATATGCTTGGTCGTATGTCTGGCTCATTACCGATGGTTATAAACCTATTAGTCACTAAGCTTCGTAGCTCATCCCATTATTTTCCACTCTTCAGGTGCAGACAAAGCAGATCATTGAACCTTGCAAACTTCGGCAAACTCCAAGAATTACTATCTTTTGTAACCAAGTTAGTTCGAATTCCTTAGGTAGTTTTACAAGCATATTAAGCATGAGCATTCATGTTGTATTTTTGGATTATGCTACTATGTTGACTCTTAATATGTAATTGAAGTTATGCATAAACTCTGCATTATCTGAGAGATGAAATTATATTTGTTTGAGAAATGAGAGTAAGAGTTGAACAATTTCTCTTTTGTATATGTGCAGAGTATTCTTCTCTATTAAGTTGACAATTTCAGTTGGAAATAAAATTGTGAGTTGTTTTATGGCTTTTAAATAGATTTTTCTTAAGTAAATTGTTGTATTAGGAGTCTGTTATGT
>JAOSBN010000003.1:21960565-21980742 GCA_027563595.1 Erythroxylum suave | reverse complement strand
TATGTATGAATTGTGTTTGTTAGATTTGGATCTTTTGGTTTTTGTGAGAATGTCAATTAGGCAGTAGAGGAATAAGGGGACAGAAATTGTGTCCTTATTTCGATGAATAAAATGTATTGATGTGGGTAGAATTTGATAAAGTCATCTTCATAAAAGTTCTAGCTCATTGTTTTAGCTTCCTAAGGGTATAAAGTTTTAATATTTGGACTTCAAAAGAAAAAGATATGGCCTTTACAAGATAACACCATTGGTGTGGGTAGAGGCTATAGCACTATTCTTGGTAGAAAATTTTGATTCTATTTTTAAATGATTAAACTGTATTGAATTAAATAGAATTAGACAAAGTTGCCTTCATAGAAGTTATAGCTTAGTCTCTTAGCTTTTTAACGACATAAAGTTTGAAAAATTTGTACATCTAAGTTGAAAGTTATGAAGGTTGTTAGTGGGAGTGGCAAAGTCGGGGTGCACGATCGTGACCAACCCCATTATTAATGGAATTGCATGATCCTACTTGAGCATGATCATGCAAAAGCTGATTTTTCACTAAAAGCACGATCGTGCTTACATTGTTATATATTTTTTATTATTTGAGTTATTATTTGTTTATACTCCCAACTATGATTTATTTATTTATTTTTATTTTTACTTCTTTATTTTAAAAGTCCCTCAATTTTAGTGTATTGCAGTCACGAATTAAGTTTCGAGATCTGAGCCCAACAAAAAGGACATTGCAGAGGTTACATAATGAAACCAGAACAACTCAGGGAATACAGCAAGGAATTGAACTTGAGGAATCCATGGCCAATCCAAGAACTTTAAAAGAGTTGGCTGCTCCAAGTTTGACTCAAAGGGCTTTATGAATCACTTTTCTAAATGTTGCTGAAAATGTTGCTTTTGAGCTAAGATCTGGACAAATCCATCTTTCGCCCAAATGTCATGATTTTGCAGATGAAGATGCTTATAAGCATCTTAAGAAGCTTGAAGTGCTTTGTCTTAGTACGAACCTCCAAAGGTGACAAAACAGTAGATTATGTTGAGAGCTTTCCAATTCTCATTAATGAATGCAGCAAAAGATTGACTTTTTGATCTAACCCTTGAGAGCATTAGCACATGGATCGAGATGAAGAGGCAGTTTTTGAATATTTTTCAACATTGAAAATAGCCAATATAAGAAAGAAAATATGTGGGATAAAGCGATACAATGACAAGTCCCTTTATGAGTACTGGGAACGGTTTAAAAAGTTGCACACTAGTTGTCTGCACCACAATAGTCCAAAACAACTTCTTATCTAGTAGTTCTATGAAGGTTTCATACATATGGAGAGGAGTTTGTTCAACGTGACAAGTGGTGGGGCACTGTGTGAGAGGACTCCCATAAAAGCCAGGATTTTAAATGAGCGTATAACTGAGGGATTTTCTCAACCAGTATAGTTTGTATTCCCAAATGTATAACCCAAGTTAAGGGATCAACCTAACCTGAATTATGGGGAAAATAGACAATAAAATTCTTTCCATAATAGTTCGTAAGGAGCGCAACCATTCGAATCAAGGCCACAAGACCCCTCTACCTCAAGTACATCGCTAGAGGATGTGGTTAAGTCTATTGTAACTAACACTTTGCAATTGCAACAGAGTATGTAACAATTTTAGCAGGAGACCATATCTAAATTTCAGGAGGTGAATTCTTGCATTCTTAATTTGGAGAACCAGGTAAGCTAGATGGTAGTGGCGATAAAGCGTCTAGAAGCCCAAAGAGGAGAAAAACTGCCATCACAACCTGAAAAAAATATGAAGAATGTTAGTGCAATCATCTTAAGGAGTGGTAGGAAGCTTAAGGATCCCAAAAGAATTACTTAAAGGATGGCTAATGAAGAAGACATTGAGAAGGAGCTCTAAGAAGAAAGGGACACCCCATCAAGCTCAAAGGTAAATGTTGAATTATCAATTGTTGAAAAAACTAATCTTCCACCTTTTCCTAGCAGGTTAGCAAAGTCAAATAAGGAGGAAAAAGATAAAGAGATATGGAGACCTTTCAGAAGGTTGAAGTGAATATTCAAGCATTAGAAGCGATCAAGAAAGTGTTGAGGTATGTAAATTTCCTCAAGGAATAGTGTACAAACAAGCATAAGTTAAAAGGTAACGAAATGATTAGGATAAGTGAAATTGGTTCTGCATTTAAAAAAAACTCCTAAATTTAAGGACCTAGGCACGTTTACTTTTTCTTGCAAAATTGGTAACATTAAGATTAAACTGGCCATATTAGATCTAGGAGCATCAATTAATGTTATACCTGATTCCATGTATGCTTCTTTAAATTATGGTCATTAAAAGAAATTAGTGCTACCATACAATTAGTTAATCCAAGAAGAGATGATAGGGAAGATAGCTGAAGAAGACAAGGAGTTATTTGTTATTTTAGAAGAGAAAGAAGAACAAATGATAGAGAAAGTAAAGGCTGAAAAAGAGGAGGAAGCGTCTATCCAAGAAGAGGAAGCAGAAGAGTGGCAAAAGGTGATTGAGGAAGAAGAGGAGAACATGACAAATTGTTTAAATCAACTAAAGATTTAGGGAGTTTTATTATTTCTTATTTTATTAACATTTGTTATCCAAAAGAGCATAAATGAAGTAAAATGTATTTATTAATTTGATACATTATGTCTTTATTATTATCTTACTACATGTGGATTATAAACCGCTATATGGAGAAGTAGGTAAAAGTTAGCCACTAATTATAGACTCAGTTTGATGGTAAACACGAAGGGTACGTAAGCTAATGACATTAAACAAGCACTACTTGAAAGACAACTAAAGAATTAGGATAGATTTCATTTTTATTTCATTTTATTTCCATTTTGGTGTTACTATAGGATTTTATTGATTTTTTATGTGTTTTATGTTATGATAGAGAGCATCCTTATTTAACTTTGCAAATATTTCGCGTTATCGCATGTGTGTATTGAATTTTGTGACATTAGTTCTAAAATTTTTTATAATATACACGGTCATATACACATCCATTTATATGCCTGCGTATATACAAATTTTAGTCTAGCATATTACGTAAAGCTTTCTAAAATTTTTCACACGATCACCGGGAGAGATACACTCTTTAGACATGCCTGTGTATACTTACATGGTCAATTACAACTGTGTACATCAATTGTGTAAGTTCGCAACACATCCCATAGCCCTCCTATTTTTGTGAATTTTGGATCCCGAATGGCCAGTTGCACAATCATGTAATTGACCATGCAAGTCTACGACCTATTCCTCTTCATTTTCTCTAATTTTCTTCGTTCCTTCCACCACCCACTATCGCACCCTCTCATTCTCTAACCCATGTGTTTTTTCACTCAAATTACAAGTGAGTTCTTTCATTTACTTCACTTCATTTACGACTTGAATTTTAGGTATTTTGCTAATTTGAGGAATTTTTACCCCCAAAACACTAGGGTATGGATTTGTAGTGGTTGTATTATTTACATTGATTTCGCGCTCTGATTTGGTTTAAAAGTTGAATTTTTATCCTTTCTCATATGAATTATTGGTTTAATCTGACGAATTGTATCAAGAAGCAAATGAATTCACTGTTATAATAGTCTCTGTAGTGGCACAGCAGCTACGCGAGAACCTGTTGGTTCAAGACGGTGACTTCATTACATGTGGAGGCTAGTAAAATCAAAGTGCTAAACAAAAAATCAATTCCCATTTAAAATCCTAATAAATCAACTCACTTGGGCATTGCATTACTTTATGACAGAATCATACATATACATTAACGATAATGCATTAAACGTGGCCAATTCGCATATAAAACCAAGCAAAGCTATCATCCTCCCATGGGTAAGAGAAAGAGCTTCTGACTAGAAGACTACACCACAAACCATACTTTCTATGTATAAACAGGCAAAGGCGTCAAGGGGCAAAGGCACACAGAATTGTTTCCACCTGACATGCCAACATTCTCAAGCATATGACGCACCAAGGCATTCATCAACCATATCCACCAGATTGGGATTTTCCAATGCTGCTGCAACTCGCTCTTTATCATTCAATTGTTTATTAACTGCAACAAAGATAATGAACATAATCAACTTAATTTTAACATCATCCATCTCCCCCTTCCTAGAAGCTAAGTAAAGGATCAGCTACAAAAAACAGATACAATTAACCACTGTGAAATTTTAGAATACCACCTGCCTGACTGGAATTATAGTCGCAAAGTAATGATGGCTAATGCAAGGGCAGAGTCAAAAGGAATAGAACAAAGGAAAGCAATATCCTTCTGTGCTACCGAGCAAGGAATGAGAGCATCTTCAATGGCAAAACACAATGCAAAGGAATATTTGACTGTAATAATGTGGAGAGGATAAGATCTATTATCATTCTAATGTAGACATCAGTTTATTACCCCCTATAATGGCTACAAGATGGAGAATTAACTAGAGTGATGAGCTACAGCTAACAATTAGACTGTAGCTATATGAATAGTATGTTTACTGTGAGAGTTAGTGTTCAAGCAACTTGTATAATCATCAACAAGTGCTGTTAGGATTGCTAGTGCTTTGATATCTCCATTGTCCTGAGAGGTTTTACCTTCTAGTAACTCATCTGGAGAACTCTTATTAATACAATTCTTTTAGTTTTCACAAAAAAAATTAAAAAGAAAAGGAAAGTAACATGGATTCGAGAACTCACAAATCAAAATCATGGACTGCAAACAGTTTCTAAAATCTTCACTGGACAATCTTCAGGGCATAGAATTGTGTTGAGATTCAAATAGTAATTTGGATTAATAGGCCATAACCATAAGTAAAATTTAAAACATGCCAAGTACTGACAGCAATGACTAGTCAACTAGAAAAGGATGTGCAGGTCTGTATTATACTGGCAACCATGTCAACATAAGAAAAGAGCTACAGTACCTGCTGCTTCAGTTGCATGTGTTCCAGGTGCAACCTTAATATCCACCTAAAAGAAAAAATATGATGAGCTATTCAAGATGGAAGAAGAGGCATAACTCTTAAAACACTAAACGAAAAGACATGCTTCTTAAAGTGTTAAGGAAAAACGACTTTCACAGGACCAGTAAATAGTAAACAAACAAAGATTATTAAATTTAACTTGTAGACTCAGACCTGTAACCTCACTTAAGATAATTATTTCAAAAAATTTTATGACATGAATACTGACATTCCTTCATAACAAATGACCGAAAATGTTTGAAACAATGCTATATAAGGTAAAAGTCCATTGAACACCATATATAAGACCTTCTGGCATCCAAACTAGTCTACAAGCCAGATTAAACTATCATATCAGCTATGGATATCCCACAGTTTTTTCTTGCTAGTATTTTAAGCCAACATCCATAGAATGAGGAGCTTTTGATTAGCATCTCAGTATCAATAAATATCAGAAAAATGCAATCAGCTGCTTCCACATTGCTATGAAGGTATTCAGCGTCCCTCCGCTGCAATTGCCAGCTAGAATCTTTCTTAATTTATAAATAATTTCAATCACCCTCTATTTCTCTCTCCAAATACTCTTCTTGCAATTAGCCAACCCTTTTAACAGCAGACTCCTACTAAAAAATTAAATCCAGCTGAAATTTGCAAACTAATAATGACTAGTAACTACTTTTGATATAACCAACAATCAGCTCGATAGCTATCAAAAGTCATCATATATAGAATGTGTGACAATACCCGAAGAGATAAAAGTCTATAATTATGTAGTAAGAGACAGACTATAAGTGGCTAGTATTGTCAACAAGTTGAGAGAGACCAAACTTAGATAATTTGGGCATATGAGCAGGAGGCACCCTGCTGCTTCGGAGCGACGCTGTGAGTTTATAACCCTTAGTGTACAAGAGAAGAAAAGGGAGGTCATACAAGAATTTGAGGAAAGTGATCAAGAGAGATATGACAGAGTTGGCCCTTACTGAGAAATTGACAAAAAATAGAAAATTCTGGCATGCTAGGATACAGGTAAAGGATATTTGATAAGAACTTTAGGAGAGCCACACTCCAAAAGCTAGCTTGTGAAGGTGGAGAGCCCAAAGTCTTTATAAATCTCATACCAACTTTGTATTTAATCAATGTGAGATCCAAGTCTCATACCTTCCAATTGGATCAAACCGTAACATTGGTCCCCTCATAAGGACCAACGTCCTCTTTGGCCACGGCTATGTTGGTCACGGCTGACACTTCCAGGTCAACAATCCATGGGCCACCACTCCGAGATCTTTGTTGGTCACGGCCTCCCAGGCCACCACTCCATGGGCCACCACTCCAAGACCAACTCTGATACCAATTGATAAGGACTTTAGGAAAGTCACACCCTAAAAGCTAGCTTATGAGGGTGGAGAGTCCAAAGTCCATAAATCCCACACCAACTCTCTGTCATTGCGAGTAGGGACAAGCTTTTTTGTCATACTACTTGGCTTCTCAGCTCGGGTCTATGTCTAGTACCGTAGGACTATCATACTCTCAGGGCTAGTGAACAAAGACAGCTAACACAACTAGAGACATGAAGAGTTGTACTTTGCAATGTTTTAGGTATTAGCAAATCTGAGCACTATTTCAGGTATCTTTTTTAGTTCTATTTTATCTTATTTATGTATTTATTTATTTAATTTAATTTATCTAATCTTTTAGCTTATCATTTTCATATCTACTCCTTTAACCTGTATCACATTTTCATTATCACATTTGCATATAGGTCTACCGAAAATAACTTCTCTACTCTACAGGGGTAAGACTGCGTACTATCAGACCTTCCCAGATCCTGCTTTAATGTAGGATTTCAAACTGGGTGATGACTATGATGATAAATACAAGGATTATTAAAAACATTTAGCATGCATTTATAATTACTATCAACCTATAATTACTTCCCAAATAACAAGATTAAAAGTTCATGATACCTTATAACGGGAGGGTAAGCTTCTCATAAGTTTCACACGCAAGCATAGACCAATAACTGTTGCCATGCTACAGTGTTCAACAGTTGGAGTAAAGGTCACTCTGAATAAGAATAACACAAAGGTTAAAGTAAAGGAACAAAACTCAATACGAAGGAAAGCATTCTAAATAATAGAAAATAAAGTGTGTAGAGCATTGCTTACCTCACATAACTACGCCTGTCATCTACTTCAATTGCATTTTCTGTTATCACTTTAAGTTCCTCCAAAGAATAAGGATGTTCCGGATCCTTTATGTCCCTTATATGATTTAAGAATGTTAAGAGAAAACTCGAAAAAATTATCCGTCCATTGCATCATCGCACTGATAAAATATATACAAATTCTACAAACACATTGATCAAATTTACCACAACAAATCATATATTAACGAAAGCAATATATTTCTTTATTTAAATGCTCAAGTTTCTACAGATAAAGACTCATCTGTGTAAAAAGGAGAAAAGAAAAAGATCAGGTCGACAGAGAAAGGATATCAAAAACTTCCAGTTGATCAATTGGTTCAACAGCGTACTCATCATTGCAGGTGGGAGCACTTCGAACCCTCCGTTCTTTCTTCTCGTAAACTATAGGGTTGGCATTTATTAGTCCAGAATTAACCATTTCCTCTCTTCCTACACAAATTCCAAAACTTCAATACACAATTGAAGATGTAATGATTAAGTTATATGTATAAAACTATTCCAGGTTCTTCATGTAAGTTGTTCTTGTCAAGAAACTAATGACGACATAGATTTCATGCCATATTGAGATGAGGAATACGAATAAAACAACCACCCAACAAAAGAGAAGAGAAGTAAATTAAGGTATTAGCATGGTCATAGCATACGACAAATAACTAAGTCTAATGGACTAATTGGGTGCAATGCCACTGGATGGCATTGAACAACCCCAATTTAGCCTCAGGTCAAAGATGTTGGGCTGGTGACGGTAAAATCTGCAAACAGTTGATGATTAAATGGATCATTTGTGCAAAAGCGTTATAACACAATCCTAATTAGTTGGTATTCAGAATGTTAAGCAACAAAAGAGCAGTAAGAGAAGCTTTTTCATATCACCAGATTTGACCCATAGAATCTAATCATAAACACATTCTGAATTTCTAAACCCGAATTTCAGATATGTAGCTAGAACAATTCAATTCAATGAGAATACAGAACAATTAGACTGCAGAAACCTATAATTGGACGGAAAGAAAACAAATTGACAATTAGATAACAACAGAGTCGCACATATATCTCAAACAATTAAACCTCAGGACGTAATATCAGTGGATATATATATATATATATATATATATATATATATAGCAAACAGCAAAAACAACAAGAAACAAAAACTGGTTTCCCTTTCTATTTTTTCTTTATATTTTTTTTACCCTAAACACTCATGCAAAATTTGTGGCTTTCTTCCTTCTGTCTCGGCGGTCGCATGAATTAACCCTTTCTTTCCTTAGATTGGTCGGTCCACTAACAACTGTACACAGAAACCAAATTCACAAATACCGTACCGATAAGGAGAAGGTTAATGAAAGTGGAGACAGAGGATTCCGTGTACTGGAGGGTGACTTCCCCTTTGTCTTGCGACCTTTCCTTTTCTTGGAGATGTGATAGCTAAGTAAGGACCTATAGAGCGACGGCTTGAGGCAGAAAAAAGAAGACAAAGTTTGGCATAAGAAGATGGTGTTGTTATTTGGATCGTGGCCAAGATAAAGGATTGCCTTCTTTTTCTTTTTCGTTTTAAAGACAGAAGGCCCAAAATGAAGAAGATGGTGAGGTTTTAGTTTTAGTGGAAAAAAAAAACGAATGGAAGGGTAGGTTTGGAGGAGACGGAGGGCTAGGCTTCCGGAAGATAGGAGCAGCGGCTCAGAAAGACGGAGGTTTTTAACTCTGTTACCTTCGTTCAGTTTCCTCCCCCACCCCCCCTTTCTTATTGTTTATTTTAAATAGGTAAAATTTTAAAAATAAAGCAAAAAGTTTGTTATAATCTTGTTTTTACAGTAAGTTGTAAAATCAAATCAAAATATTTAAGTTTTTAATTTTACAACTTACTATAAAACTAAATTAAAACAATAAATCATTATCAATAAGTACAGAGATGTCTTATATAATTGCCTTTGTTATTATCTTATCTTTTTTAACACTAATATTGTGGCCTAGGTAATTTTATCTATCATTTATATTGTATAACACTAAGTAGAGTATTATCTTCACAAGGATCTTATTGATTACTAAGTTTTAACTTTTCTATTATTATTATTTAGTCAATAATATATTTTAACCATAATATTATCTTCAAGCTGATTAAGATTCCATTAGAAAGCAACTATCAAAGAGAAAAATATCAAATTTAATAAAAAACATTTATATAAGAACTCTCGTTTCCATCATCTTTTTATTCATGATTGTGTTATTTCAAAAAAATTTAAAAGTTCAACTGATAGAATTTTCTAATTTAGTTAATCACTCTCTCTTGACTTACAATTATATGTCCTCAAATTCATTAACTAACATCTTCTCTAATTAAAACTTCAAAAAATGCAATAAGTTTTATGAAATTTCATAAAAGATTTGATTCTAATACTAAAAGATTTATATAAGTCTATCTCTGACACCTTATATAATTCCTAATATCAATGCCTTAGTCAATTCACTAATATGTTTTCTTTAACTAATGCATGTAAATTCTTATATGATTTATTTGTTATTTGTTATTAAATAAGCATTAAGCAAAACAAAGATATTTTTAAAATATAAAACTCTTTGTTATATAAATGAATCAATCCATACAAAGAAACAACTGGGCTTCTCTTATCTAGACACCAAAACAATTAGTTAACTATCATCCTTGAATTAATAAAATAAATAGAAAATGCATAATTGTGCATGATAAAATTGTCAATCTTTCGATATTTTTCACTTAGTTAGAATAATCTCAAATCTCCTTCCTCTTTGGAAATGGCTTGAAAGTCTTATCCTAAGATTTCTCTCACTTTTATAAGTAGACTTCACTCTAAAAAAATTAATTAGACAATTCTTTAAATAACTTAGAATTAGAGTTGTCGATGACAAACACAAGCTAGAATACTCTAGTGTTTAAGATTGTGTTCATCACTTAATACGAGTTGTAATATGATATGTTATTCTCCCTTAATAATTAGTCCTCTTTATCTATTTTATGCTTATATAAACTTATTATCTTTACATTTTGATTTATGATGTAGTTGGAGAAGTTGATGAGCAAAAGTATAAAGAGAACATAATTATTGGCTAGACATGGCTTGGTATACTATCATGTCCTAGCCCATATTCCTCTCAAACAACTTGAAAATATTATACAACCTGAGATATGAGTTGATAGAAGGCAAGTCTTATGAATCTTAAAAAAATAGTGTAAAGTATAGTTATTGATATGAGTGTGCCTATACTTGTTTAATTCCTTATAAATCAGAGTTATGGAGAGTGAAAAACAAGGTTAGCTATATAGGCACGTCAATGCTTATGTCTATCTGCAATATTAATATAATGGAAATCATAGCTAAAGAACCAGTTTTGTTTATGCCTATGTAATTGCTCATATTTGAAGTAATGAGAAACATGGTTTAGAATTCAAATTTGTTGAAAAATCGTGTCTATCACTTGAAAATATGCAAATACCTTAATTAAAATAGGCTTTTAACACCTGATAGAGTTGTAAAATTATCTCAAATGCCTAACTATGTAAATCATCACATAAGAACATTGAACAACTCTACTTTGAATGTCAGTGTAGCAGATACCTGCAGAAAGCATTTCTTTAGCTCTGCAATATTAACAACCCCTTATTCTTTAGATTGACATCATTAATGAAATTTGAACACCAGGATGAAGTTTAAAGAGGATTTGTCGACTTTCAAGCTAACTTTCACCTATCTAATGTCTAGAATATAGTATGAAAGAAACCAAAGGATATTCCATGATAATGCCAACACCAAGGAGATGCTATTACAAGCTATACATGGAAAAAATAGAACACATATCTTCATTTATAAGGAGAAGCACTCTTTCAACCAACAATAGATTATCAATTGGAGAATTGATTAATTGTCCTTTGTGCTAAACAAGATTACTAATGTCCTATTTATAAACCTGGTTTTATTTTATTTTTACTTTTTTCTTGTATCACTTGTTTTCATTTTGCTGATGCTATTGTACATATTATGAATAATCTTTGTTCAATCTTTCATGGCACTAATATATTCATTATTCTTTAAAAGAAGTCTAAAACTTTACTTTTTAAAAGGAGTTTTGGGTCTTAAATTTTTCTATGGCTTTAAGGAATTAGCCTTTTTACCCTTCTCTCTCTCTCTCTCTTTTTTTTTTACTCCTTTGTCTCATCAATAGCCTTATGTGGCTAATCTTCTACACTTAGTCAAAGGAAATTAATACCTTGGGAAGTATTAACTTGAAATTTGATTTATTTCTATTATTCAATTTATATCTTGAATATAGATGTTGTTTTATGATTATTTACACAGTTGATTTCCAAAAAAACTACTAATTTATAATTTGATTAAATTTATTACAAGAGTAAATGCTAAAGTTGCCATTGTTTAATCCCTCTAATATATGATACAATTAAGGTTTGGTGAATTTCTATACTAGAGTTCTTAGGGAGAGAACAAATAAGTAATTAAATGCAATTGCTTGTGTTTGTGTTATTATTCTTATCAGTCTTTTTAGTTCTTTAAGCGGCTACTAAATTAAATCTTTGGCACAAAGAAAGGGTTATTCAGTAGCTAAAATTAATTAGATTACCGTTCTCTCTAGTTAACTACAGTGAACTATGATTAAAAAGAGATAAGAATTAATTATAATGGTTAATATTCAATGTATAAATTGGTTTATTCTTATATCAATGATTAGAACAATTCCTAAAGTGGATGTGAACTAGAGCAACGTTTTTTTCTAATTATTTTCTTTATCATTGAATTGTTTTTTCTTATTATATTATGACAATGTTTCATCATAAGTAAAACCCCCCATTTATGCAAGTTTATAAGAACAAACTCGAGATAAATATAAGATTCCATTGAGATCAATGAAGAAATATCAAGAATTATGAACCATCACATTTCCTTAACCCTTAAATGGATCTCGAACGGTGGATGACTTCTTCCTTAGCTGCTTCCCTTGGTGTTAGCACTCTAAACTAGCTCATTCCCTTTGTTGTTCTTCCTCTCTTACCCTTCTTACCTACCTTCCTACTCTCCTTCCCTTACGCTTCCCTACTCTCTTGGTTTTTCCCATGTTTTTTTTCCTATTTTGATAAATATCTTTCCTCTTTATTTCTCACCTATTTACTAAGTTATTTCCTAATTTTTTTAAGGTATGGAAACCACCAATCCTAAACTTTCCTTATAAATTTCTCTTCTAACCCTACCTTGGTTTTACCAAATGATTTTCTTTCCCTTACAAAACTCTTTCTCCATTCACTAATCTTTCCATTATTACCCTTATTATTAATAGCCACCCTCCTTCTTTGCTAGGTCAACCCCTCTCTAAATCTTAAGCACCATAGTATAGCTTTCATTAAACCTTTAGTAACCCCATTACACTATCTTCACTTAAAGCTGCTGCTAAAAACTCATATCATAAACTTTCATATCATCCTCTTTGTCATGATCCAGATCTAGCTTCTTCCTTTAAGCCAGAAAGAGTTACCTTAAAATAGGTTATATGAGACATTGCTCCTAGCATAGAATTGAGTTACATAGCCTCTCATCTAACAAAGAAAACCTACATCTGAAATATTAAAGGTTAGGGCTTCCAAATAAACCTCAGCTATGGTTTGCTTCTTTATTAGGCAGTAACCAACTAACCACTCATGCACCATTGGCATTCAAAATTTGGAAACAAGAAGGTTTAGAGGGCGTCTTTATCAGTGAGAAACACTGCTTCATATTTAAGTTTAAGTCTATCGAAAGAATGAACTAAATCTTAAACTTAGGACCTTGGCATATCAACAACAAGCATATGTTTTTAATAGAAGTAAATGTTTGGTCTAGATATAAGGAAAATGATAATGGAGTAAATGACATTGTTGGTGAACTTCCATCACATCCCTTTAGAATAATGGTCCATAATGGTTTGATGCACCTAGTAAACTACATAGGTAGGCCATTGTTTTTGGATGTAACAAGCATTAGATGATTAGGATATGCCAGAGTCTGTGTAAAGGTTAACATTAAGCAAGAACTTCCTAACTTCATCCCCATCCTATAGCTTAGTGATAATGATGAGCTAAATGGATCAAAAATGGAAGTGAGCTACTAATTAAAGCCTTCCCTATAAAAGTATCCAAAAAATAGAGGCCTATAAGGAAAATATTCAAAAATAAGGAGATTATGAAGAATTAACAAGTTTAGAAGGAGGAGTTTCCTACACACTAGCTCTACTTCAAGTTGAGGATATAAGTACTATACAACATGTTGGAACTTAACTTCTCATCTTATCTCAGGAACAACCATCTCCTGTAATGGGAATTGAAAAGGAGGAGAGAATTAACGAAAGTACATAGCATTTTATAAGGTTCATAAGGGCAAGGAATTCTTTATAAAAAGACTTACTAGGATAATATCCTAGCTCCCTCAATCCAATGACCAACTTGAAGATAAGAAAAATATTAATATACAGAAGAATGAACGAAAGGAATCTACTCTTAACCACACAATACACCAATAGGATGGAAATGAGTTCATGCAAGCTATAAGGAGGAGGTCTAAGAGGAAGGCAAAGACTATAACCTCTAGATAAAACCCTTCTTAATGTCTATCATTTCCTAAGACACAAGGGGCTAAACTGCCCTAGAAAGTAAAAGGTATTACATGAATTTTTGAATAGTAAGAACGCTTTTATTATTGGGCTCTTGAAAACAAATTTAAATTGTATCTCCTATACTAAAAAATCTCGGCTTTTTAAACAAATATGGTCCCTAATAACTAATTATATTTACCATTATAATGGTCACATCATTGTAGCTTTTGATACTTCGAAGACCAAAATGACTCATATTGCCTCCTCTAATTAGCATATCTTAGTTAAAAATACAAATCTTGCTTAATTTAAAGGAGATTTATACATCCTTCATCTATGTTGCTAATTTAGACTTCTAGATAAAAACAACTATAGAATTTGTTAATTCTAGAAGGAAGTAGGATAACTGATCCTTAGCTCATTCTTGGTTATTTCAACACCATAATCGTCTCCACAAAAGCAAAAGGAGATAGGCATATTGTCAGACGTTATAGTGAAGACTTAAGAAATATTGTTTTAGAATCCTAAGGATGATAGACTTGAGCTATGATGGGGAACTTTTTCATTTGGAAGAATGATTATAGTGGGAAATGGCTAATCCCTAAAAAAATGAAAAGTATCTTTCCTTTTAACAGGGCTACCTTTTCCAATCACTTGAGCTCTGATAACACTCTAATTGAGACAAACTACCTCATAAGGAATGCATACAAAAAAAACCCTTTTAAATCCCACAATCATTGCTAAGCTCATTAGGCTTGAAGATATAATTAAAATATAACTAGAGCTACAACTTTAAGGATATTATGCATTCAAGTGTATTAAAAAGCTTGGTTCTATAAGAGCAAAACTAAAATCTCCCAGTGAAGGTGAGAACTTAAGCAAATGTCAGGATCTTTTAAAAAATGGGGATTCCTTGGCCAAAATCTAAGTAGATATATATGATGATCCAAAAAATAAGTAGATAAGGATAAAGGAAAAGCAAGCTCTTATAACTACAATCAAGGTCTCACTAAACATTATTCCCTGCTAAAACAAAAGTCTAGAATCTAATGATTAGAAGAAGAGGATATGAATACTAAATGCTATTATCTCTAAGAGGAATGCTAATAGTATCTCCTTTATTAAAAACTTTAGGTAGAGGCTATTTAGGAATAAGATAACCTACTATGCAACATTTATGATTTCTTCCAAAACTTCTTAAGGGTTACCACTAACACTTCTACTTCTATGCAGATCCTCCAAAAGCTAGGAGGAATAACTCAACATTCCCTTTTTCTTCCAAAGATGTTGAAACAATGACCTTTTCTATAAACCTAAACAAAGCACCAAGTCCTCATGGTTTCAGTCGATTCCTTTTTTAGAAAATCAAGAGACTTGTAAAGGACTTGGTTACCAAATATATATTGGAGTTCTTCTCTAAAGAGTCATGCTAAAAGAACTAAATAAAACATTCATCTTCTTAGTACATAATGAACAAGCTTTCCCATGTTAAGATTAGTAATAAAGCCCTAAAATAGGGGAACTTGTTGACAACAGGGTGTCGTAACGCTACACTCAAATAAACTAGACCTACTACTATAATAGTGGTGAGAATAAGTCGATCCCACAGAGAGTATTCAATTAGCTTTTAAAATGAAAATAAATGATGTTTAGGTTTGGGGGGTTTGGTTTAAAAAAAGAAAATAAAAATAAACTAACTAATAAAAGCAATTTAAAGAAAACTTCTAAAAACGATGAAAGTGGTGAATTTGTTAGGAGTCCGATTCTTTGGTTCAATCTCGACCTACGCCCTAATTAAAAATATTTCATTGAATTGTTGTTCTTTTGCCTCTTATTGAACTATTAATTGCAAGTTAATGATACGACCTATTAACCCAAGTTTTCCCTTAGTTCATGATTAATTAAGATATGATCGTTAATTAAACCTAGTCACTGAATAAACTAGGATACGATCTCTATATTCAATTGGGTAGCTGCATTATAAATTAGGCAAATCGATTAATCAAGGCAACAACCACATATGATGGACATTTAACCTAGGTTATATTATCCCTAATGATTATGAACTATTAGTCGCTATAAATGAATTTCGACATAAGAATTATGGATTATATTGAAATTCTAATAATGGTTTTGTAATAAAATGATCCAATCAATGCATTCAAATCATCTTTTCATAATATCCAAACAATAGACATAGAATAGCACAATTAATTCCTAAAAAGAGAAAGAAACAACAAATACAAGAAAGGAATGCTTAACTAGGTCATCAGCGTCGATGTCACCTCCGAAGCAGTATTAGGAAGCCACCCCTCTATAGTCTCTCATAGTTGAGAGCTTTCTTTGCCCTCCTCATTCTCTCCCAAAGCTCTCCCCTTCTCCAGTTGAAAAACACCCAAAACCTTTCATATGTTTTTGTCATCACATCCTCGATTTCATATTAAAAAGCTAGGTTTGAAAAATGGTGAGCTATCAATGGTCACACTTGTGACTTGGTATGTCATAGGTGTGAGTGGGTGTGTCCCATGCATGGGCGTGTTTGGATGCACAGCTGTGAGTAGCTGGTTATGAGACATGTTAATGCTTCATTCTTCATTTCTTTTCATTTTCGTGTCTTCTTCTTGCTTTTAATCTTCTTCTTCTTGCTCCATGAAGACATGTGAGTGTATGGCAGATGTGTATGGCGTGTGCGGTGCACTCAACGACACATCGCATAACCGACACCGAACACACACGTGTCAGCATCGGTGGGCGCATTTGCTTGTCACGTGCATGCATAGCTGACGGAGACACGATGTCAATAGCTGACATCATGCTGACGTTAGCCGTACAAACATCTGCTACAGTGAAATCTAAAAAAACACAAAAAAAAATTCAGATTTTCCGTAAGGGTGCCCTGGAGTACTTTGGGTTAGTTTTTGGGTCCGGGAAATTTATAAAGTGAAAATTTCCATTTTTCTAAATTTATTACATTTGTAATAACTTAAAGTTTTAACTTCAGAAAAAGGAATTAAGGTGTTCTGAATCCGATTTCGAATGAATTTTCATGCTTCGGACATCACATGAGAGAGATACTTCAAGTTTTTGTGCCTTGAGTCTCATGCTTAGTGTTCAGGATTGCATAATAGTTAATAGAAAAAGGAACAAAGAAATTCTGAAGCCATTTTAAGTGAATTTTCGTGCAACGAACTTGTCATAAGGGAGATACATGATGTTCTTATGTCTCAGCGGTCAATTCGTTATCCAGTAATATATGATAATCACTCTACTGAGATTTTTCTTTTACGAAAGTCTCAAATGAAGTTTTCAGGGAATGTCTTCAGCATGAATGTGTGACTGTGAGACTATGCATTCAAGTTTTTGCATTTATTAAAGTTACATTGTCATATACTATATGCCTTTAAAGAACGTGAGGATGACATAAAATTGTGTCCCTTGTGTTTGTGAACTTTCTGGCAGACTAATGATAATGTAATCACCAAAGTGGTCATTTAAGTCAGTACTTTAGATTGTTCTGCTTGCATGTTGGGGGATGTCTCTGATTTTATGTTTGGTTATTCTATTCAAAGGTGTTAGCCTTACATAACGTTTTGAGATGTTCATAAAGGCATTAGATGGAGGAAAGTTGTTGCTCAAATGATCTATTCACCAAAAGATAATAGTGTCATGAAAGTTGATGTTTTGTACTCTGATCGCTTTTATGTGTGGAAATCTAATTACATATGTTATGTATTCAGCCCAAAGGTGTTTTATATTATGTGTGATCGAATTTTCAGGAAAGATGTTGTTTAATGGCTTTAGTATCGCTATTGTCTTACATTTGTGCTGATTTAATCAAAGTTACTGTGAAGTCACCTTTTCGGTCAATAAAATCAGTGTCATCATTGACCCTAATAAGCTTCAATACAAAGAAAAGAACTGAGGTTGATATGGCCATCTGAACGAACTGGCCATCTCTACCTACATCCATGAGCTCGAAAGCTCATAAAGCAGCCTACGAAGCCCTGGATCGATCTAATAGATTATGTCTTATAACTATTAAGAAATCCATACCTGAACATCTGCTAAGTGAACTTTTAGACAGAGACATAGCGAAGTTTCTTATAAATGTCTCCTAAAGGTACAGAGTCTCATTCGGTGTCAAGACAAGTGCCTTAATTAAAGAATTATTCACTATAAGGTGCACAGGAAAAGAGGAAGTAAGGAGTACATATTAAGAATGATCTGTCTTCACAGTAAACCGAAGATTTAAGACATTCCTCTTCCTGATGTCTTCATAGTTCACCAGACTCTAAATACACTCCCTTCAGAGTTAAGTAATTTGGTGAAGACATATTATTGGTAGGATGAGGAATGTAACTTCAATGCTTTGATTGCCTATTGCATTGCGAAGGAGGAAAAACTTAAGCTTGTTACTCCTACAGCCCTGGATGCGACTAAATGGAAGGAAAAGATGAAACTCACTAAGATCAAAGGTAGAAAGATTGAATCTTCTTTATATACCGATGTTGGTCAATCCAGTGCTGATATCGGTCCTAGGGACATAAAGTAACCAGCAGTATGAGGTCTAGAAGGAAAGACTATGACTATCAAATAACTCCTTAGCTTATCAATTTATGAATCCGATTTGCGATGATCGCATTAAGTACTTAGTGTTTATACAGTGGAGTATTTGATCAAAGTGCTTCCATAATATAGGGGTTCATATCTAGGATAAAGCCAAATAAAGGGAAGCAGAAGTTGGTGGTTCACTACTATGAAGAAGAGGAAGTAATATCTATAGGGAATGTATGTGCTGAATCGTGTTGGTTCATTTTGAGTATTACACGATACATTTTATATATGATATTTGGATCAATTTTGGACAAAGAAGGTTGAAATTTTGTATTTAATGCTTCTGTTGTACAATTGTATTTAATGCAAAACATAATGGAACAACTTTCTTGTCATACAATTTATATAGAATGTGTCTTATCTCGAATTAGATATATGCTTCTTCGTATCTTGCTAAACAAGTCATGAAATGAAGGGACCTGATCAATGAAAAGTCATACATGGTATGGCATGAAAGTTTAAGCCACATTTCCAGAGCTAGGGCTGACAGAATGAACAAGGAAAGCATTCTCTCAATTCTAGATTATGATGATCTGGGAACATGTGTTGACTATTACAGGGGTAAGTTGACTAATAAGGATACTAAGGTCAACTTATACTTTTGACTTGTTGAGTCTAATACATATGGATATTAGAAGACCTCATACAATTGTTTTGTACAATTCTAAATGTATTATGACATTTGTAGATGATTATTCCCATTACAGTTACGTGTTCTCGCTTAAAGGATGAAGGTTGAGAACCAAATAGGAAAATTCATCAACATAGTCAGTTTTGACCATAGAGGAGAATATCATGGCAAACATGGTGTTTCAGGACTTGAAAAGATCCGTTTGATAGATATATATAATCAGTTGGAATAGTGACTTAGTTCACTATACTGGTTAGTCTTAAGCAAAATGGTGTGTTGCTAAAAGGCATAACTACACCCTAAAGGACTTAAAGAAGTCAATGCAGAACACGACTAATCTACCTGATTATCTAGAAGTGTGAAAATCCAGTCTTACACACATTTGCATATAGGACTTCCCTACCAAGGTTGTATAATCCTTATAAAGAAAAATTACATTCTTATTATTTTCATTGCTATTTAGTAAGATGTCCTGACCACTCTAAAGACTACATGTTTTACTATAGAGAAAGAGGGACCAGAATAATGGAATCACAAATAGCTAAGTATCTGGCATAGGATGTCTATGATGATTGTGGGTCCTTTGACCTTTTGGGTGATAACAGGGAGGATATAGTTATTATGTACCCGTCACTCATATAGTTAGATCCGATGGATCTAGGTTTTAGTACCCTGCTTGTATAGGAACAAGAACCTATACCTATACACACAGAGGTTCCTAGGGGTACAAGATCTAATACAGTTATGAAGATCCACCAGATTGAGATGACCTGTTATCCCATCTGATATCATAGTCTATTAGGTGAACATGACTATAATATTAGACATGTTACGAATCCAGTAACTTTTAGATAAGTTGTTTCTGAACCCAATGTAGAAGTGTGATGGGTTGCAATGACTTATACGAGGCAAGTCATAAAGCATAGTAAGGTCTGAGAGTTAGTTGATTTTATAGCAAAACTGCAAACCCGTCAGTTGTAAATAAAGTTTAAGACCTAAAGGATTTCAGGATAAAGTTCAGTAATTTGTGGACTAACTTAGTTGCCAGATATTTCACTCAGGGAGAATGTTGACTATAATGTTACTTTTCTCTTGTATCCTCGAATGATACATTTTGATTGATTAAGGTAGTTATAGCTCATGATGATAAAGA
>JAOSBN010000003.1:21941720-21953554 GCA_027563595.1 Erythroxylum suave | reverse complement strand
AATTATCTCATAATAAATTAAATAATCATAAGTGGGAAATATTACACTCGTAAGTGTGTGACCACATAGGTTCATCATTAAGCCGGTAGTAATTAATCTAATTAATTACTAATTAAGGTTAACGTCTAGCAACACTCTTCAACGACCGGATAGTGTGAAGTAACAACTTTACAAAGATGGAACCTGGTTAAGGATAATGTATAATTACCTTCCATCATTACAACTCCGGATTATCC
Organism: Erythroxylum suave; assembly: GCA_027563595.1. Taxonomy (NCBI): domain Eukaryota; kingdom Viridiplantae; phylum Streptophyta; class Magnoliopsida; order Malpighiales; family Erythroxylaceae; genus Erythroxylum; species Erythroxylum suave. Next base: position 21,953,318 of record JAOSBN010000003.1, on the reverse strand, counting down.
TAAGGTATGGTTTAACTGTCAAACCTTATTAGATAACTAACTATGTTACATGTCGATCATTAATGATTGGTGAATGACTTAGAAAACTCCTTTTCCTCACTCATTCAATCGCCTTGACTAAGGTCTTGAAACAACCATTAAGATCAATGACAACATAGAGTTCAAACTCATTACCTAGAGTTGATGGATCTCATCTTGACTCACCACTAATCAGATAGGTACTTAATTATATCTAATGATTATTCAACTAGCATTTTTACACACTAAGTGTCTGACATCAAAACATAATAAGTGACCTATTGATTACTATGATGATCTCAGGTCAAAAGAAAAATATACATTTAAATGCTTATGAGAATATCCCACTTCACAGTTCATAGGTAATATTAATCATTGGGAATTCTCAATTTGGTCAGTTCAATGATCATATCTTCATATGCATCATCTATATATGTAACTTAGTAAATGAGATATACTAATATCCATCCAATAGATACTATTATATACATATTGATCTAACCGGATCATTAAAGTCCTTATTTGATGATCCTATGATCAAGAACAATTTTAGATTAAACCTTAAAGACTTGACTCTCATTATCATAATCTCCATTATGATGACAAGTGTATAAATTTAATCAAGGACTTATCATATTAGGATAAAAACAATAAACGTAATATGATAATAAAATCATTTGCCATTTTATTAATCAAAACCAATAATCACAAAACAAAAATGTTCAATCTATTCCATAACGATTAGGTCATGGGCATAATTCCAACATTTTTCGTGTGTTCACCCTGAATTTCCAGGGCCAGAGCGATTGGAATCATGCGTCCTCTAAGCTACATGCTTGTAAGTTATTACTTATTAGCATCTAACTATTAAAAGAAAATGGGAGCCTCTTGGTTACATTATCACGGGGAATTGACAAAAAGTAGGAGGGAAAATATATCATCCCAAGTTACTATCGCTTGAAGGTGTTGTTTGTGATAGAACTGGCAACAACCTTTTACAGGAAAAGTTGAAAAGGTCTTTCCGTGTTAATGGCCGAATGAGGGTAACAAGAAATAGACAGCGGAAGCAGGGAAGTCAGAGGGCATCACTGAGGAAACTTGTCTGCGGCGACGATGGCCTTAGAGCTGTCGATTTGAGGAGGCGGCAGCTGAAACTTCTCGGACGAGCTGATGGAAGACGTATAAGAAGGGGTCTCAGACGGTCGCCTTGGTCGGACTGGGGAGGGGAATGGAAAGAGAGAGGTGAATGAAGCGAGTCGAGATGAGTCTGAGACTTGGAGTTGGATGAGGACTAGCTTCACGCTAACAAGAAATAATAGATGAATCTACCACTGTTAAGATGATCAGATTTGTGTGAAAAATCTCAATCTTTTATTAGCAGGGACCTATCATTGTTCAAACTTCAAATACTAACGATAAACAATACATTCAATGTAAAGTGAGTATGACTGGATGTTTATGGCAATCTTTATCGTGTAGTGGAAATGGAGAAAACTACAATCTAACCAGACGGTGGAGACGACTCGCTCTAAGTGTAACAAACAATCACCACTAAGGATAACAAGAAAGAATAAAGGACGAACTAAGAACCAGAGAAGAAGAAAATGACAGAAGAAGAATCGGAGTAACCAGAGACGCAACAGCGATGAAGAAGAAGACAGAAGCAGTGATAACTGATATGATTTCGTCAATTAGTTTCCAACTAAAACCAAACAACGTCATTTAAGTGGTATTAGGACAGACCTGTCTAAAGCGCCAAAATCTTTGTTTTCTCTTTTCATTTTTAAATTTGGTAAAAAATTTTGTTTATTTAAATTTTTGGTTTTTATTTTTGCTTTTAGTTTCTTCCCATTTCAAAATTTATAAGAATCATAAATGTAAATTTTATTTTTTTTCATAATCTGGTTTAGTATTAACTAAATATGTTATTTAATTATTTGATATGTTAACTAGTAATAATAATTTAATTAATTTAAATTAATTATTGATAAAATATGAATAATTTAATTTTATTTAATAAATTATTTTATTTTTTAAATTAAATTAAATAATTATAATTAAATATAAAATATGCAAATTTCAAATAAAATTTGATTAAACAATTAATATATATTAAAAGAAAATCTAATTAATTAAAATAATTTATCTTATAGTTTTATCTAATATGTAATTGTCATTATTAAAAAATATAATTATTTTTATTTAAAAGAGAAATAGAAACTAAAAGCAAAAAGTGAAAATAGAAATCATAATAGAAAGATAGAATTGAAACCAAATGCCCTTTTTTTTGACTAGGAGATTATATTTATAGTAAAAATTGTCACTAATGTTACTTCGCCACTAAAATTAAATGTAATCTATTCACAAAATATTTTTCCTAAAAAATTCGTAACAAAATACTTATTATTAACTAGAAATTTCAAATTATGACAACAAAAAATGTAACTATTTGTTGTAGTGTATGAATAATTGAATAACAACTTGAATTTCATAATTAAGTTTTATCATGCCTAATTTAATAATAGAGATTTTATCTTTATTATTAAAATATTAAATATAATTAATAAAATGTATAAAAATAAATGGTATCTTTAATTAATTATATCACAAAATCTAATACGAATATATCAATTAGAACGCATACAATAACAATCTTAAAAAAGTAAACAAGAGAGAATTAAATAATTAATTGTTAAAATAAAACAGGGGCGAAATTGAATTCACCGTAAAAATAAGAGTGAATAGTAAAATAGTAAAAAAGAGGAGGAAGAGATAAAAAGCAGTCGTGAGATGTGCAATAATTAATAAAAAATTTAAAAAAGAAATAATTTAATTTGCAAAAATAAATCCTAAATTTAAAATTACTCGTCCCACACCACATATCGAGATATGTTAAAAGGAAGGTGAGGATGATCTGAGGTCATTCTTTTGGACTGCCCGGCCTGCATATATATTCATGCAAATTTCTGTGGGGCGTGGCGTGAATAATGAGTGTTTGTATCTTAGTGTGGAGGATGTTCTTTTGTTTCTATTCACCGCTTGCGTCATTGCGTGTCAGTGTGGGCTCAAAGTTTGAAGCATTTCTGATTTGGTCAGCATCTCTTTCTCTCTTAATACTGTAGACGATGGGCAGACGGGGTGCGTTTATATAATAACAATAAACAAGAAGCCCTTTGCCTCTAAAAGTCTAAACTGGCTTTGCTCAAGGTGAAACAACAGAGCCAAGAAAATGTTCGATGCCAAACAAAAGCTAAAAAGCTTACAAAAGCTTTAAGAAAGGTGACTGCAGAAAGCCAAGAGCTTTTCTTATTTCTTTGTGACAAGCCCATTTCTCTCTCTCTTTTATCCCAAATTTGCTTCTCTCGGTAAAGCTGAAAACCATACCAAAAACTTCATCCTTTTGTACTGCTAAAGATTCATTTCTCTGACCTCACCAACGACATATAGACTTCAAAATTTCAAACCATCCACCCATGTTAGGCCACTCCACTTTTGACTCTCCATCGCCTTCTGCTGATCCACCCCCTTCCCTACGAAATAATGGGATCACCAACAAGAGGAAAAGAAAACCTGCAGGCACGCCAGGTAATGTTAAGTTGGAAGAAAATTTTAAAAAAATTGAAAACGTGTTAAATTGTAAAAGTTCAATTACTTTTAGCAATTAAATTTAGGGGGTTTAAATAACTTATCGCTCTCTCAGTGATGTTGATTATAATGACTCATCATACATCACTTCCTAATAAATGTAAATATGTATAAAAAAAATTGTAGATCCAGATGCAGAGGTGGTGTCTCTATCACCACGGACCTTGTTAGAATCAGACAGATATGTGTGTGAGATCTGCAACCAAGGATTTCAAAGGGACCAGAACCTTCAAATGCATAGGAGGAGGCACAAGGTGCCGTGGAAGTTGCTGAAAAAGGAGACACAAGAGGTGAAGAAGAGAGTGTATGTGTGTCCAGAGGCAAGCTGCTTGCACCATGACCCTTGCCATGCTTTAGGAGATCTTGTTGGCATAAAGAAGCACTTCAGAAGAAAGCATAGCAATCGCAAGCAGTGGGTTTGTGAGAGATGCTCCAAAGCTTATGCTGTCCAATCTGACTACAAAGCTCATCTCAAGACTTGTGGTACTAGAGGTCATTCCTGTGATTGCGGTCGTGTCTTCTCCAGGTAATTAAGTTTTTTAAAACCCTAAACACCATATGTCTTTATTTATTTTTTCAGAAGAAATAATTTCAACAGTTAGCTAGCATTTAGAACCGCTACTACTACTCTCAGCATGTGTATTATTGTTCTAAATATATAGAACCAATGTCTTCACTTAAACGCTGCATGTTAATATCCCCAGCCTTGATCCTTATTGAATTTATAATATTATAAATGTTCCTTGACAACCCTACCCGAGGAAGCCTTGGCTGCTTCCTCATTTAAGCATAATCGCCCACTTTGCTTGTAAAGTAGAATAATATGAATTTAGGCTATCAAAAAATTCTTTGTCCTTTCAGGGTAGAGAGTTTTATCGAACACCAAGATGCTTGTACAATGAGGCGAGTCCAGACAGAAGTACAAGCAATAGAGCTGATCCGCTCCTCTAGACCAGCTTCAAGCCCTTCAAGTGATGCCAATTTTAGCGCAGCACCTTTAACAGAAGTCCCTTTGCCCAAACAATCTGAACTAGTTTCCGTATATCCTGAAAGAAATACAAAATCTACCAAGAATGAACACAATGTTGAACTGCAGTTTCTGCCATGCGAATATTATGCTGAAAATCTTAATCTTTCTATAGGTTCATCTAGTAATAATCCGGTTGAGAGCAAGTCAGAGATCGCCGGTTTGGAAACAAATATAGAGCAGACTCTCAATGCAGCAAAACTGAAAGAATTAGCTAAGGAGCAACTGAGGATAGCTATGGCGGAGAAGTCCTATGCTGAAGATGCACGGCAACGAGCAAAGAGACAAATTGAGATAGCTGAGCTTGAATTTGCTAATGCTAAAAGGATAAGGCAGACAGCTCAAGCCGAAGTAGAGAAGGCTCAAGTTTTGAGAGAACAAGCTAGGATGAAGATTAGCTCTACCATTTTCCAAATCACTTGCCAAGCTTGCAAGCAGCTATTTCAAGCATCTGCACATACGCAGGCGGCACCAGTCGATGAGTCCTCACTTGCCACGAGTTACCTGTCCTCAGCCACAATTGAAGGGGACGAAGAGTGAAATGGAAATTGCTTCGTGCAGCTTTGGTCAAAATCTACCTAAGTGCCTTTATGTTTCTCCCACGCTTCATTCTTTTTTCTTTCTTAGTTGGTTATCAATAATTTAAAATTTGTTTGGGCTTTCTGTATGAGAATTAGGTTACTTTTTCCGATTATAGATGTTCTTGTGTTAAAAATGGATATATGAACTGTTTTTGGAGTAAATTCTAGAAAATTTGATTTTCAAAATATTAAAAGCTAGACACTATTATGAGTTTATACAATAAATAAATGGTGATGATGTTCTTGCATTATATTTTATTAAATCTTATAGACGTTATATAAATATATAGATAAAATTTAATAAAATATGATTAAATAGAGTAATTAAATCGTATGCTGAGATGAGATCAGACTTATTTGAATATTTTTAACCATGTTGGATGCTGACATATGAAACAGTATAGAATGTCTTTATTTTATAAATAACTCACCCTTGTTCCAAGACAACCCAATAAGAAAAGAAAAAGCAGGAAAGAAGAAGTAAAGTTCCTAAATGAATTTTGATGTCAATAATCAATTGCATAAAAACATTTTAATTGCTTTTGACTTGTTGTAATTAAACCGTGAAATTACTTATTTACGTGTGTTTTGGTCCACGATGTAATGTTTGTACCATTGTTTGAGGTGGGATTATTTGAGATCAATACATTTTTTAAAAGAAAGCAAAAAACCAAAATCTTAAAAGCCAAGAGTACAATTAAATGTTAATTACTAATTTATTTATTTAGAGAGAACTTGACTTTTAAGTATTCTTTTGTTCAACTAGAAGTCCTCTTCAAACTGTCTTTTCTTTTTTCTGAGTACTTGAGTGTCGTCAAATTTTAGAGAGCAGCAAAAGGGAGTTGTACCTATTGCTGTCATAAGTGCAAAATATAAATGATTTATTTCATCTCTCACTTAGTTCAACTTAAATGTAAGCTCACTGATGGCTACCTTGTCATTTGGCTTGAAACCATTATCCATGTGTTTAAAAACTAGATGTTTGTAAATGTACATATATATATATATATATATATACACACAGATAGACATATAGGTCCGGCATGAATGATGGAGGGCCCTGACTTCAAATTTAACAAAAGATATAAAAATTGATTATTATTTTTTTTTGTATTTTAATGTGCTAAAACATCTTAATTTATTACAACTGTCCAGGCGCTAAATTAACGTTACTGGAGAGTCCTTTCCCTATGCTTTGCGCGTTAGTAACTCTGTGTGAAAGCCAGAGGAGGTCAAAGGGACATATGTTTGGACTTCGGATGTATCCATGTTGACAATGAGACAGCGATCTAAAGCCCCTTTCCTAATGGTTAATCATTAATGCATGACAAATGGATTATATGTCTCAATGTATATACTTTGGTGGGTTGGAACTAATATTGAAATTTTGTTTGTTTGTTTGTTATGGTCCAAGATAGATAGTATGCGTTCATCTAGAGAGTTAAAGAGTCGGAAGAGCAATTCAAACGACAAATTCAATCAAGAAATTCCAAAGCGACAAAGAGGTTTTGGGAGGGAAAGGTAATGTCATTATCATTGCATTTGTGTCGTTGTAGAAACAAGGCATGCTTTTCAGTGCCACAGTTGAAGTGGTTTGGACTTTGGACAGGCATTGGTCGCTCTCAACACAAACAATACACCACTAACTCTAAGGCTTAGAGATCCGCTCTCTCTGGACAAATGCGATTACCTTATCGGAGTCAGCGGACAGCACTGTGATGCCTTTCAATTAAATCCTCTGTAACAATTTATTTTCTGACTATTTCTCTTTTTTGTGTGATTAAATTTTCTTTCACTGATTTAACCAAAGCAAAAGCGAAACGAAATCTTTGCTTCGCTTTTCCTTTTTCATTTAATTTAAACGCCCTTTTATTGAACCGCGTGTTCCTCTTTTTTATCACCTTTTATTCTCATTCCAAATGCGGCACTTCTGAACTTTATCATTTTGAATTAACATTATTTTGCCCTGTTCCCTTTAACAAGTTCAACTTTTCTTGTGATGTACATAAGGACTTGTTAACGGGTCGAGCACAACCGCAGGCTAGGACAGGTCGGCACGTGGCTTAACCTGATCACTTATTGACTGGCCTATGATCAGATGAATCACAGCAAGCCGGGCCAACCCGATCTATTATATTTTTTTAAAGAAAAATATCAAAAATGATATCTTTTTGAAATAACGGTCCCGCTCGACCTTAGCTCGTACCCTAGCTAGGCCAAAATCAAGCCTAGCCGGGCCATATTTGACATCTCTATTTACATAATTCTATATTAGGTGGAGTTATTATGTTTGGAATAGATCTATGATTTGAACAACAATTCTAGTGTTAGCTCTTGGTTTCATGAAGGGTTTGGTTGATTGAAACCACCTTTCGCTGCCTGATTTATTCTTGGTAATATATTATTCTCTTATTTAGTTGAAGAAAATATACAGAATATATAATCCAAGGGATTATTTATTCCTTGAGTTTAGGGAATAAGTAAACTCATTGTCCTCATATCTTTATTTATTACAAGTAGGTTGAGAATAAAAATGAGAACTTATAGGACAAAATATCCTTAAGGAATCCTCATAATTACTTAGCTATAAAAATATAATAATAACTAAAGCAAAAACAAAAACAAAAACAAAAACAATAACAATAACAATAACAACAACAATGAAAACATTAATAACAACAACAACATCATCATCATCATCAACAACAACAACAACAACAACTAATGATATTGGGATTCCTTTGTCATTTCAATTTTATGTTTTCAAACTAAACATTGACATTACATTATCTTTAGAAATTCTTAAGAATAAACCAACTAAATGTTACATATTTTATTTTATTTTATTTATCTATTCTATTATCAAAGAATCATTACTCCATTCCTTACCTATTCATGTAAATCGAACTCCCTATCAAACCTTTAATTCATTTAACTCAAGTAGTGCTTGAACTGACTCATTTGATAAGACAACTCACCAGAGTGAGCAAATGTAAACATAAAACCTCAAAAAACACATTTTCTTGCATAAGTAAAAGTAGATCATTAAAACACTAGTTTGGAAAATATGAATGATATATGTTATAAAATGATTTAAAAATAACATATAAATTATAATTTGAATTTGTAATCGATAATTTTAAGTTAAATAACTCCAAAAATTATGATAATTTTAAATATAAGTATTGTCCCTTACACCTTATTAATCATAACACACTCGTGATATATTAACACCTAATCAGAAGGTTCAAACATATAAATCTACCACCGAAACAAGGTTAAATTAACATATTTATTCTCACAACATAAAAAATAGGGTTAATTACAAAAAAATTCCAAACTTTGCTCAATTTATAATTATAGCCCCAACTTTAAAAAGTGGCAATTAAATGCTCAAACTTTCAAAATTTTTTAATTCTAGCTCAATGTTAATTTCTCTTTTAAGTTTGTTGACATAGCTTGTCATGTGTCCACAAATTGTAATTATTAATACACTTCAATCAAATTTAACACAACAAATGCTGATTAGTGAAACGATCTCGTTTAATCACATAATTAAATGATGTCGTTGTATAAAAATGACTTGAATCAGTTCATGAAGCCTGACTCTCACCCCTTTCATTTAGTTTGTTCTCCCGACTCTCACCTCTTTATTCTTATATACTATTTCATACTTTGATCTTGTGCTCACAGAGGCCTTTATAGTTAACGAAAGGATGAGGCTCCCTTATTGTTGTGTACTATTTCACATATCAATCTTATGCTCATGAGGTTGCATAAACTGAAAACAAAGGAGGTGAGAGTCGGAAGAACAAACTGAACGAAGGGGGTGAGAGTCGGGTGTCACAAAATGATTTAGTTCCTTTTTAAACAACGACATCATTTAGTTGTTTGATTAAACGAAATCATTTTATTAATTAGCATTTGTTGTATTAATTTTGGCTTACGTGTAATTATAGTTAGAGTTTCTGGAAATGAGGTAAGCCACATCAGTAGACTTAACGAAAAAACTAACATCGGGTTAGAATTAGAAAAAATTGAAACTTTAAGCATTTAATTATCACTTTTTGAAATTTGGGCTATAATTGCAAAATTGAGCAAAGTTTGGGATTCTTTATAATTAACCATAAAAATATCCAAAATTAATAATGACATCTTATAAATAAATTGAAGTTTAAACAATCTTAAATCTCATATAAATAATATACCACTTGATCACTAAGTTCTATTTATAAAATCTTTAAAATTAACAAATTGTAAACAATCTTCTTAATTAATTAGATTTTAGGATTAAACTACATGAGACATGACAAAAATGAAAAAACACATATTTTCTTTTTTAATATTTATGCCCTTGTAAATGTATTATACTTAAATATACTCATTATACTTATATTTTATTTTAGAGTGTAAATAGAGGCATTAAGTGTGAAATCAAGTTATTTGGACAAATCTTGATAATTTTAACACTTCCTCATAAAAAATATAACTCTCTTAAACAAATTGAGATTATTCAAGATGCTATTGAAAGTATAAAAATATTTAAAGATTTCATTATTTAGAGATACTAGTTACATCACGATGAAAATCAAGTTTGAAGGACGAGGATATATGTAGAGATGGACTAGAAATAAAGATATCAACTTTTTGCATGTGCTTATGGGAGATCTTATGGCAAAGATAAGATCCAAGAAGCAATATATATATATATAACCAAATCCTTTAGTTTGGGCTTTTATTAATTGCTCTTTAATCCTCCTTACCATCTCTTTGGTAGCTTAGAAAACTCTCCTTTGTTCACAAATTTTCTATCCTTTTATCTTAAAAAACCCTAATATTTTAATAAATGCATGACCACAACGGGCCCCTCTTGATCCCATGTTGCTTCACTACTCCTTTTATTTCTTTTTTATAACCAAACACTGCTATCAAAATAGTACTATATTTCAATCATGTTAGCTTAAAAGATCCTTTGACATGCATCTTAAAGTTCTCCTTTAGAACAAATGTTTCGAAGGCACGAACATTGCCCTTGTTTGGATAGTGTTACAGATTTAAGTCCCTATTTAAGGCACGTTCTTTCATATGGTAAATTGTCCTAAGAAGTAAAATTCACCAAAGTAGAATATGAGAGGAAAATGGGGTATATTCTTCATTTTTCAAGTCTTCAAAGACATAAATAAACTAGTAAGTTATATAGGTTAAAAAAGGGTCCTTTACTTAGGTCATTTTAACGAACATGGGAATATGTTCAACCTGTATTCATAAAAAATACTTTTAAACTTATCCATATTAGCTTCAACATACATGAATTTATCCCTTCTTCATTAAGGAAATAAAATAAGCATGTAAACAAAATTTCTCTCAATTGGTCCATTTTTTTCTCCTTCGGCTAACATACCTTCTTCATCTTGTTTCTCCTAGCTTTTCTTATTTAATCTTTTACCGCTAGTAGAATGGATCTTATTCCTTGTTTGGATTCTAACTAGCCCATCATCTTAACCCCTAAAACTCTAAATTTGGAACAATATTTTCCTCCCTTTGTTTTGATGTTGTTACCAACCAAACTAACTAAAGCAAGCAAATCACTAATTCCAACTTTAAGAAAACAACTTGTAGGAAGGTTGTAGGATATCCAAATCATTTAGAAAGCTTCATTTCTTCCCTCAAACTAACTTGGAGGATCTTGTTAGCCCCTAATGGAAATCCTTCATATGGGAGTGAGGAAATGGAGCTCCTTAGTTATTGGATACTTCCTAGGGAAAAGAATGGCTTTCACTTTTGTTTAAAAATGAGTTAACTTTAACTAGAAACATTAAGGGATAGAATATATAACAATGAGTGAATATGGCTTCTTTATCTTCTAGTTCTCTATAGAGGAACAAGCACAAAAGATAATCGATTCAGGTCTTTGGCATATCCAAGTTCAACAATTTTCATCAATAAATGGTGTATTGACATGAATCTTGCTAGGAAGCTATTATACTCCATCCCTATATAGGTTAATTTTCATAGAGTTCCCCTAAAATATTGGTCTTTAAAAGGTCTCAATCATATTACATGCAAAATCGGCAAACCAGATTGCTTGAGAACATTGCCAGGTTAAAAAAAATAGGTTTTGTCCATATTTTCATTAATATAGATTCTAGTAGATCCTTCTAGAGGCTATCAAGAAGTCATTAAAGTCATATATATGTGGAAACCATTGGGGGAGAAGAAAACGTCATGGATCCCCAAACATAATAATAAAATTTTTTTATCATATGAATAAGTGACTAATTATACTATAACGTAAAGCATAAATCCCCCTAACCCTCATCATCATCT
>JAOSBN010000003.1:21905880-21941620 GCA_027563595.1 Erythroxylum suave | reverse complement strand
CCAATAAATTGATAAAATAATATTGGAAGAGAAATACTAGAGTTTACCTATACTAGATAATCATGATTTCCACTTTAATAGGCACATCATTGTTTTTTTGACCCTCATATGTTTCTATTGAATAATTGGTTAGGTACTGTTCAACTCCTTCATTATGATCTTACAAGAATATTTGATCAAACCACTATTAGCATCATTACCATTTATGCCTCCAACTAGGAATTCTGGAGGCATAGACTATGAAGTGATTTTAGGAAGCTAGGTGAAAATATATCCTCTCCATGGTCTTATGTGGGAGATTTTAATTGTGTTATGTCTCTTGGATAATTTCAAGGAAACCATAAAAGTTTAGAACTAAAATGTGGCAAAATGCAAAAATTAACCGAGAATTTAGGATTGACTGCTCTAAGTTACATTGGTAGCCTCTACATATGGTGTAATAACCAAGCACGAAATTGGCTCAAGAAGAAGAAACTTGGTCGATGTTTAGTGAACTCTTCATAGCTATCCGCTTTTCCTCAAGTTTTGTGTATTTTGGATGTTCACTTCTTCTTAACCACTTTATTATCTTCGTCTTGGATGGAATTTGCACCAATAAAAGGAAAGCCATATTTAGATTTTTCAATTCAAAGAAGCTATTTTAAAAGGTCCTGGAGTTGTTCAAATAGGATCATAAGCCTATAAATTCTCACAAGGCTTAAAGGCAATTAAAGGTGAATTGATAAAAGTATAAAGTGACACATTAATCCAATGCAAACTGTTAGAAGGTTATCTTCAGATTCACTCATTAAATTTCAGAAGAGACTTGCACTTTTTCCTAGTGACTTAAACCTTAAACAATAAGAATCAAAGAAGATCTAGAAGTGCATAGAATCATTAAGAACTTAGATTCTTAATTGAGGTAGAAGTTGATGATGCTTTCGCTTATGGAAGGGGAAAGAAACATAAAATACTATTATAATTCCATTCAATCTAGGAGGAATAAAAATAAGATAATCTTGCTAGAAAAAAATGAAGGAAACACTACTTAAACCCATGAGGAGTTAAAAGTCATGACTTTCATTCATTTCAAAAATATAGTGGGTACCTCAATCTTAGCTAATCCTCTCTCAGAAGAGATTATTAACTATCTTGAAGTCTCAATACCTATTCAGGTACAATTTAACTTGCTAAAGAAAATTACAGGTGAAGAAATCAACAATCTATTCTCTTTCAATCCTGATAAATGCCTCAGGCTTGATTGGTTTAATGCCATATTCCTTCAGTAAGCCTTGGACCTAACTAGTGAATGATAATAAGAGCAATGCAAGGATTTTTCCAAACTGGGAAGTTATGCAATAAACTAAACAAAACATATATTTTTCTCATTTCCAAAATCTCCTCTGTAAATTCTCTCAATGTGTTTTGTCCTATTGCACATTGGAATATCATTTACAAATCATATCAAAGGTGATAGCCAACATGTTAAGGAGCATTTGAGCAAATAAATTAGCCCAACTCAAAGTTCCTTAATGCATAGTATATCCATGAGAGATAACATACTTCTATATAAGAACTTTTCAAGAGCTATAATTGTAAAAAAATCCATTAAAAGTTATGCTTTCATTTTTTTCAATTAACTAGTTTCTTATCATTCATACATTACATTGTATAAGCTTTCCTAACATGTTTGTTTAGTGGATAAATTTTAGCATTACTTCAGTTTTACACTCAATTATCATCAATGTAGAACCTACAAGATTATGCAAAACTAATAAGGGCTTAATATAGGGGAACCCCTTATCTCCACTTTTATTTTCCATCAGTATAGAGCTTTATACCTTGATGACAAGCGTAAAAATCTCAAAAAAACAAGGTTTTAAATTTCATCATAGATGCTTTGAACAAAAGATCTTTCAACTTTCTTTTATAGATGATTTATTTATGCTTTCTAGGGCCTCCCTAACTTTCATCAATTTACTTAAATCTTCAATAGAATCTTTTAAAAGCCTTTTAGGTTTTAGCTATAATCAATGAGACAACTTCTTCTTCTCTTTAGTTGGTGTAAATCCTCTTTTAAATAATTTATCAATTCTATAGGAATCTCCTTGGCTTATGTTCCATTCAAATATATAGGAGTTCCAATAACTAATAAGAAGCTCTTTTCTTTAGAATTTTTTTCCACTTTTAGAATCCACCAATAGAAAAATCAATATTTAGTGGAACAAATTTTTAAGCTATAATCTAAGGTTACAAATTATAATCTATATTTTGAATAATCTGGCTACGCATTGGTGATTACATGTGGCTCTTACTAAGCTAATGATGAAAGATATAGATAAAAAGCTAAGGGATTTTCTATAGGGAGCTTTTAATATCAAGAAACTCCAAAAAGTGAAATGGTCCTCAATATGTTAGCCTAAACAATTTGGGGATCTAGGTATTACTTTTGTTAAGCTTATAAGTAAACATTTATGACCAAAAGGCTATGGAAATTATAAAAGAATAACAAGGATATTTGGTCTAAATTAGAACACTTATATCATTTAAAGGAGGAGACATCTAGAGTATTCCTATAAATTAAAGATGTTATGGACTTTACAATAAATCCTACATATAAGGGAATGTATGCAAACTTTAATTAAGAATAAAATTGGTAATGGAATAGATACTTTCTTCTAGTTTGATCAATACATGATCCTTTGTACAAACTTAGAAGCTTCAACTCCTTGAGAACACTTATTCAATAGAGGCCAAAATTGTATAAGCTAATTAAAGATGATTCTTGGTACAATAGTAAAGGAACTAGTGATATTATTAACATATTGCCAAGAAACTCTTTATGCTTCATCTCCAAACCGTTTCTAATAGACAACATATAAGTCAATGTGCTTTTACTTGAAGCATATAACCTGTTATATTAAACCTTGGCACAGACTGGTTCAATATACAATCATATTTTCAATTCATGCTTTTACTTTATGGTTAGTCAATAAAGGAAGGTTAGCAACTAAAGAATTTATCAAATCAGTGTATTCAACACTAGATGTGAGTTTTGCTTAACAAATAATGAAAGCCTTAACTAACTTTCCTTTGGTTGTAGTTTCACATCGTGGATATGGAAAAAATTAATTATGCACTTTACTGTGATTTGCAAAAAATCATAATCAAATGAGATGATTCATTAGGCCACTAAGCTTAAACTTAAGAGAAAAGGGGATATCAAGTTGTTTTACATATGTTTTAGAGCTATGGTCTACTACATTTGGAAAGAAAGAAATTGCAAATTGTATGTTGCTTCTCCAAATGGAATGGAGATTATTTACTATAGTATCTTCACTCATATCTAACTTTTGATATTGGTAGCTAGTGATTAGGACAATTTAAGCATAGATATCAAAAATTGATGGGGACTTTAACATAGTTTTTCTACTTTTAGCTTTAGTGATATTTTGGTTATCTTTATTATCACACGTTAGTGGATTTAAGGGTCACTTTGATTGGTATTGTAATTATAAACCTTTTAATTAATACAATCTTATTTACCTTAAAAAAAGAATAATCGATTATTCATTGATACTTTTTATGTTATCAATATTTTAATTAACCACAAGTGCACCACATAGGTATAGCTAGCATAGGGAAGTACAGGTCGATCCCACGAAGATAGTGATTACTACTAATTACCTTTGTTCTTTTATTTAGCCTATGAATTGGATGTTGGATTTTAATAAAGAAAATATAACTTAAACAATTAAAGGAATAGGAAACAATAATGAATGAAGAACAAAGGACATCGCTTCCAAAACTCAATGTCAAAGATTAATATTGGATAATGAATCCCTCTAAAACTCATTAAATAATTAACCCTTTATCATGCAATTATTTTATTGACTATTGGACCATGAAATTTCCTATCTTATGTTAATAACTCTCATAAGACTACTAACAACTAATCTATAGGGTGATTTACTAAAATCTTTCTAGCCAAAGTTCCTAGGATTGCATTATCGACTTATGAATTTTGCTATTAAGTTTGACCCTAATCTAGAGGATTTATATCAACCTGTATCAAGATTTGCAATCAATTCATTTGAATTAGGGTAGATCTATTCATACACAAGATTTCTCAATCTCCATGATTTGAAATAAAATCATTCTGTAATATTCCATATCTATTAAAACATGCATAAAACACATAATTGAATCACAAAATATCAATCAAAATAATTGCGTTAAATAAATGAATCAAGACATATTACTATTCCAACTAGGGTTCATCACACTTAGACACTAAACATGTTTAATTACGTGTAAGTAAACATCTTATTAGTATTTAGGTTAGATGAGCCTTATGTTAATACTTTGATATAATTTGATTCTTTTATTGATGCAATTGGTTTGGTTGATTATTGTGATTCAATTATGTGTTTTACTTTTGTTATAAGGAATCTAGGAATATTATATCATAATATGATTTCATACATAGAGATTGAGAAATTATTGATTTGAATAGATCTATAATAATTGGAAGGAGTTGATTGCAACCTTAAAGATAGGTTGACATAAATCTTCCGCATTAGTCATAGAGGGATTCATAAATCATTAAAGCAATCCTATAAACTTGAACCTAAGTAATTCAGTTGAAAACCTTAGAATTAGTTGTTAATATACTCAAGGTTAGCTATTAGCATAGCATAGGACTCTCTATGGTCCAATACATCAACAATTGCATAATAAAACATCAACCTGTTAAAGGTTCAGGAGGATTTGAACCTAGATACTAATTTTTGAAACAATAGTTTTCTAAGTGAATTCCACTGTCTTTACATTCATTATTATTTCTTATTCTATTTTATTTGTTTATTTTAGTTTTTATTTATTAAAAATTTAAAATCAATCCTTAGGTTACATAATAGATGAAGTATAATTACTAGCATTCGCTGCCTTTGTAGGATCTACCCGTACTTGTCGATACTAGCTACAGCTACACTATACATTTATGTTTATTACAATATTGACTAACACAAAATAAGTCAATCAAGTTTATGTCACCATTACTAGGGACTTTAATATTAGGAAAGACTAAATGCTATTACTCTATTCATTTTCATTTTATTTTGTTTTATTTTTGTTTTAATTTTCTCTTATTTTGAATTTTCTTTCGCATTTATTTTATTTTATTTTTATTATATGATATTGTGTTTATGGCTTATTAATCATACTTGATCTTGAGTTTGTGATTTATTGTAGGAATTATGATTCATTATCATAGCCATAGTTCGTAATGGAAGGACGGAGTGAACAGTGCTTTTATGGGAGCCAACATATGTCTTCACAAACTAAGACATCACCATATGGGAGAGAGAGGTTTCATAACATGTTTTCGGAGCATAACCGGTGTCTATGCCATGTCACAATATTGGTAGGAGTTACCATTACAACTATGAATGTCAAGCACCAACTATATGTGCGAGTGACCAAACATGTCCAATCAACCTCAAGATGCACCATGTGAGAACAACTATAATTCAGAGTGGAGCAAACTATACGTGCAAGTGACCAAACATGTTCAATCAACCTCAAGGTGCACCATGTGAGAACAACTATAATTCATAGTGGAGTAGCTCTTACACCTATAAATGGAATGTTTATGCCCCAACTAAATACTCACAGCACCAAGCACCTCCAGTTAACGAGCCAACTCTGAAAGATATAATGGCTAATTTCATTCAAATTTTTTTGAATCGGATGGACCAATTGGTGGACATATTATCTTACAAGATGTCAAGGAGTTTGCCCAGTTCTACTGAAATTGATGCTATCGATAGAGAGCAATCACTTTGAGTAGAGAAAAGAGCTCCTAGTAGAAGAAGAAGCAGAAGAGGAAGAGGAAGTCTTAAAGATAAATTAATGGAAATCTTTGCTGAAATGAAAGTTGACCGATGAGAATTCAAGGGTAAAGAAAAGACAAAGATTGGTTTCATGAATGGAGGGACATTCCAAAAAGAGATTCTAGAAGAAAAAGAAAATATCAAAGATAAATTAATGGAATACCTTGTCGCACTTAAAGCCAGCCGACGTGAATTTAAAGAAAGAGTTTCTTCATTTGAATGTCTTGAGCATAACATAAATTATTTTTTGAGTTATTTGATGCAACAGATGAAGAAAAGAAGAAGATTGGCTTTATATATGAAGAAGCATTCCAAGAAAATAAGGGGGTAATTTTTTCTGTTGTAGAGGAAGACGAAGATATAATAGAAGCAGCAATCATAAAAGAAGAAGAAGTCCCCATCTAAAAAGGGAAAATAGAGGAGTGGAAAAAGATACTTAAAGAAGGTGTGCCAAAAACCTCTGTCCAGGAAGAAGAAGATGAATAGACAGAGGTGACGAATAGACAAAGGTGGTTGAGGAAGAACTGATGGAGGAACTAAATATGGAAACTACTGGTGAAGTGCTTATGGTGACCTCAAGTACGAAGGGTTTCCACTTCCTTAAAGACAAACTGTTTGAGTTAGCCGATGATTCAGAGAGTTTTATCATCCTTTGTTTTATTAATAATTTGTCATTAAAAGGGCATTAATGTTTACAATTGGATTTATTAAATTGACAAATTGTGTCCTTGTTATTATCTTATAGCAGGCGGCTTGCTTACAGGCTATGAAATCTTTTTACAAAGGAAAGGGTTGAAGTAAGCTGCTGAGTACCGATTCAAGATGAAGTTGAGCATAAAGAGTACATCGAGCTACCGACATTAAAAAGCATTATGTGGGAGGCAATCTATGAGTTAGTTTTAATTTTATTTCAATTTTGATATTATCTTGTGTTTGCTTTTATGTTAGCATAGATTCTATTTTATGTTATGTTATTTCTTTTTTTCGTTTTATTCTTTTCTTTTATATTTTGCAAGGATTTTATTCTCATATTAGATGGATCCAAATTAGAAATCATCATAATTAGAAAAGTACCAAGAAACTCACTTTCATATATGTTTGTATTGTATAATTTAGGACAATGCACAATTTTAAGTGTATAATGGATTTAAAGAATCTTTAAACTGATTTCTTTAAGCTTATTATAATCCTGATTATAAATCTTATTAACCAATATTCTTAATTAGTTTAGATCTATCCATCAATATTATGTTTTATTGTTGAATATTGATTGAATTGCTATGCAAAAGGATGATGGTTAGAATAAAATTAGTTCTCTAAGTCATATTAAAATGATTAAGTTTAAATGAAATTGCATAATATTTACACACATACATACCCATTTTTGTCTTTCATGAGCTTTTGAGCCTAAAGAGAAAATTTCAAAATTTTTAAAGCTCTTGCTATTCTTCATATGTGTGGCTTCATGTATCATAAGATAATTCTAGAAGTTGCTTTTATTATGCATATTGAGACCATATTTGTTAAATTAGAAACAATGATATGGTGAAAGTAATTATATTTAACAACCTGCTTTAGCATATTTCTTTGAAAATTACGACACCCTTAAGTTTACCTTTAGGAAGAACCAAGTTGAGCTTTAGCCATTTTCATTGATTTAACTCACATATTAACCTTTATCCTATTTTTCATTAAAATCCTTTTTATTATTTTAAACCATGAAGGTTATTTAAAATATTTACTTGTTGAGACTTGAAATTTTTAAAAGGTACAGTATGCTTATTATTATGGTACTGAATATTGTGATTAAAAAATAAAAAAAAACTAAAAAAGTAAATGAAAAGGAGTATTAAAAAAAGAGAAAAGAATAAGTATATAGTACCAATGGATTTACATAGGGATGACAATTCTGGCTCGGCCTAGCCGGCCCTACCCAGCCCTTTTTTGGCCCAGGTTGGCCCAGGCCATGTGCCGACCATGGTTCATTGGGATGGGCCACGAGTCGACCAACCTGCTCACTTTTGCTGAAACGATGTCGTTTTGAATTTTTTAGTAAAAAAAATTAATGGTCGAGCTGGGCCGAGATGGCTAAGGGTGGCTTAGGCCAACCCGACCCATTACCGTCCCTAGATTTACAATGGAAGGGCCTAAATGTTTGTAAACAAGTCTTGTAATTTCTTTTTAGTAAATTTTCTTTGATTTAACCCTTTCGATATCCCAACCATACTGTACCTAAACCCTATTACAACCTGTATAAAGACCGTTTGATTTTTGTTTCTAGTTTATATATAAGTGTTGGAGATTTGATTTTATTTCAAGCTTATGGTAAGAGTTCTACTATGCATTGATTGGGAGTTTTAGTACTTTTCACCCTAAACACTTGAGTGCATTGAGTGAAATCTTAATGAGGGTGCGAAGACATAAGTTTTTTTTATTTCAATACGATTATTTACATAATTAGTATTAATATTTCTTTGGGAGTTAATTTTAGGATAACTTGGCTCTAATTGTATGTTAATTTGTTCAATAGGATATGACGATGTATAGTATGAATAGACAGATTGAAATTGCTGAAGGATTGATGTTGTAAGATTTATAATTTTGCTTATGATTTGTTTGAGGATAAACAAAAACTTAAGTGTTGAGATGTTTGATAGATGTATATTTATCTACATTTTTACACCCATATTTGATGTATTTTGCTTTATATTCTATACTTTTGTTATATATTTGGTTTGGTACTTAATTTGCTTCAAGTGTCTATATAGATTATAATTACCTTCATGGA
Source organism: Erythroxylum suave (assembly GCA_027563595.1). Taxonomy (NCBI): domain Eukaryota; kingdom Viridiplantae; phylum Streptophyta; class Magnoliopsida; order Malpighiales; family Erythroxylaceae; genus Erythroxylum; species Erythroxylum suave. Next base: position 21,932,959 of record JAOSBN010000003.1, on the reverse strand, counting down.
ATTAAAGGAGAAGAATTTGGACAAAAACACGGTATAAAATAAAAATTCGACTAACAGAAGGGATGCACAACCATGCATCTGCCTGTGCACTTCTCCGAGGTCTTGTAGTTTCATGATTTTTAGAGAATTTGGTAGTGCACGGTCTAACGCATGGCTATACACAAGACTGTGCATCAACCAAAACCTTAGAATTCTATACATAAAGACATGAAAAGAGACTTGAGGGGAGAGAAGAGGCAAGGAGGCAATTTCCAGACATGGAGTTCATTCTCAAGGGACGATATTAATCTAGGGCGAAAAACTTTTTGCGACGTTTGGGAAATTGTCTCCAATACCTTTTGGCTACATTGAGTTCTGATAGGTAAAAAGTATTAGATGCATTTTCGAAAACATAACCAAAAGTTTTTAGCTATGGTTAAGCTAAATGTTTTTAGTTATTTTTTCCAAAATGTAGCCAAATATTTTTAGCTATGTTTATGAAAATGTAGCCAAAAAGTTTTAACTACGTTTTTTAAAATGTAGTTAAATGGTTTTAGTTAAGTTTTGTAAAATATAGTCAACATTTTAATATAAATTTTAATGAAATGTTATATCATGTTGAATTGTAATTATTTATTACATTTTTAATCCCCATTATTGTATATAATTTTTATATATTTTTTGTTGTTAATTTATCATACAAAAAATTATAAAAAAATAATTGATAATTTGAAGCATTGTATATGAAAAATAAAATATCATTAAATTTCATCGTGTACAAGATTTTAATTACAACATCAACAATAATTACATACAAAATAATAAATTTATTTTAGATTTACAATCATTATAAATAATATTAAATTTGATTTTTAAGAATATGATATTGATATTCAATATTGATTTCCATTTTTAACTATATTGTAATTATTTTTTAATTATATTGTAATAAATATATTATATATGGTAATTAATATAATGATATATGAATATATTAATAATAATTGTAATTAGTATAATGATTTATGAATGTATAGATAACAGATAAATTTTCTCACATCTTACTTATCATATTACGTTATTTAATCATAATTCTATTTATGAAATTGGAAACCTAATTACCCAATAGCAGGCATAAATTCTTTGGATAAAGCTTATAAATAATTAGGGACCCAAATCAGGGCCCATTTGTTGCAAGGAACTAACATTCTACTTACAAAACAACAAAAATGACAACATAACCCATAGCTACTAATAAAGCAAAAAAATGACAACATTGTTATAAGTAACACACAAGCTAATCAATCTATGATGGCATTTTATAAATAAGGTAAATAAATTCTCCCCCACTGAAAGAGTCTCCAGATGCTTCCTAATTAGGGCTGAATCATCGAAGGCGATCTTTTTCTCTAAGTCGGTTAAGTTCCTAGATATGGGTTCCTTATCTTACTTCTCACCTTTTCTTCTTTTTTATCTTTTTGTTTTTTTCTACAATATGTACTCATTAGCTTTCTCTTAGAGGAGTCATAGATCACTCCCACCCTAGGTGAAAGCTAAACTTGAGGTATGAAATTACATGACTATTTTGTACTCACTCAATGTCTTCTTACTTAATCCAGATTTCCAGTTAATAATTAAAGATCACATGTCTCATTTTGGAGAGAAATCGTCGATTCCCAATCTTCATTAAATGCTTAAGGTAAGTCTTCCCTCTTTGTAAATTTGTGCTTAACTTCTCTAAAGTTGATATGTTCATCTGCTAGGATTTCTTGCATCTATTTTCTATGTGATTTCTACATCTTATTGATTACCTAAGGTTAACCTTCATATTTCTATGCTTCCTTCTACTTTGAATTCCATCATAGTATCTCTTTACACATCTAATGAGGGACTCGAGGGACCTAACTATTTTATCATAATAGTGATTTTAGAGGAAATCACACTTAATTATGCGTTCCCTAAACATAATACATACATAGTTAACATTCTCGACCTTATCATATGAAGTAGGCGTGATTGATAAATCACGAAATTAACATTGCTAGAATGTTGGAACATTTAAATAAGAAGTCTTCTATTCTTAAAGTGTCAGAGCAATTATTAATCTAAGTCTTCTATTCTTAAAGTGTCAGAGCAATTATTAATCGATGGCATATGCTCTGGGTTTTATTTATCTTTAGGGGTGTACTTATGCAAGGGATTTTTGGCTGGTTAAAAAATTAAGTTCCAATGATCTTTGCTTCTTCTATGAATAGTTTGTTAATTGCATATAATTTCATATAATTTTTCGTTTCCTCATTAAATTGTACACTCTACTTCTATATTGATTACAGCTATTACTTGTTTCTATTTCTATTAACTTTTAGGAAAAATGTTAATATAAATTTATCCCAAAATGTTGACGTGATAGATAGTTTCCGATAGTGGAATTGAGCTTTGATGGGAGGAATGTGGCAGAATTATTCCCAATGAAGAACAATCGATGCATAACAAATCTCTTCATTAAAGTCTAATCATCGCTTGCCTTTGTTAGTGTCATCCAAATTATCCCTCTTTCTTTATTATTTGTATCTTATTTTTTGTTAAGAATCTATTAGATGAATGTGTCATTCTATATATTACATGTGGTGTAAAGCTTCCTCAAATCTTCAAGAGAACTTAGATGAAAATGGTGGCAGTGGTAATGTCCTGATGATCTATACAGGATTAGGGAAATCAATTGTTTTGTAATAGTCACTGATTGCAAAAACTATGTTTGTTCATAGAATAGATGATGAAGTCATTCAATCAGGTTGGCATGAGTTTGAATTTAGGTTCCTTATTAAGTTTGATTTAGCTTTTTATGTTTTTAAGATATAATTTTTCAAAAGGATTATGAGGAAATTAACATGATTGTTCTATACTATTAGTTCCTTAGGTGAAACACATAGTATTTACGGTTCATCCAATTCAGCGATCCATACTGCATTTGATTCCTTATATCTTCTTCTTGTTTAGTTAAAGTTAAGAAGTTGTTAGAAGAGGATGTCAATAAACCAACTCCTGGGGAAAGATCTTGTCTGTTTCAATTGATGTCTTCGAATGTGCAAGGAGTCTTCTTGGGAATCTAGACATAGGGAACTCTTTTATCTTATCTACTGAGTCTCATGTCACTTGGAATCCAGAAAATAATTATTCCTTTTTCTTTTTGATGGAATAAGTGTGAAAGGAATTATTAATCTTCTAATTAAAATCTTGTATTGCTTATCATATATTATTATATTATATTACTTACCATATATCATTATTTTTTTTTGTAAGAATCTTATATCATTATATTACAAACTTCATATTAAAACTATATGAAAATTTTGTAAAATCATATAAAATTTTCAAATCTATTACTTAAAGAGAAAAATAAAAGGTAAAAATCTATGTAATATTAATTAATTTTATGTTTATAGTTTCATAAATTATTTAAATGATTTTATGTTTTTGTTAGATAAATTTATTTTTATGCTTCAATTGTTGTTAATATTTTTTTTTCTCAATATGATATTTAGTCACAAACTGATTAACTCAAGGTTGGTGAATTCATAATTATAAATAAGGAAGTTATTTTGTTATTAAGCATTTAGTTATAATTCAAAATAAATTGTCACCAAAAATAACCAATTCGCAATGATTTTCATAATCGTCGTTAAAGGCTTACCGTATGGTGACAATATTACAAAACCATTGCCAAAGGCTTTCATTTGGCAACAAATTTTCTAAATTGTTTGGTGACGAGTTTTTTGAATTGTCATCAAAATCATGCCATTTGGGAACGATTCTGAAAATCGTTGCCAAAGGCTTATCGTCAAAAGTTAACATTTAGTTACAATTTCTAAATCATTGCTAAAAAACGTAGCCAAAGCACACAAAAGCTATCAAGGGGAGGATTTCTTTTTTTGAAAAAATAAAAAATATGTATGAGAGGAAGTTAATAAACCACACAATAATATGAATATAAATAAATATATTGTATGCTTGTTTTTAGAAATGATACAAACTTTCCTTTTTATGATTTAGAATTTGTTACGCTACCTTAATTATGGAAGTTGGTTGGTTTATCGTATTAAAAAATGAGAAATAGGCTATATGTACTACAAGTATTATCATACTTTTGCGGCATATCTGGCAAGACAAAATTTCTATATAGTATTTTTCTACTTAAGAGTGAGAGATAAGTTTTATTGTTAACACAGTTAAATAATAAGGTAATATATGTACTGTTTACGTCAGTCTATATTATTATTAGTGCACCTGACGAAGCTATTTCTTAACAAATAAAGGAAACAAACTTGCATTTCCTTTATTCGATGAAATCTGAAGTTATAATTATAAACCCAAGGTGAGAAGAAAACCTTATCAACCACTAAAATAAATCTCTTCAAATGGGAATTTGTGTTTACACCAGAAGTGTGAATGCGATACGTTTGGAAATAGTGGAGCACATTATCAAACCCACAATTAGGCTGCATCATTTCTCATTTATCAATTCTCTCATTCACACTTGCTTTCCATCTCACCTTGTGTCGCTGTTATATTTTCACTCTATCAAAGGTGTCACGCTAGAAGCCATTATTCACCAAAGAACAATGCTTCGAATCATGACCTCTTTGAATATGTTATCAGTCCGACCACAAATTTCTTCCACGTACATCTCAACAACCACCCCACTAACAGAAAACTTTGCTTTTCATCGACCGATGCACTCACACACACACTCTCTCTATATGTATATATATGCGCCAAATTAACATTTCTATACAAATCAAACTAATCGAATAGCAAATCTCTATCTTCAAGAAAAGTTAAAATGGACTACAACAAGAGATCCTGCATTGTTCTTCTGATGCTTGTTTTGGTAGCTTGGAGTGGTGTAGTAGACGGGGCAGGTGAGTGTGGGAAGACACCGATTCAGTCCGCAGCTGCAAGCCTGAGCCCATGCTTGGGTGCGGCTGGCAACGGCAGAGCTCCGGTCCCACCAGCTTGCTGTGCCAAAGTAGGTGCTTTGATTAGGACTGCCCCAAAATGCCTTTGTGCAGTCTTGCTCTCTCCTCTTGCAAAGCGAGCTGGAATTAAACCAGGAATTGCTATCACTATTCCTAAGAGGTGCAACATTAGGAATAGACCTGCTGGAAAGAAGTGCGGGAGTAAGTATCGTTATTTTTCATCTTAATTTTGGAAAAATAAATAATAAGAATATTTTGTAATAAAAATTATAAAACGAAATATTATATGTAACACTATACATAGAACTAATGGAAATATGTCAATAATTTTAATTCAATTAAGGAAATAATATAAAAAAAATTTACAAAAATGACCAATTCCACACACACACACACACACATATATAGTTTTAGATCTAACTCAAAAATCCTTTTAACATAGTCATTCAATTAGTCTTTCAAAATTGATGTATAATTCCAAAAATAATAACATTTATTTAATTGCATCTAATTGCCTTTTATAGTCTACTAGTTTATCTCCTCCACGTGTTGAGAATGATTCAAAAGCTTGTGAAATTTTGGTACATTAATGTAAAATCAATATTGTACAACAGTGTTAACCTTTCTTTTTTATTTTTTATCTTAATATCAGGGTATACTGTTCCATGAGAAGCAAACTCGGAGCTCAACGGAATAATGGAGTAGCAGAACCTTATATCCCAATCCCACAGACTCATAAATAAAGGCTATGCACGTTCTGTTTGCACGAGCAACAACAGCCATTTCACTTATATATATGTATCATTGTGTGCTTCACTTTGTTTTGTCTTAATTTTGAAGCTGAAATTGTCGGTGTGTCCTTTTCACTTCAAATTATAAGCATTCCGAATCTTCACTTCTCATTTGTTCTTTTCCTTTTAGTTCGCTAATCCTGTCCTTTTCAACTTTTACTTTTAGTTATTTTAGCTCGTTATGACCGTCAAAAATCAAAACGCAATTTCAATAGTTCTTCACATGGGTATGATTTCTCGTAACTTCAACTACATAAAACAAATAATTTATAAATATATCAAAATTTGAATATTAAATTACATTTTGTTATAAATCTCGACTTTCTTTTTATAGTTTCTATCAAATCCCCACTAATATACCAAAATTATTATATATGTACAACTGTTCATCCTTTAATATTATTTATTATTTATACAAATAATATTAAAGGACCTCTCCTGTTCTCTTCATAAAAGTATTGAAGAACCGCTCCTTGGAGGTTCAAATTAGGCAATCTTCCAATGCATTATTAGCAAGGAATGTAGCGAGTCTTCCAGGTAACATGGAAGCTTAACCAACATCCATCTTGTGTTGGGATATTTATAGGGGTAACCTTTACAATTATTAATGTTAGGCACTAGATTATATATGAGAGCATCTATTTTGCTTGCAAAACTGACCTTAGAATATACCATATGAATTTATTGATAATTCAAAGTGGAGAGAACTTACTAAATAAAGGAGATAGAGGTTGAAGAAGTGAAGGAAGTCTCTGTTCAAGGTGAGGACGAAGAAGAGTGGGTGAGGGTGATTACAGAAGAAGAAGAGCATTTCACCTTCATACAAGACAAACTATTGGATTCAATTAACTATTCAGGGAGTTTCATCATATAGTTTGTTATCCAAAAGGGCATTAATTGAGGCACGTGGATTTTTTAATTTAAGAAATTATGTCCTTCTTATTATCTTTCAACATATAGCTTATTTATAGGCTACTAAACTATCACGGGAAGAAACAAGTGGAAGCAAGCTACTAATCATAAACCCAGGTTGATGATAGATGTGCAGGGCACGTTGAGCTAATGACATTAAAGAAGCGCTACTTGGAAGGCAATTTAAGGTTTAGGATAGATTTTTTTATTTTCATTTAATTTTATTGGTGCTTTGTCATTTTTATTTGTAAAGAGTTAAATTGGTGGAGCCTTATGGCATGAAGTATCTTCAAGTTCCTTATTCAACACCATCACCACTTGAATCACCATAAGTTTTCTTGCTTTTACTTTTCATTATTGTTATTTATCATTATTTGTATTTTGTTTCTCACATTCAGGAAAATATGTTGTTCAAGTGTGGCAACATTTATGCATTGGCATATCATTTTTGTGTGAAATTTTCATTTGCATTATGTTAGTTTTAATTATGGAAGTTGATCCATAGAGGAATGCTTTGGAGTTTAATAGTTTCAAAGTTCAGACCCAGCTGCCAGGATTACAAGAATATTTGCTAGTTACCAATATGTTAGGGACTTTCTTCTATAATCTTAAGCGATTCAGAGTTAGAAAAGAAAGTGAACAAAATTAAGTTCGCTTTAGATAATATAATTTCATCTCATCCCTTATTTTTCTAGACTTTATAGGCCCATTTATGAATAACAGGAAATAAAAGTCTTCAATCAAAGAAAAAGTCAACTAATATAGATCCCAGCTTCAGTCCCCTTCTTTCAAAAATTCCATATCAGGACACACTATTAGCTTACCATCTAGCTCTTTAGGTGATTTAAATAGAAGAGTGGAAGCATGCTGATCTCTAACATCTTGCTTCTAACTCTTAGTCAGAGGTTAAGGTTGAGAAGTTGGAATCAAAGAAGGAACATGTTTAAAGGGAACCTGCTTACCAGAGGAAAAGGCTAGAGATGGAAAAGGTGGAAATCTCACCTCCTTCTATATCTATAGCAATTTGCATGATAGTGGAAAGACTATGTTGAGGTATATGTAACATAAAGGAAACTAACTTTTAATATGTTCTTAGGGGCAAGAGTAACTAAAAATAGTAATAGATTCAAACGGGAGATATATTCAAAGCTGAAAGGACCAAAATGCTCCTGAGTAGTTCTAAGAAGTGGAGACTGGAACCAAACAATCAGAAAAAAAAAAACCAAGAAAGATGAGATATGCCTTAAGTGCTTTCAAAAAAAAGATCATGCAATTTTTTAATTATACCTTTTAGTAATATTTAAAAAGTGCTTGTATGGTTCAACTTATGTTTAGGTGAGAAAACTTCTTGTCTCCTCATTGTCAAGGCCTTTTTAATTAAGTTTCTTTAATGAAGAGTCTTGATATTTTTTTCGCTAAATATGATTTCTTAATGCATTTATATTGCTCCAAGCACTCTATTTTAGTCTCGTTTATGACACAATCACTTTATGGAATCCTTCAAGCTTTCTAATATAATTAAAGAATCTAATTGGTGTAATACAAATAGGGGCTACTTCCATGTTATAAAACTCAATTAGAGTGTGGTATGAAGTCAAATTTTTGTTGAATATAACATTGCTTCCTTAGAATTCAACTATTCATTTTCAATTCACTAAAGTTCTATCTAACTTCCTCCTTAAGCATTGCTTCCCTTAATGATTGTTATTCTAGGTAAAATGATTTTCCTCATAATTAGTTACTTGTATGATGCTTAAACAAGACTTGAGCTTACTGTAATGAGCTTTTTAATAATTCTCTCCTTTTGATTCGCTAGTGTAGAAACTACAACTAAAATCCCAAAGCACTATCCAAATGACATTCATATCTAATCCTTTATTCCTTAAGTCTTCCCATAGTGAAGTACTTTGGAATGGTAAGTTGGCAACATATACAAATCTAAAATAAGTTCTCTACTTATTTTGCTTCAAAACAACCCACAAATGTAGAACATAGTCATTGAATTGGTAATATGTTATCTCAATCCTCTTCGGATCATATGTCACTACTATTCTTCTAGTATAGTCTACACTATGATTAGTAATAATTCCCTAATTAATTTAGACAAACCATATTTTCTTACATTTATCCTCTTTGAGTTTGGTTTCTAAAAGGTCAATTAAATATTGATTTTATTACTTTTAGATTGTTAAAAAGAACTTGCTACTCATTAGGGTTGTTGAGATTCCTAACATTCCAAGCTAATACTATCATTAGAGAGGATTAAAGGTTCCCTCGGCCTTGAATTTTCTTCCAAACTTCCTAAACATGAGAGAACATCTCTTTTCTCTCTTTTATTTTTTTGTTTCTGTGATAGGAACTAGTTTATGCATTTGATAGATTCAACCCCTAATTAATCTACTCTTTTTTTCTAAGAGATTTTTCCTCCAAAACTTCATCCACATCCCAATTTATCTTATTTTCAAATGTGCATACATTCCTTTCCTCTTTTAATTCAATAGCTTATTTATATATAACAAAGAGAGAATTCTTCTTGTTGCTCTCCCTTATAATATAATATTCATTTATCTATTCTTAAATCTAATTTTTGTTTAATTGAAAACCCTACTTCCCTTCTATATATAACTCCTTAAGATTTTTATTAAGTTTTCAAATTTTATTCAGTCCTGATAATTTCCTTTTATAAAGAGCTTTCTAGTTGGCCTTCAAAAAAGTTTCTCTTCTGGTTTAGAAGGCCTCCGTTGATATGAGAATGAAATTTTGGCTTCCACCAAAGCGCTAGGTGCATTTAATCTCTTTAACTTATGTGTTTTAGGTTATTCCTTAACTACAAGAAAATTAGTAATTAATGATGGAAAATTACTGATGGAAATTGAATCGTAGCAAATTACCATTGGAGGATCATGTTCTGTAGATAAAATTGTGGGAATAATTTCATTTTAAGATGAAAAATATCCATCGGTAAATATGGAGGGAAACTATCTCAACAAATTTTCTGACAGAATATAGAGATAGTAATATAGAGATGGTAGAAGATTTTTGTCAATAAAGAAGGAGAGAATGCTTGGGAATAAATAATTTTTGGGTTTATTGACAAAATACATTTCCATGGGTAAATTTTGGAAGTAAATGTTGTCATTTGCTTCGACTTTAAAGTTTTAAATGAAACAAAAATGACATTGTTTGGCCCCCTATTTCCCCTCCTCTATTGTAGTTGATTTTTTCCTTCTCTTCTATTGTCGTTTTCCTCGTCGTCCAGCCACGCCTCCTCGTTGTCCCACTAGCTTCCTCATCGTGCCACTGTCCTCATCTCTGTCGCTATTGAAGGTCATCGCGCATCCTCGTCGTCATCGTCCTACTTCAAGTACTATTTCTTGTGCCACCTCAACACTCGCCGTCGTGGTTCTATAAATGTATAATCATAGGTCTTATATGTTGTATACTTGTCTTTGGTTAGTCTAAACCATGCTTTGAAGGTTAGTTAAATGTATGGAGCATGAGAAGTGATAATCGGAAAGCATGTTATAGAGGAGTTTAGGTGGGTTGATTGATTCTAGAGCTTCTTTAGTCAGTTTAATGTAATAAATGAAATAGTAGTTAAAGAAAGTTGAAGATTAGTTACGTAATATACATACATGGTAGAAACAGATTCCAATTTACTTGAATATACATAATATACCCCTTGAATACAAATGTAAGTTTCCATATCTTAGCTATTTATGTTTTTAATTATAGCTTTCAAAGGACCATGTTATGGAATAATATTAAGGATATTTGTGGAAACATGTATGAGCCATGGATGATTATAGGTGATTTTAATAGCATTATGCACTCAACAAAAGCTAAAGGCAATATAAGTTTATGATATCATATTAATGAAATTAAAGACTATGATAATCAAATCTATGTTATTGATGTTAGGATGGAGGGAAAATTTTACACACCGATAAACAAATAGAAGGAGAATTGGTTAATAAAGAAGTTGGATAGAGCTATGACCACTGATTTATAGATGGAGAACATTCCAATGAGTGATAGCTTTCAACTGTCATCTATTATTTAGTTATACTCCCATTCTAGTGTAAAACATTTTCAGTCGGCAGAGAAGAAAATTCCTATTTTGATTCAAAAATTATTTAACTAATGTGGGAGGCTTTGATTTAACTCTTTCTAATAGGCTTACAACATTTGACATATGGACTTGTGGAGTCACTCTTTATATTTATGGCAAGATATTTTCCGTTTTTAAGAATTGTTTATTATTTTGTTTGGTATATTTTAATTATAATTAATTACTAACTGTTAATATAGAGAGTGGGAGATATATATATATGAGATAATGGTGGTCATTTTCAAACTAGAAAGGAAAAAGAAACTAAATTAAGTTATAATCTTGCATTATGTAACTTTAAATGATGCTCGATCAAATATTCAAATGAGCATAACTCATTCTATTCTCACAATAAGGCTATATCCTTTTTTTTCACATGTTAAAACTATAATATAACACATTCATTCAATTCAAAATTTGACTATTGCTTGGTTATATATTTTCGCAAATGATTAGTAAATAACTAAAGCAAAAAAGAAGATTTGTTTTATTTTTCTCATTTGAAATTATTCACAGAGAAAAGTACATTGAACAAATGATATATTAAATGTAATATGACTTGGTGCATATTGTTATTAGAGAACATATAGAGAAAGGACAATTTTCTCCAAAGAAATAGTTTTCATAGTATAGTAGAGTTATTGGAGAAGCATGACTTATCATGCATTATACTAATACTAAGGCAAGTTATTTTAACAATTTTATGAAATTGTAGATATTGTCTTATTTTTGTTTTATCTAAGAAGAAAGTCTGACCGGTGGAGGATTACGAAGAAGATAATTTAATAGATTTTACAATATAATTATACTCAAGATCATTTATGAATCTCCATGTAAATAATTTCAAAAAATGAGAAAAATGCTAATATTCTTTCTTGTAGGCCCTATTTTGTGTTGAAGAGGGTCGCTCATTCCTCTTCTTTGTAGTGTAATTGTCTGTCCATCTAGGTACGTCATCTAAATAATGTCTACCATATGTGTAGCTTTAATAATATATTAATTGGATGCATTTAAGTTTTATGTGAATGCAAATTAAGGAGGTCTTAATTTTTTGTTGTTATTTAGAATATTCTTATGATCATTAATGAGTTTTTATATTCTTCTTTAATGGTCTAAGTATTTATGTTTGGGTTATGTTTGAATCATTGATTAGTAAATGTATGATTACATAAGTATTTACTGTATGTGGAATGAGTTTGAGATCTCATGGATGATTTGAGGCATAATAAACCCCTAGGATGGTGTATATAGGCTGGAACCTGTAATGCAACTCCCATTAGGCTTATCGATGAAAAATTCCAGGAGCTTAGGAGTCATAGCGAGAACTTGCTTTCTTGATTAATAGGTGTAAATAATGCTACGTACTATAAGATTGAAATCAATTGTAGGTGATTAATTCAATCATAAATACTTCAACTTCAATGTGATTAAATCAAACTTAGTATTAACACAAGAAATTCATAGTTTTAAGAGACATGACAATTCTTTTGATAATAAACCCCTAATGGTACATAGGTTGGAACGTGATGCAGTTCCTATGAGGCTTATCAGTGAAATATTCCATGAACCTAGGAGTCACAGCGAGAACTTGCTTTCTTGATTTACAGGTGTAATCAATATCACGTACCATAATATTGAAATCAATTGTAGGAAATTAATTCAAACATAAATACTTCAACTTTAATTTGATTAATTCAAACTTAGAATTAACATAAGAAATTCATAGGTTTAATAGACATGACAGTTCTTTACATAATAAACTCCTAAGATGGTATATAGGCTAGAAAGTTGTGATGCAGCTCCTATAAGGCTTATCGGTGAAAATTTCCACAAGTCTTAAAGTCACAGCGAGAACTTGCTTTCTTGATTCATAGGTGTAAACAATGCTATGTACCATAGTATTGAAATCAATTGTATGATATTAATTCAATTGATTAATACTTAGGGGATGTTGTGTAAAGATTAAATGTTCTGTAAACTAAGGGGACGTGAAGGATACTAACTATGAAATCATTTTTTTAAATTAAAAGTTATGTAGAAATGAGTAATGTTAATAGATCTTGGATATATAGACGATTAACACATGATGGCTTCACTAATCCTAAGTTTGTTGAGGGAGTTAAAGCTTTTATTCATTATGCATGTTCTTAACCTACATATATGGATAGCCCAAAGATCAGATGTCTATATAAAAAGTGAAAACATATTTGTTTCCTTCATATTGATGAAGTAAATTGCCATTTGTTGAGAAAAAGTTTGTTCCAAATTATTTTGAGTGGACAAGACATGAGGAGCCATTGATTTGTAGCACCTCAAGGGGTAATGAAGTAAACTCGTTAGTAAATGTGGATGAGTTTGAAGGGGGATTGGATTTAGAACAAATAATGTGAGTGCAACTAAAAATGCTTACATGTAAATGGTTTATGATGCAGCCAATTATACCTTTCAGGAAAGTATAGAAAATCTTGAAAAAGAACCAAACCCACATGCAAAATAATTTTTAGACCTACTACACTCAACTAACCAATAATTATGGCCAAATTGTGAGACAAGAACTCAATTGTGTTCAATTGATCAAATATTCAACATAAAGGCTAAAGGGCATATTTTTATCGTAGTTTTGATAAAAATTCTTGGATTGTATAATGAATCATTACCTCCTGATCATATAAAGGTTGATAGTTTTTACAATATAAAGAAATTTATTAAGGGTCCTGGTTTACCTGTTGAAAAGATTGATTGTTACAAATTGGGATATATGTTGTCTTGCGGAGAAGATGTGGAATTAAAAGAGTGCAAATTTTATGGTCAATCTAGGTTTACGCTTAGAAAGTGTTCTATAAAGCAGAAATTAGTACTTTGGAAGTGGATGTATTATTTCCCGCTAACTTCGAGACTTCAAAGACTATATGCTTATAATGTTACTGCATCTCACATGAGATGACATAATGAACACAAAAAGGAAGATGGAATAATAAGTCATCCATCAGATGCATTGGGATGGAAATATTTTAATAACACCCATTTTGAGTTTGCAGCTAAAAGTCGAAATGTTAGGTTGGGATTACCGACGGATAGATTCCGACCTTTTGGTCAATTCGACAAACAATATTCATCATAACCAATCATAGTTACTCCTTATAATTTGCCTCCATAGATGTATATAAATAAGACATATATGTTCTTGACAGTGATTATGCCAAGGCCTACAAATTCAAAACACAAAAATAATTTATTCTTACAACCATTGATATCTAAATTGTAGCATCTTTGGGAATATGGTGCGTAGATATATGATGTGTCTCTGAAATAAAATTTTATGATCAGAACAACTTTGATATAGAATATTAGTGATTTTTTGGCATATGTTATGTTATCTGGATGGAGCACAGTAGGAAAATTGACTTGTCCTTATTGTGACAATGATTATGATGTATTTTATCTTCCAAATGGGGCAAAACATATAAGTTTGACAATCACAGGAAATTTCTTCCTCCAAATCATCCATTTAGATGTAATAAACAAAATTTCATTAAAAACAGGATGGTACAAACTCCTCCTCCCTCACTTAAAGCTAGTGGAGAGATATTGCAGGAGACTTATGAATTAGGGTTATTGAAAGTTACAAAATTTAAAGTTGATGAAGTTATAGAAGCATTAGTAAAATCTTTGGTTTGAGAAAACAAAGCATCTTTTGGGATTTTCCATATTGGAAGACTAACTTGATACGTCATAAACTAGATGTGATGTATATTAAAAAAATATTTTTGATAATTTGTTCAATACCATAATGAACATTGAAGGGAGGATAAAAGACAATGTAAAATATCAAGTTAATTTGAAATTTTTTTTGTAAGAGTGAGTTAGATAAAGATCTTTATATCGGTAAATATCCGAAAGCATGTTACACTTTAGACAAAAAACAAAAGCAAATTTTGTGTGAATGGTTGAAAAGTCTAAAGTTTGCCAATGATTATGTTTCAAATTTAGTAGGGTGTGTGTATATGAGGAAGTACAAATTATTTAAGATGAAAAGTCATGATTGTCATGTGTTTATGCAAAGGCTAACTCCAATTGCATTTCAGGAGTTGCTACCGAATAAGGTTTAGGCAATTACAACAGAATTAAGTTTGCTTTCAAAAGCTTAACATCATCTGAAATAAAGTTGGTTGAAATGGAAAAATTAGAAAGGGAAATTTCAGTAATTTTGTGTAAATTAAAAGGGATTTTCCCTCCAAGTTTCTTTAACTATATGGAGCATCTACCTGTGCATTTAACACACGAGGCTAAACTTGCTGGTCCAGTTCAATATCTATAGATGCATCTGTTTGAGAGGTAATTATAGTAAATATTTAAATTGAAGTAAAAACATGTTTTAATAACATAATTGCAATAACCCTATTCGTTAATATAGGTATTTGCGAAAGGACCTTTGTGAACTGTTAAATCATATCCGGTGTATTTCATTACTTGATATAAATATCATACAAAATATCATGGTTATAGCATGGTAATAGTAAATGGTGGAGTTTGCATATAGGGAGAATTGATGGATTACTATGGTAAAATTATTGAGATACTTGAAATTGAGTGCCCTATATTATGAATAAAGCAAAGTGTGATATTTAAGTGTGATTAGTTTGATTCAACTCCTTATGTTAATACAAAAGTGCATAACTGATATAATCTAGTTGAAATTAACTAGTGAAGAAGATGTAAACAATTTAAACCTTTCGTGTTGGCGATGTAAGCGATCCAGGTGTATTATCTCCCTTTTCCCAGTTTACGAAGAGATAAGTCAGATTAGTTGTCTATTTGTAAAGTTAAACCTAAAGGTGTTTTTGAATCACATGGAAAAGGAAAAAGGAGAATTGAAAGTGAAGTGTTTCAGGAAGATATTTATGAAATAAATGTATCTGTTACATATGACGAGAAGGAACCTTTAAATGTCCAAATAATAAATATGTTGAAATTTCATCTGGAGAGGATGAAGAGGGCGAGAGATCTAAAGAGGAGTCTAAATTTGAGTCTAATCCTTCAGAAAAAGAAGATGATCATGATTTTGATTTACAATTAAGTGCTGATAGTGATTAATTTATGTTTGTAATAGAATATTATATTCAATAAATCAATTATTGAATTAACAATACATTGTTATATATTGAATTGAAATGTTATATTTCTAGAATGTTCAATAGAATATATTTATGAAATTGTCATATAAACTTTGTTGAAGCGATATACAAGACTAGTGTACGACCTCCTTATATTTTTGAAAAAATATAGAATCGTTGGTAGTAGTATTAGACATCACCTGAGGCAATGTCTATTTTAGAGCATAATTCTACCAACAAACGTGGAGGACCAGGGGGAGAGAGAGTCTTTCCGTACACACTAGAGGATTTATTACCTACCATGAGCATACAAAAAGACTTGTAAGTATCTACACTTTACACTTATATTCTAATTTTTTTACTTTAATGTTTTTCAATTTAATTAAATGTGTGACATTTGGAATGAAAATCTGTGTATTATGGAGAATGATAATGTTATAAATGTTTGGTTCCATATATAACTGTATTGTTGAGTTACTTTGTTCAACAGGGGGTAAATATCATAAAAGTAGAGGAAATTTTTTTGTAAAGTATAATTCAGTTATAACATTTTATTCTAATGTAGGAAAAGTCTATAGATAGGAAGCCTATACCTCGTCCGCTCTTTTTGCACACTCGCACTAAGAAATATAATGGTGTGACCTTCATCAACATCTAATGTAGAGAACTAAATGTATATGAAATTTATGCTTTAATATTGATGCTTAATAATTATCACTTATTAACATAAACATTGTCTTCTAATATGATCAAATACAAGAAAGCTTTCAATGATAGTCTAAAAATGTTGATGAGAGTCAAACTTATCTTCATTCAGTGGGTGGTAAGGATCGTCGTGAAAGGATCTTCAGCTTAGGTTCATTTGCGAACACATGTTATTCACAATCCTCCACATCCAGTACAACAACATCTAGTAGGTAGTCAACATCCAATGAAGTCCATGAGCTTCGAAACACAGTACAGGCACTAACTTAGTTGCACCAGTCGATGGAGTACATAGTTCAGCTCCGTAATAAGATGGATGAGTTGAAGGGGAAGGGCAACATCCTCATTGCAACATTTAGAACATCAGCATCCACCAATGAGAAGCGTAGTTGTAGTTATTTTGTATGAATTAAATACTTATTATTATATATAATAATTTTTTATTATCAATTAAGATAATTTTTACTTTATATTATCAATCATTTCTCTATTTTAACAAATTAAATGTAGAAACAAATCAAAATATTATCTATAGATAACTAATAAATGTATAAATTATACATCAAACATAACATTATCAAATAAAATTAAATGTAGAGAAAATTTTAAAAAATCAGTAAATTTACCAACGAAAAAACAAAATCCATTAGTAAAATGCATTGAATTTACCAATACACAACCAAACTCTCCATCAATAAAATGCAGTAAATTTATCGACGGACCATCAATATCTGTCGATAAAGTTAGTCCTGAATTCACTGATGGATTTTGGTATCCGAAGGTAAGTTTACCGATAGAAACGACTTGCTTATTGCTAAATTTACCAACTGAAACAAATCTTTTGTCGCTAAATTTACCGATGGAATAGAGCTGGCCATCGGTAAATTTGCGACGGAAAATTTGTACTCCATTACTGCTTTCTCGATTGGAGATCCATGGATCACAGGAGGTCTCTCCCTATGGCCTTTCGCCTCTAAAAGCGTGCTTCTTTCTTAATGCTCGGGCATCCATCCAATGCATTCTTTATACCATACCGTAGGTACACTGAACTCCAAGCCAATCTTGATAAATCAATCCAAGTACAAAAGCAATCAATCAACAGGCATACCTTGAATCTACCTTTAAATCCGATCTTTCTTCTCTTATAAAATGAAACAATATTCAGTTATTTGATTTTCATTAAGGTCCATGCCTATCTTTATGTACAGAATATGAATAATAGAGCCAAGGCCTCCTCTCTAAGCAGGAAGCAACTTTCCCTGGTTCAAAAGATAGGTACAGGTACGTAGTCACTAGAAAGTGCGAAGCAGGGATAGGTAGTAGCTACCCTAGGCTCCTCCCACTGCTTGGGAGCTTACGGTTTCATGTTCTATTTCACTCCCCGATCGGGCTAATTTTCACCCTTCCCTCACGGTACTACTTTGCTATTGGTCACTCAGGAGTATTTAGCCTTATTATTACCTACGGTCATTGCTTTGATGACTTATTCCGTTAGTAAATTCCATCGCTAACTTAACTTATCGACGAAAAACTTTCATATTCCGTCAATAATTTTCATCGCTAAATCCCATAATATCATATTATTCATTAAATATCATATTATTATAAACCTTTTCGCATAATATTTAATTGTTTTTAAAATAACTATTTATAAAATAAAGTTTTTCTTGTATTGAACAAAATGTTAAAAACATGTTCATTTATTAACTAAATTACTAATTGAAATGTGTATTTTTAATTATTACAATTTTGATTAAAAATAAATTATCATGATTTTAAAATATTATTATCAATACCATTAATACTTATCAACACTTAATATCAATCACAACTTTTTTATTATTCAATGCTACAAGTTCAAGAATGATCAATTGTTGAATGAATCTTAAGTATTGAAAAATTTTGTGGGTCACTGCATCAATAATATGTAGTATAATTTCAATAATTCTCACAATTACAAAGTAGGAAAAATCAAATTTAGTTTCATATCATAAAGAACTTAGAATTCAAATAACTTATATAGGAAGAGACAATGATTCTTATTGGATTATGTTTTTCCGTTACATGAATAAAATTGTTCTTTTTATGATATGTTTACCACAATGAAAAATTTAGTGCAATTTTATTAATTCTTTACATTGACACTAACTTGAGTTAAAATCATTAGAAATATCATATCCTTTTTTGGCTAGGTGTTCAATTTAGAATCAAAAATTTTATTTTTATTATAATTCAAATCACTACAAGAGTTAAGACATTTAGTGACAATATTTTTTAATAACTAACTATTATTTCATCACAGATATGAAGTTTTTTGTGGCAAATCAATTTATTGGCACTATTATTTGGATTAACTATAGTGATTCATTTTTTTGTCACTAATACGATGACGACTGTGATAATTTAGTATCTTTCATAATTAAATTTTTACTATTAATATATTAATAGTGTCAAAATTTCTATTATCTCTAAGTCTTGTCACTAAAAGCATATGTAAGTTGGCGCCAAAGTAATTTTTGCGAGAATGAATTGTAATTTTGATAAAATATATGTTGGTCACTAATATTTTGTATTTGTTGTGACAACACATAGTTTGATTACTAATATTTTTCTCTTGTTGTGACGAAATGATTTATCATTATACGACATTTTAAATCTTGTGAGAAAACTTTTTTTTAAATTCAATTAGTTAGTATTTACTTAATATTGTCACAAAAATGAAACTATTACTCTGGTCACTACTATTCGTAATATTTGTAACAGGAAATTTTGTTGTTACTTGATCATTAACTTTTTGTTATAAAGGTTATTGTCAATATAATGATAACTATTTCTTGTTATAATAACATATTAAAATTAATTAGTGATTAATTTTATCATTATTATACGAATTTTAGGAACTAGAAACTACTTGTCACAGTTTTTCTTTAATATTATTATTTGTAAACAAATTTAAATATTTTCTTATAAAATATTCTAACTGCATATATTGATAATCCAAGAGTAATATTTTACATATTAATAGATATTTGTTAAATATAACTTTGAAATTTTATCAAACTAAAAATCAATATAATAAAAATTTTATTCCAAAATATTAAGCAAAACTCTTAACCTATTAATAGATATAATCCAAGTTAATTAGTTTTGGATTCACTTTTTTATTTTTTAGTTTTGAGCTATTAACCGATTTAAAGTTTGAATATATCAAATGAAAATGATATCATTTTTCAAAGTTTATATAAAAAAATAAGTAAATTAACCTTGACTTGGTCAGATTTTAGACTATCTAAATTTAATCAAATTTGAAATCGAGCTCGAACTAAAAAATTCAAATCCCATCAAAATTTTGATCTAACCCAGATTTGATTAATTATTTTCATGCAAATTTTAGAATAGAAACTCAGGTCTGATCCAATCCATGGCGAAGCCTACAAATACCATCATCTTGGGCTTTCTTGCCCAAGCCTAAGACTAGCTTAGGAGCATTTCCAACTTCTTCAACAAGACGAGTGTTGACTGTTAAACTCATAAGAGCTGGAGTCACTAAAAACCCCCCAAAACCCCATCTTTGTTCTTGAAAGCTCCCCCCACAAATATTAGTGCCTTAGCTTCAGCTTCACCAATCTGCTAAATTTCCAAAGTACTCATTTGAAAAGGGCCAAAATCCATCAATGTCTGGTCCTCAACCGCCTTCGCCGCTAGAAACGGTGGTCAAGAACCCATTTTTGGGGTTTCTGATGTGGCAATCAATACCTTCTACTGTTGTTTACTTTCCCTTCAAGACCTTCACTTTTTTTTTCTTTTGCTACAAATTACTCTCTCGGCAACAGTAAGGTTCACTTCTTTACTTGTCTTTTTTGTATCCCTTTTCACTTTCTTAAGTTTTGAGTGTCTCTACTCCTCTTCTCTACTGAGCTCGTCGCTGCGTCATTGCCAAAACCCTTACATTTCGGTTCTCTGCTGCATCTCATAATCGCTCTCCTTTGATTGCTAGTTGTCACCCGAGGAGAGTCCTTGTCATTTGCTGATTTTTGTCGTCAGATTAAGGTTTCAGCTAGGTTTGTATTCTTTTTTACGACGGCAGCTGTTTTAGGATTGGTTTCGCTAATGTCGTTATGTGGCTGTAGCTTGGTGGAAGAGGATATCGTAATGAAGCTTATTGGAAGAGTGGGGTTAAGAGGTTTTATTTTGGATTGGTGTATTGGCTATTCTATATTATCAAAGTCGATGGGTTTTAGAGTTTCCTATTGTTCAGGTAATGCTTGTGTTTCCTCTTGTACGTGTTTGTAAGTTTGGTAGCTAAACTTATTTTATTGATATTCTTGACTTGAAATGACAGCTTTGTGATCTTGGCTTAGGGACACATGGATTTTTCAGAATTTGTTAACCTGAAGCTTTAAATTTTGGTTTCGATGATGCCCTTTGACATTTATCTATTCGAGGGCAGAGCTCCTCCTTGATAATGTTCATACAATGAGAAGTCTAATGGGAATGCAGGCTTGATTTTGATGAAGACATTACGTAGCTTTGAAGTCGATTAGATATCATGCAAGGGTTTCACTTAGATGAAGAGTTAGATTTCTATTAAATGAGATATCATCAATGATGTTACCCTTGTACAAAACTCTTTATTTAAGGAAGATATGGCTTTCTTAGTCATACAGTGATTCTTTTGGCGCCTTAAGAGTTTTAATTCTAAAAGTTCCCTTATCCGGAAGGAAAAGGCATTAATGCTACGTTTTGCTTGTAATTCAGGATATCTTCACACGTCGCTTAGAATGAGCTCTTGCTGTGCTTAGAATGAGCTCTTGCTGTTTACATTGGACTGTAGATAATAAAGCTTGTGACGTTAGTTAACTTTGAAGAAAAAGAAAAGTTTGAATGGTATGGACTGTCTGTAGCGCATCGTAAAATTACACAAAATAATTAGACTAAAATCTATAGCTAGTGATGAGTCTAAGTTGATTCTACAGAAAGTATGTGTAAAAGTTTTTGTAATGAAAATAATTGGTGTTTAGGCTATGGGGTTTTGTTAGTTTTCGAATGAGAAAATAAAATGAAAGTAAACTAATGAAAACAATGTAAAAATCGCAAAACTGATAAATTCATTAGGGATCTGGTCATTGGTTCAATCTCGGCTTAGACACAATTAAATATATTTTATTAAATTGTTATTCTTATATCTTTCCCAACAACTATTAATTGTAGCTTAATACTAAGCTTTGTTAACCTTGACTTTTTCTTAGGTCGTATTCAATTAAAACAAGTTCTTTAATCAAACCTAGCTATGAAACAACCTAGAAAAAGCTCTATAGATTTAATTGGACAATTGCATTAGAAGTTAGCAAAACAGATTAATCAAGATAACAATAACATAAACTCGGGTTGTTTAATCATGATTACATTATCCCCAATTATTCGACATCATTAGTTGCTACAACCGAATCAGAAATACAACTATTACGTATTATATTCAAGATTCTAGTAATGGGTTCATACATAAATAATCTAACGATAATGAGACTACGATCATTCATACATGAATACTCTAATCTATAAGCAAATGATAACTTAAACAATCCCGAGAGAGAGTAAGAACAATAAATACTATGTAAATATGCTTAATTGTGTTCTTCGAAGTCGATTTTACCTTCGAACCAAGTTGGGGGAGCTTAGCCCTCCATTAGTCTCCAAAGGAGTCATGCTTTACCCCTCATTTGTGTCCCGAAATGATTTATTATGATTCTCATTATTTCTGCTATCAGCACGTTGTATTTATAGTGAAAGATTAGGTTTTAGGCAGACAAGTAGCAAAAGTCATAATCGTGAGCCTTTGGATCACAATTGTGATTGACCTCATCGAAGTTCACAGTCGTGAGCTTTGTGTCATGAGTGTGACCATGTTGGTCATGTCCGTGAATTTGGTGGTCACGCCCATGGCATAATTGTTATGGGCATGAATTTGGTCGTAGCCTTTTTTGCAGCATATTCTCTTCATTTTATGCATTTCTTGTATCATATTCTCTCTAATCCTTCTCTTTCTTGTTCCATGAAGACAATTGAATGTGAATCTCAAGAAGACGACTTAACGAGTGTGCTTTCAACTTATTTTAGCAATTATCCTTCTGAATTGTACCTAAAACCGAATATGAACTAAAATGAATGTCTTAATCATTTTAAAACATTAATCATTGACTGTCATAGAATAAATGAATCAACAATTAAGCATATATCAAGTTCCCCCACACTTAATTTTTGACCATCCTCGAGCAAATCATCAGAATTAAGTTCAGAAGCCAAAGAACTTATTCATTTTCTATATTTCCTAAGAACAAATAGTCATAAAAAATAAGGAATAACTTCTAAAAACATGACAAAAATTCAAAATTCAATGCTTGTACTCATGATCAATCAACCATCATTCCCTTTAGAAACTAAGCCATTTAATGACAGACTTGGACAAAGTGTGTGTGTAAATAAGATTGATCCATAGGTATACTCAAACACCATTCATAATCATGACATTTCACGACTTTGTAGATCATTTCATTTTTACATCATTATGATTCACATGCACAATCATGAATCAAAAGACTTTTTCAAAAGTTGTAATGTGGGCAAGGGTTGTGGTGAGATGTACTTGGGTAACGTAGTATAAAAACCATCAAAGCTAGTGAAGCAAAAGTAACACTCAATGCAACATCAAGCACAAAAATGAACATTCACCCAAAACTAGGTATCATC
This sequence comes from Erythroxylum suave, assembly GCA_027563595.1. NCBI lineage: Eukaryota > Viridiplantae > Streptophyta > Magnoliopsida > Malpighiales > Erythroxylaceae > Erythroxylum > Erythroxylum suave. Next base: position 21,909,624 of record JAOSBN010000003.1, on the reverse strand, counting down.
AGCTATGATGAATGCAAAAACTATATCAAATTAAACCTCTCACATCATAAACTTCTTGAAGCATAAGGAATTAGAAGAAATCACTCAAAAAAATTGATAATAAAAGTACCTTGAAACTATAAGGAGTGATCCTTAAGAGCAACATCTAACTTATATGCATTATACTCACGTCACCCATTTCGTACAACTTTTGGAGGAGAAAATAATCATGAATAGCTTTTCAAAACAATTGCATTTCGTCCTTGACAAATTTATTTAAACATTTCTTTTGTTTTCTTTTCCTTTTTTGATAAAAGAAAGAAACTAAATTAACATTAGAATTCGTTGAAAAGACATAAAATGACATTTCAATAATTATAACTAACCCATATATATGTACACCTCACACTTATAATTTTGTACATCCACAATCATTAACAATAAAAAAATTGTCCACTAGCTTTAAGGCTTGGGTAGGACATTTTGGTTAGGTGACATTTCAATAATTATAACTAACCCATATATATGTACACCTCACACTTATAATTTTGTAGATCCACAATCATTAACAATCAAAAAATGGTCCACTAGCTTTAAGGTTGGGTAGGACATTTTGGTTAAGTTTAAAGCAATAATTTGGTTAACACAAAAGGAAAAGACAAATAAAGCTCAAAAGGGTTTAATAAAGGGAAAGTTCATATCAAAAGGTAGGCTATGTGGCTAATGTAACTTATGAAATAAAGAATGCCTATATCATTTCCATGTTAATGCATGTGATAAAAATATGTTCTTGAACAGAAAATCAAAACAAAGTTAGGATGTATATGTCATGAAGGTCACATATAAACAAAAGACAATGAGAGTGATAAGAATGTGTCAGTTTATAAATGCTCAAAATCTTATTGGCTTGTGTCTACCACTAGTTGCTACTTTTCTAAAGATAATGCATATTGACCAATCAAAAGACTAAAAGTATATGCTCAAGTTGCCGTGAATTTCCTAGTCAATTCACCCTCTAATCATGACTATATGGTCTTAGAAGTAATAGAAAAAGAGAAATTGTTTTGTTTTTTTGTTTGATTCTCTCTCTTTTTCTTTGAAAACATAAAAACACATAAGAAACAATCCAACATAAAAACATATATGCATATCTTAACAAATGTGAAAATGTAAGGGAAAATAAATGAGCTTCCCTTAGGTTGCCTCATAAGTAGTGTCTTTGTTTAGTTTCGCTTGCTTGACTCTATACTTTCCTCCTTATGTGGCAAAATTATGATCTTCTGGTGTCACAGTTTGAGTTTTCTCTACTTGAGGTTGTTCAGGATAGGGCTTTAGTTAACGATTATTCACTTATATTGGCTTCTTTATCTTCAAATTTTTAATCTCTACTGATTTCCCGCACTCTTGGAATATCTTAAACGTCTCTTCACCCTTTTTTTCCTTGTTTAATTTCTCCAATATACTACATAAAGGTGAAGGGTTAGTATTAACAACAATTTGGAACTTAGTATTTACCTTTGAGCTACATGATATATCCTTTTGTCATTTAAGCTCCTCCTCAACTTCAATTCATTAATCACCTTCAACATCCTTACTGTCATCCTAACCACCTAAACAAGAACTTTCACTACTAATTTAGTAGTTTAGTCTTTACTTTTGATCTGTCTTATATTGATACTCTTCAAGCAAAACTTTCATTTGTCATTTCACATCATGTCTCACTTTCTTACAAAGCCCACATCACCTTTAATCCTAGTCAAATGCTTATTTAATGTGGTGATTCTCACACCTTTCAAATGTTTGTAGCAATATAAACAAACGATATGGTTTCTCATTCTAAGAACTAATTTAGCATGCTTCCAAGTTGGATCATCTAATATTCCTAAAGTAGTTGTGTTGGGCCCCGTTTCCGAAGCCCAACATTCGGAGGTCACAATAGCCTGGAGGGCCCATCGCTCATAAATTTTGGGGCAGATTTAGGAAACTTCCAATTGGAATTTTAATCTGGATTCTTCAACTTTTGTTCCCTCATCATTTGAAGTTTCTAAAGACACCAAAAACTCTCAATTTGGTTCAGAAATAAAGAAGTTATGGCTAAAACACTTTCAGCTTTTATTAATCCGAGACTGAACACTATACCCTACTTCAATTCAGAAATTGAAGGTCTTGGGGCCTATGTTGAAAATTTATTCCTTCAGATAAATTGTAGCTCCATGTCTCTAATTTGTTTTGCAACTAGAATTAACTCAATTGGATCTCTACAGGTCGAGATATCCCCAAAAATACTGAAGCATGTTCAGAAAAATATCCAACTCATACTCTTTTACCTGATCCCTTAACATCGATTAAATCCATCTTTTTCAAGTTAAGAAAAGACCTAAAAATTTTTATGGAGAGGTATAAGAATGTCTTAGGAATCCAATGCTTCAAAGATCACTTCATTTGGTGGTCGGACGATGAAGTTATTGTCAAAAGAATCCAACATGTTCATATCTTTACTCGTATTGAACATGTCCCGGCGCAATTGTCATAACTCTCATTACAGGTGTCGGATTGGCTTCTTTTTTAGCCTATTCGAAAGAAAACTTCTAGATCTACAACTTTCATGAAGAACTCACAGCAAGATTCGGCTTCTAAAAGGATCAGAAATAGGACAGAAGATAACACTACCAACTAAGACGATGCAGAAATGAGCAAACTAAGACGGTCAAACTGAGATGCAAAAAATCAAACTAAGACGATGAACAGTAACTGAGACGATAGGATGAACAGTAACTGAGACGGTCAAATTGAGACACAAAAAGTCAAACGAAGATGATGAACAGTAACTGAGACGATAGGATGAACAGTAACTAAGACGGTCAAACTGAGACACAAAAAGTCAAACTAAAACGATGAACAGTAACCGAGACAATAGGATGAATAGTAATTGAGACGATAGGATAAACAGTAACTAAGACGGTCAAACTGAGTCACAAAAAGTCAAACTAAGACGATGAACAGTAACCGAGACTATCAAACTGAGACGCAAAAAGTTAAACTAAGACGATGAACAGTAACCAAGACGATAGGATGAACAGTAACTAAAACGGTCAAACTAAGTCGCAAAAAGTCAAACTAAGACGATGAATAGTAACCGAGATGATAGGATGAACAGTAACTGAGACGATAGGATAAACAGTAACTGAGACGGTCAAACTGAGACACAAAAAGTCAAACTAAGACGATGAACAGTAACCGAGACGATAGGATGAACAGTAACTGAGATAGTCAAACTGAGACGCAAAAAGTCAAACTAAGACGATGAACAGTAACCGAGACGATAGGATGAATAGTAACTGAGACGATAGGATGAACAGTTACTGAGACGGTCAAACTGAGACCCAAAAATTCAAACTAAGACGATGAATAGTAATCGAGACGATATGATGAACAATAATTGAGACGATGTAACCTTATAACTTGTAATGCTCATATCTTTTAACTCCGATATCCAAAATTTACAAACCTTATATCATCGGAAAGCTGGAAAGATTATCTACAACTTTTATGAAGAAATCTTACCTAATTCGACCTGTATCCATACATTTCAATCAGTTAAAGTACGGTTACCATTTCAACCAAATTCTTACTTCAATGATACATGAATGACTACCAGATACAGCTACCTTAAAATGGGCATATCTTCTGCATTTGATGTCCAAAAATTTCAATCTTTAGAGCGATAGAAAGCTAAGAGAATAATCTACAACTTTCATGTAAACT
>JAOSBN010000003.1:21893637-21905780 GCA_027563595.1 Erythroxylum suave | reverse complement strand
AGAATTTCCCTAATTATCCTCCTCTTTATTCTCCTTCTCTTCTTTAATTTCACTCCACCTTACTCTACTCATGTCTCCCCCTCTTTGTCTTATTCCATTTAATGCAAACTTTATGTGTTTTGACCAATTTGCCCCTTCTTTTATTAGGAAATTCCTATTAACCCCTTTACTTCATTTTTAAGCCATACTACCTTATAAAATTCAAAATATACCCTATTAGACTCCAAAAATTCCTAATTCATAAATTGAAATTATTTTCATGCTAGATAATTTAATAAAATAAACATAAAATATAAAATCCTAAAAAAATATGGGGTCCAACAAGTTGAATTATTAAGAGTACTTAAACTTTCCTCCAGTTATCTGTAAAAATAAATGTCATTGAATAAGTATAATAAACTAAACAAACAGCACATACACTTATAAGTTATGAACCAATAAACAAATAGAAGTTGTCAACATCACACTAGAATGTAAGAGAGAAACGTTAGAGTCGAAGGATCTTAAAGTGAGTAGAACTAAGACTAAGTACTTAGAATGTAACTTTTTGAGCCATCAGGAGACTACTGATGTAGAGGTACATATTGTACTAGAAGTTATGTCACGGTGTCTTCAAAAAGTCGTAAGACTATGTATGGTGGCTGACGCCTGCCCAGTGTCGGAAGGTCAAAGAAGTTGGTGATGGTTGGTATTACTGACAAATTGAGATGGATAAAGCCTAGGTGGTTCAGACATGTTAAAAGAAGACACCCTGACTCGCCAGTGTGAAGTTGTGAGAAGATAATACTTAGGGATTCAAAGAGGAAAAAAGGACGGCTTAAAAAGAAATGAGACGAGTGATCAAGAATAATATGACTCGGTTGGATCTTACCAAGAACTTGGCTCATAGTAGAAAACTTTTGTTTACTAGGATGAAGGTAAAAGATCTCTCTTAAAGAAGACATTCACATTCTTGTAGGTTATAATAAAATATGTACTTTGCATTTATTATGTAATATGTACCTCATAGGATATTTAGCTTAGCTAGTTTCCTACTTAGCGTAATTAATGTATTGCCAGGCCTGGTCAGACTTACTACTGTATGGGTCTTTTTTTTATTGGTATATTTATTTTACCTTTTGGCCTAGTTGGAATTATTCTTATACGAGTCTTTTCTGGTATGTCTTTTTATCTTACCATGTAGTGCTAATCTTTGACATGTTTTACATGTATGTTATTTTGTGTTGCTGTACCTATTTTCTTAATATTAGGTTTATTGTTTATCTTTATTATTTATTTGTATTTTTGTATTTTTTTGCATTTTTGCATTTTACTTATTTTTGTTACCTTTTGATGCTTATTTGCTTTATTTATTTATTTTTTAGAGATATATGCACACGCATATATAATTTTTGTACTATCTTCATGTCACATTGCATGTAGGTCTATCGAAAACAACCTCCTTACTAAATAGGGGTAATGTCGCATATTATTGGATATCCCTAGATTTAGTGCTTTAGAGGACTTCAACTGAGTGTTGATGATGATGATAATGATGAAGTTAAGTGCATAATCAAACTCAATCATATATCATATAGTTGTCTATGACATCACTGCAAAACGCAACATACGACTAATATTTATGGGATATATATAACCAATATAGAACTCTCTGGTAATGTATATATGATAGTAAACCTAGACAAATAACAAGTATCAATAAAAAATTATCACTAAATATCTTAATTTAAGTAAAATAAAGTATTATGTGATCTTTTATTTTGTAGGGGATCTCAACCCAAAGAAATTTCAACTTTTAATAAGTGCAAAAAAAATACAATATTAAAAATATCTTAAAGAATTTCTAAAATTCTATCAGAATTTAAGTTTAGTTCCAATCTCTTTATAAGTTTTCACGACATAAACCAAATACATTAAATATTCAAATAAAATCACAAAGTAAAGGAATTTCGGTGTATTTCTGATGTTGAAATTCTCAGTTACTTTTTACCAGAAGCCCAGCCCACTTGCTCTCACAGAGCACGGCACAACGAGTAAGGAGATAGCCTTATTCACCATCAAAACTTCCCCGTGCCGTTGATCACCAGTCAATCATCAAAATATGTACATGTGGACTGTACAAACTTCCATTCCTGCTGATTGGAGAAATGAATTCTTGACCTTGAATCCATCTCATGAGCCCCATCAGCACGCCAACAAGTGGGCCCCTAGCAAAAGATTACCCAAATAAAAAGAAAGCATAAAGAGGTGACCCCACCCATCGACAGAGAAGAATGTGTAAGAAAGAACGAGTTCCATAAAGAGAAACGGTCGGCAACCATTTGATGATGGAAGCAACACAAAGGAAAAGCTGAAATTTGAATTGGGCATCATGAGTCATGACCATGTGATGTTGGTCCTTACCATCTTACATTTTGCTTTACAGGGACTGGAAATAACAATAACAGCACACCATTACCTTCCTTTACTTTTTGACAAAAATAACAACATACAATAAGGAAAGTATTCAAGTGTTTCGTACATATACTAACAATGTCCCTGAATTGAGTAAAGATAATGCTCAAATTAATTATTCAAAAATTTAATCAAGCCTGCCAATTTTGTTATAATGTCTGAAACATCAGTGATAATATACATTTATAATGTTAAAATTTATCTTTTGATAAGATTGATTAAATTAAACTTACATAATTGGAAATTGAATTTAGAAGACTAGCATTTTATAGAAAAACTTCAGAAATTTAAAAAAAGAATTGTATTGGAACTGTTGGTTCGATCAAAAACTAAAAATCTATTTAGAATCCCACTTTAATGCCTGTCCAATTCCAGCCCCACCAGATTGAGATTGCCCTCACTTCATAATAATCCCTCCAGAAAAGCATCGTTAGAAACCCAAGAAAATTAGCGGAAAAGTGTTAGTCCCATTTCCCACATCCCAAGACCAAGAGGCCACTACTTTTTCTCTTGCTCGCCGTTGACTGCTTGTTTCTACTACTTTTTTTAAAAAAAGAAAACAAAATCATCTAATCTAATCTAGTTCTCAATTTTATCTTTTCGCAACCACCACAACATTAAAATATAGGTCCATTTTGCATAAATTTAGAAATGCCCTTGCCCTTGCACTATCCTTTAGAAGTAAACATTTACCAACATGAGTCATGAGCTTTACTCCTTACCTTATTACTCTAGCTGCCTCTATAACTCTTCCATAGGTTGGGATCTTCAAAACCTCGGAGTTCTCAACGCAGACATGTCTTTAGGTAGTAGTATATCTTGGTTCCCAATTCCCATTGCTCGCTGTTCTTGTCTAAAAAATGTCTTCTTATGTACTCTAATGCCTTGTATTCATATCAATGTATGTGCAGTTATGGACGGAATCACTCCCTCACCCTTCTTATCATCTTTGGAGACTGATCTTTCCACTGGGTATCTAGAAGATGCTGTGCTTGAATTTAATGAGTGTTCCAAAAGAAGACGCCTGCTGTTGTACACTCACAATGATCAAAATAAAGTATCAAATGATCTTGCAAAGGTAACCCCCTCTGGTTTGGAATGGTTTTAACAAATTTCATGTCTTATTTTGAATTCTTCAAATTGCCTCTGCAATTGTTCAGAGCTACTGGAACGCTAACTACGACTGGAAAATGCCAGAGGATTTTAGTTTTTGCATGAGCAGTCAAAATATGGGTGCTCCTGGAATTTCAGGTGATTACCTTATTCAATATGGTTATTTTACCAAGTTTTCATACTCTTACAGCTGTTATTTCTGTTCTTATTCATTGTCCTCTATTGTTCCTTTAAATTTCCACCCTCATTCCTTCTTAAGAAAACATGGAATTGCATGTGTTTCTTAGATGAGATCGAACCCATAAGCACATCGGTGAGCGAGACGAGCGAAGAAGCAAACTTTAGCACGGAAATAAGATCACCAGAGATGGAAATATCAGTACCTGAAGCTCTGGACTCATCATCTTCCTCCTACAAAGTGTCTTCCAATACCAAGTCCTTATATTACAGTGACAAAGAAAGACAACTGTCTACAAATCAACGCCATAATTTGACAAATTCCGGTAAGCAATATCCCACCTCCCTCGTTACTAAGTTCGAGATTCCAATTTATCATCCCCTACCACCACAACTTCAGCTGTGCATTTACACTGCTATTTCAACTTTTTGAACCTTCAACAGTCGCAATAAGTTATATCAATTGTAATTGCAGCAACAGTGGTATTTAGAACCTTGGTGATTCTAAAACTGAACTGCTTAGCTGGCTTTAAACTTATGGTGTCTTGAATAGGGGGAGAAAAAGGAAAGAAGAGAATGATAACAAGGGTTGTGTATCCATTTGCAATGGTGAAACCTGGTGGGGTTGAAGGTGACATGACCATCAACGATATCAACGAGAGGAACTTAATGCCACCGACGAGACCAGTAAGACATCCAGTAGGTGATTTTGCGTGTAGGCCATGCGTATCTGCGGATGGTCCAGGCCTTTCGGGGAAAGCAGTGGTGGCACTTACAAGAATCCATACCCAGGGAAGAAGGGGTACAATCACTATTATTAGAACCAAAGGTTAATATATCACAAGGGTGGGGAGGATGTTAAATTATATGTTGCTCTGTGCTTGATCTTCAGTTTCTCTTGTCTGTTTAAATTGTATAGAAAGCGAAATTCTTGTAAAATACTCTTTTACTTTTTACAGAGTTAGATAGTCAGTGTTGAAGAAAATTAATAGTGGTTGTGCTTAAAAATCATTTTTTTTTTTCTGAATCCAAATGGAAGTGTGCTGGAGAAAAGAAGAAAAGAAAGTGGAAAACGGAGAAAAAGAAAAAGCTGATATGCAAAATCGAGACAAGGACATGAGTACATACGCTAATGTTTAGCTATTCCTGTCAGGCATGTACATAGAGCTAAGGACAGTTGGGTGTGGAGTTGTATCCCTCGCCATGGAATTGCCTTGCTTCTGTTAATTTATAACTCTAACAACCATGCATAATCAACTGACAACCCTATAAATTGGTATTACAATTCACAAGCTCACGTTTCAACTAGTTTTTTAGTTAAAAAAGAATTTTATTTAGATTTTAATTATTTTATGGTGGAGATTTCTTAGGCAATCTACATTCCAAATCGTCCAAACCCGCAAGACTTAGCTTAGCTGCGTGTAGGTTGCAGCATTGGGCTTTTAGGGAAGGGAACTGGCCACGGTTGGTGTTTTTGTTAACGAAATGAATAGACTTCTTCAATCATTAGTCAAATATGTATACCTATAATTTTGTAGCTGTCGCTAAATTCTTAACGTAGGTCAACACCCACCATGTTGAAAAGTAACCGTACCTAAGACAGTATCTAATATGTGGGACCCACTTTTGTAGATCTTGCTCTCCACGTCAACATCCAATTCCAATCACCACCAATGGATGATTTGTTTTGATTTTGAGGCAGACGAAAGCAGGTGGAGTGGAGACATAAAATATTGGTTAGCTGGATGCCAAAATGTTCAAAGGTGTGCCACCTACGTTGTTGAATAATGGTGGATTAGGGTTTTAAGCTCTTTCTCACTAACAATCATTGCTGTCATTTAGGTTAAGAAGCTTTTGACCTTTTGTTTTGATGCACATACTGTTGTCATGACAGGCCTAGATCAAGTTGTAGACCCCAGTTAAAATTATTGCCAATTGCATGTATTGCCTAATTTGAATTTCAAACTCTACAGTTAAAACTTTAATTTTGCTTCAATCTCTGTTTCATTCACAAACTTAGCTGTGTTAGTTCTAATAATTATTATTTTCTTCTTATCAAAATTTCCATAAAAAAATCTACATATTCATTCTAGTCTAATTCATGATTCACCGAATGAATCCTAGGATACTGGTAAATAATTAATAAAATTTAATCAATTAGGGAACCACAAAGAAGGCCATTCCTTTAATAAAGGATCACGGTGAGGAGCAACATCTTCACTCAAAAACAAGAGTACAAGGTATTAACCCCAAAGCATCAAAAGAACAAGAAGTTGGAAAAGCATATGCCCAAAAAAGTGCAAAACAAACAAAATCTATTAAAAAAAAGCATAACCTAAAACAGTAACACATTTCTTGTTAGGCTGATATACTTAAAAATAAGCATATTGAACTTATTTAAAAACATTGTTTAATGAAAAAAGAGCTTAATCTTTAACTCAAAAAAGCGATATGTAAATAGAATTGTGCAAAACAAATATCCAAAAGAAAATTTTAGGGTTATAGAAGAATTTACCAAGAATGGAGATGATTGTTGCTTGTATAGGCTTACAATTGTGTTAATGTGAGTTTTTTATATTCTAAGTGTTTGTATAGTTTGGAGCATGTTTTCATTCATAATTATATCTTGAGGTATTTAATGTGCTTATTAATGTTGGAAATCATAAAGGTGAAGAACAAGAGATTTGGACGTTAATAGAGTTGTATGGGCTAGGTCACCATCATGACTCCCATTTTATGGTCTGACATAAGAGATTTTCTAGAAGTTAGATCATGATTCCATATGCACGATCTTGACAGGGAGTAAATTCACAGTCACAATCGTGATTCCCTATGCTCAATCGCCATAGAGGCTTCCCAGGCACAATTTTTCCATCTATCTTAGAGTTTGAGGGTGTTTTTGGAACTGATCAAAGGGTGAAAACCCTAGTTACACCCCAAGACCCTTTGGGAATAGTTAAGAACCTTATGAAGGCTAAAAAATGTAGCTAATGTCTTGCAAAAGTGGATCAAACAAGGAAGATCGCAAAAGACGTCTAGATTTCCAGTTTTCCAAATCAAGCTCCGAATAGAGTTTTTCTTTATTTCTTCTTTGTTAGTTTCATATTACTTAGAGTGTAAAATGAATTTACAGATGTCTATCATGTTTACGATTTTCTAAATTTTAGAGTAGGGTTTATTTCGTAATTGTTTTGTGACTTTAATCTTTATTGATTCAATACATACTTTGTGTTATGTTAATGGTGCATGTTCATACTTTGGCAATAAATAGAGAGAGTGAATCAAAGTAATTTGATTAATTTGTTCATCGAGATTTGGTGAATTAATATGTCATATAATTAACAAATCAACTATCATTCAAGAGAGATCTTGTGTGAGAACTTGATTATTTAATAGATAACTTCATAACTAATTGAAAACTTTAGGGAAAAATTTGTGAATTGAGAGATTGCAATTCTAGAGTTTTCAAATTCAATTAGGAATAATCTATTAGGGTTAATTGGTTAGGTCTTGAGAGAGAGAATCTAGAATCAACACATAATTGAATCAGTAAACATTAGGGGAACAAAATAAAGAAAGAATAAATCCTATGCATTCATACTTGATCATCCTTACTTAATTTTGACAACTTATTTGATATTTGATTACTTTTATTTAATTGTTTTAATTTTCTATCATTATTTCACTCAAATCACAATTTATTAATTTACATATTCCTTGTGGGATCGACACCTTTAGATACTACAAGTCTATGATTCGTATACTTGTAGACATTAACAGTTTTATTATCTATAAAACTTGCTCAACATTATCAATTAAAAAACTCATGGAATTGTTGTTTTATTAAATATTGCAACCTCAACATACATAGTTGACTAGTTACTTAAGGTTTAGTTAGTATTTTTTTAAATGCTTAGTATTGGCTAATCTTAGATTGATTTGTAAACCTCCTTTAAAGATTACCTTTTCTCTTTCCTAGTTGAATAACTTTGTTCATTTAACAAAATTGTATAGAAATCATCACAAATGGTTACTATCATATCACAACTTCCCAATTATAGAACTGATTAATTGATAATAAATTCAATTCCTTTAGGTTGCGATTTAAAGTTCTCATATAACTGCATATATGGTTGATGAAGACCTCCACCTACAACCATTTTAATATAATTTGTTGTTATCAACTTATATGAAATGTTATGAATACCGTATCAGCACTAGTATCAGATTTGTTTCTGGTACGGTACTGTACCGGTACTGATTAATATTGAGTATCATTTTGGGATATTTTTTAAATTTATAAAATAGCCTTTGAATTTTTTAAAATTAAAATATAGTCCTTTAATATAATGTACTGTGTAATTTATAATTTTATGTCAAATTGTTTCAAAAAATTATAGTAATTTAAATTTAAAATAACAACGATTTATTTAGTTTATTAATAATATTTTCATATATTTGTAAAATTATATGTTTAATTTAATAAAAATTTAACTTAAACTTATATACATGTAAAAAGAATGTTTTTTCTTAATTACCATAATATATATTTTTAAAAAATAAATTATATTAATGAAATAGAAAATTTGTACATGCTTTGAAAAACAAGCAAACTAACCATACATCCCTCCACAACCTAAAAATATTTAATATCTCAATAACTCAGCCACGTATTTCTCCAAAACTTTCAAAAAGAAAATCATTGATTTCTTCAGAGTTTACTTTAGTTTCTCCTCATATATCCCACGAGATCCTCTGTCCTAAGAGTTCCTGTACTTACCCTGTCTCAATTTATCTCAGCCACTTATTTTTGTGGGTCCCACATAAATGAGTGACTGAGATAAATTGAGACAGGGTAGGTACAGGACTCTTGGGATAGAGGATCAGCTCCCCTCATATGTCTTATTCGTTGGAGGAGAATAGAATAGAAATGACGCGTAATGACAATGTCTTTGAAAAAACAATAATCTAATCATTTTGTATGATTATTGTTAGACGAGATATACGGAACAACTTTATCGATTCACAGTGAAATCTTTATTCTTATATGTCTCACGCACACGAAAAACTACTCTTTTATTCCATCTTCCCCTCCAGTTTTTTCTTTACTACTGACAAAGAATACTGGCATTCTTTCTCACGCATGTAATGCATATGCCATACGGAACCGTACATACACACAAATCACTCTCTTCTTCTTCTCCTCCTTCTTCTTCCTTTTCATTGCTACATGCTTTATCATATGATCACCTCGCTCAAGGAAAGAGATAAAAAGAGAGACGACAAAATATGACAGCTTTGAAAATTATGAGATTTCCCGTAACCAACCTTTCACTCATACCATCTCTATTTCACCTTTTACCCTGCCATTTCCTACCTTTTTTTCCCTTCTTCTGGTCAAGAGTTTAGCAAGTAAAAAACAATGCAGCCATGGGATTAGTCTTCAATTGAAATCCTTTGGTAGTTTTTGCTTGTTTTGTTTTTGCTCTTTTGTGTGTAAGTTTAGCTTTGTATTGTTAGTCAGTGTTGTACTGGTTTCTTATTTCTCGCACAAGATAGTGGAGAGTTGTTGGGGGGAGAGAGAGAGATAGAACTAATGGAAGAGACAATGGTGGAGAGTGGTCAAAGAGGACAGTCTCTGGAGAAGAGAGCCCTAGAAAGGAGAAATGAGAGACAATGAGAGTAGCAGAGTAGTGTTGGGAAGGGGGTGTTTTAATTTTTTTTTAACAAATCAATCCTTAATATTTTTAAAGTTTATCGGCTGATACCATGAGAAATTGCCGATACAGACTGGTACTTATATACGTAATTTTGTATTGTTTTTTAATTGATGCGGTATGAAACTTATAATATTGCTTATGCACCTTTTTACACTTATGTGACTATCCAAAAAATTGTATTAGGTACCATTAATTACACTCATATGAATTTATCACCTTCTTTTTTATAAATCTCCTATCAAAACCTCAAATATTGTTTGGAGAGAAATTATATATAGCTCTTTAATCCTTATCATCTTCAACCATAAACAAGTTCTTTATTTTTCTTACACTTATGCTATGAAACATATTTTTCCTCACACCAAAAGCAAATATCCTTTAATCTCTTATCCTTAAATTCCTTGCTACTTAACTATCTTTATGGTCTCTATAGAGGTTTATTAGGAAAATGCTTTTAGATAGTATTTGAGGATGGTTACATCATGTATGAATCATGAAAACATGAATAAGGGAAGGTTGTAGTATAGGCTAATACATCTTTTAGGATACATAGTTTTGTTTCATATCTGTTGCATTCTTCTATACACTTATGTATATAGGGTGCATAATTTTTTTTAGCACTTATGTTTTTCTTCAGGATACTATTTTATTGTAAGGATAGGAGGCCTACCATGACCCCCTAGGAGGCCTATAGTATTGCCCTTATAGAATAGGGATAGGGTTAACACTTTAGATTTACTTTGCATTAACTGCCACCAAAATGCTTGCCTTGAGGAGACAGTAACCACCACTACAAACACCAAAACTACCACCACCTTCAGTTGTGCTATAAGAGCCACAGGAGCAATCAAATCACCCATTACTCTATTTCACCATAGAGGCACAAAGGAAAAGGTATTAGACCTCCTATATGCTACAATTTGAGGTACCTAGGTAATTAGTTTAGGAGGCATATACTATAACATCAATTATAATTAGTTTAGGTCCTTGTTGGATTTCATGCCAAGGAACACGAATATAGGGCCTACAACCCAATATAATCTCCTTAAACTAGGATTAGCTAGACACGAATCAGGCAACAAGATCATTGTTTTGATACTAAATGTTACTCATAAAAAGTGTTAGAAGACAATAGAATTTTAGAAAAATGAAGTAAGAAGAAGAAGAATGATTGTACAGAAAGAATAACCAATCTATTTTGAGCTTATCCCTATGACCATTATAGATTGAGAGCATCTCTAGCCATTGCATATCTCAAAAGTCATAACAAAAAGATATAATGGGCTGCTTATAATAGGCTAGGTTCAAATGTTAATATTAACAACTTCAAAATTATTTTTATTTAAAAGGATAACAAATGAATAGTATCTTCATCTTCTTGAATTTCCTATGTATCAATCTCCTTCTCAATTCATTCTTTGATGTATGTCCCTTTTGATAAGCCTTTTCATATTATGGATATATTATAAAATATACTGATGTGTTGAATTTTTGGGTAAATGGATTTTACTTTGGTCGTAGACATTTAATTGTTAAGAAACTCTTTTTTTTAAAAATAATATTGCCTATCAAATTTAAGACCTACAGGCATTATGGTACTACTCCTTTTGATATTGGTAGGCTTCCTTTGTTCCAATAGAATAGACATAGCATATTGATTTTATTAAAGAAATTAGAACAGTAAAATACTGGAATAACGCGTACCATACTTAGTATAGATTTATGAGTCCACTAATCATTAATAATTTTAGCATGGATTTCTTTTGATGTATGCTAAAACCTTGTCATAAGCACTTAGGAAATTATTATAAAACTTACTCCTTTTCTTTCTTTCTATCTATTATTCTATTTAACTAAGATATAACAATTAAATTGTCATAGCTTTTTATACTAGGGATATTGCTCTCATTCTTGGGAATCAATACTAGTAACTACTTATACCCAATTGCTTATAAAATAGATTGGGGTTTAAATTAAAAGTGGGATTGGGCTGTCAATGACTTTAGGTCTTTGACCTAGTATTGCGGCTTAGGTTGACCTAAGTTTTTAGGAAGTAACTACATTCTAAGACCTTAATCTAGACTTGCCTTAGAGCTTTGATCTAGGGTTTGGATATTAATAGATTTTCGGACAAAAATCAAATGCTATGGGTCCATAATGTAAAACTATGAGTAAGCTTATGAATAGGCCGAAAATTTCCAGTTTAAGGCTTGGTTTGGTGGAGCGGTGGCAGTTGATAACCTGTTAAAATCAACATTTTGAAATGATAAGTAATAAGTACTTATGTATTTGGGATTGCTGTTTTGGTAACTACTGAAACGTAAAGATAGATGTTTGATAAGTGCGGTTGGGGTTGGGGTTGGGGTTGCGGTTGCGGTTGCTGAAAAGAGATAAAATGACTAAAAGACTCATTGATTTAATAAACTATTAATTGTTGTATAAATAATTAAAAATATATTATTAGTCATCTAAATTTAAGATTATAAATAATAAAATATATAACATATCCATTGTTATCTTTTCCTTGATATGTGCTTATTTATATTATTAAAAAATGATAATTTAAATAACAGTTGCATGGTAACAAGATGTCTGTAGGATATTCATAAATTTAGGTACCTTTAATATTATATAATTAAAATTATAAATAGTAAAATATTAAATTAAAATAAAGAAAAT
>JAOSBN010000003.1:21843236-21869405 GCA_027563595.1 Erythroxylum suave | reverse complement strand
TATTCTGCTAGCCTTTGGGTTAAGAATAAAGCTAGTAGCTAGTTGAGAACGTGATATAGTCGAGAAATCGGATCGACATGCATCACAAATGTGTACCTCCATGTTAAAAAGCTACAATGACGTTCCAACCAAGTAGTTAAATAAAAAATTGACTTAGTCAAGTGACTGGATCGACATTCATCACCAATGTTTGCCTCTGAGTAAAAAACTAGGTCCTTGTTAAAAAAACGTATGTTCTAATAAAAACCTACCGACTTGTAATAGGTTGAATTTTCATGAAAACGTACTTAGGAGTAGTTACAGAGTCTGAATGACCAAAGACTTATTAATGTGTGTGTGCAATTAATAAGGGTAGATAAATTAACACTTGGATCTGGATTAATCTATATATTTAGCTCAAAACCCTAGATGTAGATTTTGCACGTTAATGATTTAGAATAATTTAAATCACTGTGTTTAAAGTTAAATTTGTTTCATGAAGTTGAAGCCACTGGCTCATTACTACATTGTGTGTTGTGTGTTTGTTGTTTTGTTTGCTTGAGGACAAGCACAAGTTGAACTGTGGGGATGTTGATAAGTATGAGTTGCATAATGTTTTAGGGCTTAGTTTGTTATGTAATTGAGGGTTAATTTAAATTTTTTGTATGTGTTTAGGTTAGAATTGTGTGAGTTTGCTAACTAATTGTGTTTATGTGTTTTTTATGGTTGGTCAAGTCTTTGAGCTTAAATATTATGTTTTTGAGGTACCTTGATGTGTTTGTTAGTACTTTAGGGTCAACATCGAAGAACGGAGAAGTTCGGAGACATTTAAGTCGAAACAACAGCCTATGATCATGGCACAATAGGCCACAATCGTGATAGAAACACTGCAGCTAGCCATGACATAGCCAACGATTGTAGTAGAAAGCAAGCCACAATTGTGACTTGCATTTGGTAGATACGCAAACAGGTGAAAGCGTCAAGTTTTGAGGGATTTTTTGGACCTATTTGACCCTGAAAAAACCCAAGGGCTGCCAAGGTATTTAAAGAACAAGAAGAACACAGAGAATGGGGCTTTTGCATCAGCCATCAATTGAGAAACCCTAAAGAGTTCATCAAGAGATTAAGAAAGAGAAGTAGGAAGAAAGACACGGAGAAGAAGTCTTCATGAAGTAGTTCTCGGAACAAGAGTTTTCCTGTCATTGCTACCTTCATCATCCATTCCGATTCTATTTCCAGTGTAGTTTCAATTTTATGATTGTGTAGAATTGAGTTTAGCTATTGATGATAGGATTGTTGAGTGTTGAGAATTGTCTAAACTCACCTTCGAGTTATTTATCTTTGATTTAATGAAATTCGATTGATTGTGGTTTTTATTGGATTATTTGTGGTTTAAGTTATGCTCTTGAATAATTTGGTGATAAACTAAGAGGGTGAATCGAATGAAAATCATTAAATTGAGCTAACGAGAGTTAGTAATTTAATGGAACGAGAATTAAATCAAATCGATAAATTTATGTTAAGAGAAATCTTACATAGGTTTTTGATAGTTTAGGACAACTTCAGATCTAATTCAAGTTTTGGATAAATTATTAATCGAGAGATTGCAATCCCCACAATCTAATTAGGGTTTTAATTAAGGTTAATGATTATAACTTGAGAGAGAGTAATCAACCCTAGGACCGTCTAGAACTGTAATCTATTAATTCATAATCGGTTAGGTTTTCATTTAAGTCAAACAAGTTCCCCCTTTCGCTCAATTGGTAGTTCTTAGGTTAACTCTTGATTGGTGTGGCATCTGCTATTCATTTAAGTTAAGTGTTTTAAATGTTAAGGTTTTGGTTATATTGCTTCTCAATTCCCTAATAAAAGAATTATGATTTTGCTTGAGAATGGTGATGTTGCTAGTGAAAGTGGTGACAGTGATGATTTTGATGATGTGCCTCCATTGATGGATGTTTCCGATGTTGATTGTGATGCTGAGGTTGGTGAAGCCCTTATAGTTAGGCTTGCTCTTAATATCCAACCAAAAGAAGATCCTGAACAAGAGCAACGTGAGCACATCTTTCATACAAGGTGTCTCATTAATGGTAAAGTTCATAGCATGATCATAGATGGTGGAAGCTGTACAAATGTTTCGAGCACTTTATTTGTTGAAAAAGTGAGATCAAGAGAGCTTTAAAATGTGAAGAATCTTATTTACTTTTATATAAAGATGCTTTCTTAACTATTAATAAGCTTGATCCATCTTTTTAGTCTAGTGTTTTGTCTTTGTTGCAGGACTTCAGTGACTTATTTTTGGAGGAGATTCCTTATGGATTGCCCCCTTTTAGAGGTATTGAGCACCATATAGACTTCCTTCCCGGAGCTTCAATTCCGAATAAGCCTATGTATAGAGCCAATTCGAAAGAAACTAAAGAGATCCAAAGACCAATTGAAGAGCTTATGAAAAAGGGCTTTGTGAGAGAAAGCTTGAGCCCATGTGCTATGCTAGTTATGCTTGTTCTTGAGAAAGATGGCAAATGGAGAATGTGTGTTGATTGCAAAGCCACCAATAAAATTATAATGAAATATCATTACCCTATCCCTCATTTAGATTATATGCTTGATGAGTTGCACGGTGATTGTATATTTTCTAAAATTGATCTTAGAAAATGGTACCATCAAATTCGCATGAGAAAGGGTAATGAGTGGAAAATTACTCTCAAAACTAAGTTTAGGTTGTATGAGTGGTTAGTTATACCTTTTCGCTTGACTAATGCACCTACTACTTTTATGAGTTTGATGAATCATATGTTTCACCCTTTTACTGGAAAATATGTGGTTATTTATTTTAATGATATTCTAGTGCATTCTAGGAGTTTAGATGATCATTTGAAACACTTGCACAATGTGTTTGGACTTTTAAGAGAGAATAAGCTTAATGCCAATTTAGAAAAATGTTCCTTTTGTATGGATACTATTATGTTTCTTGGTTTTATTATAGGTTCTAAAGGACTTCAAGTTGATGAAGAGAAAGTGAAAGCAATTAGTGAATGGCCAACTCCCAAGAATGCGAATGAAGTTCAAAGCTTCCATGGCTTGGTAAGCTTCTATAGGAGATTTATGAAGTACTTCTCTGCTATTGCTACCCTTTGAATGAATTAGTAAAAAAGAATGTGATTTTTAAATGGGGCGATTCACAACAGTTTAACACTTTGAAAGAAAATTTGACCAATGCTCCTCTTCTTATTCGTCCTGATTTTTCTAAAGTTTTTGAGGTTGAACGTGGTGCTTCTGGAATAGGCATTGGTGCTTTTTTAATGCAAGATTCTAAACCCGTTGCTTATTTTAGTGAAAAAGTAAGTGGTGCTGCTTTAAATTAATCCATTTTTGATAAATAGTTGTATGCTTTAAAAAAGTCTTTGGAGATTTAGCAACATTACTGGTGGCTAAAAGAATTTGTCATTCATTCTGATAATGAGAGTTTGATTTTTCTAAAGTCCCAAGGTCAATTGAACAAGAGACATGCTAGGTGGCTGGAATTAATTGAAGCTTTTCGTTATGCTATTAAAGATAAATAAGGGAAATAACATATTGTGGCTGATGCTCTTTCTAGGAGATACTCTCTTCTTACCTCTATGCATACTAGACTATTTGGTTTTGAGATGTTAAAAGGCATGTATGAATCTGATTGTGACTTTGCAAAAATTTGGAAATCTTGTGAAAAATATGGTAATGATAATTTCTATATATTTGATGGATTTCTATTAAAAAAAGATAAACTTTGCATTCCATCTTGCTTTATGCGTGAATTACTTGTTAGAGAGACACATGGTGGTGGATTAACAGGTTACTTTGGTGTTGAGAAAACTTTAGCTCTTTTATTTTAAGATTTTTATTAGCCTAACATGAGAAAGGATGTTGTTTCTGTTTGTACTAAATGTATTATTTGTAGGCATTCAAAATCTAAGGTTCAATCACATGATTTATATTCTCCCTTAACCGTCCCCTCTCATCCTTGGGATGATATATCTATGGACTTTATGTGTGGATTGCCTAGATCATCTTGTGGAAAGGATAACATCTTTGTGGTGGTTGATCATTTTAGTAAGATAGCTCACTTTATTGCTTGTTCTAAAACCAATGATGCTATTCATGTTGTTGACTTGTTTTTTAAAGAGGTTGTGAGATCGCATAGGTTGCCAAGACTATTGTGAGTGATAGAGATGTCAAATTTCTTAGTCACTTTTGGAGAACTTTATGGAATAAACTTGGCACTAAACTCTTATTTTCTACTGTTGCACATCCTCAAATGGATGGTCAAACTGAAATGGTAAATAGAACTTTGACTACATTGTTACGTGTGATCATCCAAAAGAACTTGAAGAATTGGGAAAAGTGTTTTGAGTTTGATTATAATCATCTAGTCATTTTTTTACTCAATTTTCTCCTTTTGAGATTATTTATCGGTTTATTCCTTTGGCTCCTTTAGAAATTCTTCCGATGCCTTCTAATGAGTTTACTAACCTTGATGGTGTGAAAGAGACTAAATTTGTGCACGAGTTGCATGCTAAAGTTAGAGCCAACAATTGAGAGGAGAAATGAACAATATACAAAGCAAGCCAATAAAGGCCGAAGGTGTGTTGTATTTGAGCCTAGTGATTGTGTTTGGGTGCACTTAAGAAAGAAGAGGTTTCCAGAACAAAGGAAATCTAAACTACAACCAAGAGGAGATGGCCCCTTTCAAGTTTTAGAAAGAATTAATGATAATGCTTGTAAAATTGATTAGCCTAACTCCTATGGTAATGTTAGTGCTACATTCAATGTATCTGACTTATCCCTCTTTAATGCTGGAGATTTGAGGGTGAATCCTTTTGATGAGGTAGGGAATGAGGGAGAACTATAGGTATATGAAAGACAAGAAGTGATGCATACATGGTATGATCCGCCATAAGGAAGCTTAGGACATGACTTGCATGGACATGAGTTAGCAAAATGAGGATTAGGAGCTGAAATTAGATCAAATTTGAAGTCTGAATGTGTAAGGCAAGGCGCTGAACGAAATTCCCATATCAAAGGCCCAACATTCAAGTTTAATGTTCCTAAAGGTCAATTATAAGATGATGGAAGCCCATTAAGCTAGGGCCAAAGCAGTGAAGCAAGTATTGAATTGTTTGAACCAAGACCTTCAAAAGATAGAGCCCATGTTGTTGAGTCAGATTGCATCCCATAAAGATCCAAGAGGCATTGTCTTACTCCTCAAAGCCCAACATGAAGTATCAAAGGCCCACATTGAGTCCAGTTGGAAGAACTTAAGTAAAATACCATATGACAACCATTTGCCACTTAAAAATAAGGAGAAGGATGTGCTCTATAAGGTCCAATATGTTCAGATCATGTTTTAATTAGTTTCTTTTTTTTCCTTGAAATAAGGTCGTCTAGTCAAAACCTTTTCTAAGTTTATTTTGTTTCCTTTTATTTTAGGGGTTGATTTGTTTCCTTTTATTTAGTTTATGCCTTAAGACATTAATTTAGAAAGCTTTTCCTATAAATAGGCACCCTCTATGTACTTTAAGGAGATTGATTCATAAATAATATTGAATATTATTTAGAGCATTTTTGATTTCATTTGTATTCTTTCAGAATACTTGACTTATCAAAGGTGTGGTCTTCCTTTGTGGTGTCCCAAGGCTAGTTCTAAGAGACAAGTTCTCTTAAGGTTCTTTCCATTAACCAACATTCCTCTAATCCCCTTTTCTCTTTGTATTCTATTTCTGTCTTTTTAATTTTGTTTCTTGTGATTCTATGTATTTGTTTGATTCTGGCCATTCCCGAGCATAGCCCCCATCTTGTTGAAGATTCTCTAGGACAAGTTTCTATTGGGTCTCGCATCACTTACTTATGTATCTCAAACTTACTAGTTTTAAGTCTCTTATCATATTGGATAATTCATCATGCCTAATATTCAATCTCTTCCTGTTGCCTTGTTTCTCCTTAAGGGGAAGAACATAACTGAAATCTTATATTAAGATCTAAGGAATGGATGAATTTACAATTAAGGATTCTTAGTTATACTATAACTGCCTCCTCTGAAATTCCTAATTTGATCCATAGATAATGATGATTGGTAAAGGTTCTTAAGATTGCATTAAAATGAAAATGACTTCACAATGTAGATATTGATATAAGAAACTAATCATCACGCTTCCATAGAAATGTTCATTATGCTTGCTATGTATAATTTATTCCTTATTTCAAAAACCAAAGGTTTTTCCATAATTGATCTCTCTTTATTTTGATTTCTACTAAGCCAAAAAAATGATGTTTCTTTAACATTAGGAAGTCCTTAAGATCCACCTAATTATTTGGCCCATTCAAGCCTCTCACATTCTAAACAAGTAAATCCATCAAGTAGGAGATGTGCTTGCCTTTTTCTTCCTTGACTTCCCAATTCTACTAGAGAATACCAGGACTTCTAGGTTAGTTATGCATTTTGCCTCTTCCTTTTCTTATAGAGGGATGAGCAAACTATAGGACTTTGCTATATACTTAAAGAAGCATGCCCACATATGTTATCTTCTTCATTACTTTGGCTTTTAATGCACCTGCTAGAGTTAAAGCAATTTCAGGTATTGATGGATTTACTTAAGCATAGTTAGAATCTTTTAAGAGAGTATATACAATTTTTGTATCTTTAGTAATAGAATTCACCTCCTTCAGTAGAATGTCTTATGAGACATCTTTATCTTGATTTGTTTAAGTGTTAATGTGGAAGCTAACCTTATCTATTTGTATAGGCGATCTAACTTTAACAATAATTTGAAATTCTTTGTTTATAGATTTCCAAACTACGACCTAACCCTTCTTTATTGGTTTTCATAAGTAGGTTATTTTGATTAAGCCTTCTATCAACTTTGCTTCTTCATTTAGCTTTATAATATTTATTGCATCAAGTAACTCCTTGTTTAAATCTGATTTAATATATACATCTGAAAAACTAATTCTCTTAAGATTGTTAATGTTTTCATCTAGGTTAATAGGCCTACTTAACAAACTAGCAATATAGCTGAGGCCTTCCGATGACTAGTACTCAAGCAAAACCTTACGAAATTTAAGTTATTAGGTTAGCTCAATCCAAGGAGACTCTGAGTTTACATTCATTGATAAAGAAGGCCTCCTTTGAATGTGACATAAACACATTTTAGCAGTTATATGAGCTTTATCTTTTAATGAAAACATGAATATGAATAAATCATCCTTACTAATATGTTCTCTAAACCATGTGTTTTTCAGGAGTTGTTCCCCCCTTGCGGCACCATTGGAAATGTTAGTTAGTTCCTTAGGAATTAACCGACTAATGAAGCTTGTTATTTTTCTTGTAGTCATCTATAGTACTTTTAGAGGGGGAAATTGAGGTCCCTAGTTTTATAGGCACAACACTACATAGATTTCTAAATGTTTTAGGATCGACAACCACCTTGCTTCTTGTAATTGTATGAGCATGATTCTCATTTAATGCAGCTTTCTTACTAATTGAGCCTGAACCAAGTAAGGGAAAATTTTAGTTTGACAAAAGATAAGGAGCCGAGTTAGAACTTGGATTAGGTATGGAGGTAAAAGAATATTCCAAAGTAGCTTAGAGTTTCTTACCAATATGAACTTAGAATGGCCTTAGCATGATTTCCTTACATCCTACTAGAATTGTAGAGTACTAACGGCAAAAACATTAACTAAATCTTCCAAGGATGTACCTGAGTTGTAATAAAAAGCTTCTGGTTTATCTAGGAATTTCTGTGTGTCCTACAAACTATCAAAGACGTAAGTTTGTTGGTTATCCCATTCATAACTAAAGTTTGTTTGATCACTCCAAACTTGGTTTACACAAAAACACAAACAAACTTGAAAAGACAAAGAAATAAATGCAAAAGGTAGTTAGAAACCAATGTTCTAAAAATTGGAACGGACATCGATCCGTTCAAAGGAAAGGTTTAAGATTTAAAAGTTCAATTGGTATTAAAACGCTATAAAACTGGTACATATAAATAAGAAGTAAAAATTATAAAAGTAAAAATAAAATATTTTATTGAAATAAAAATATACCAATGTCTTTTATCATATAATTAACTAATAATAAATAAATCTAAGTCTAATATAAAACTTAAGATTATAATAAAAATTAAAATTGTATTTCTAAAAGATGTCGTGGCTCATCAGTGTCAAAAGTTCCAAATTCTCCAACGCTATCTATAGACTCATAAACTACACTTTCATTCAAAGTATTTGCATCAACTTCTTCTACTATATTTAAATAAATTAAAAATTACTATCGTATGAAATTATTCTCAATTATAAATTGGTAATACAGTATACTTTTAACTAATTCAATTTTTAAATGAAATTGTCAAATATTAAAGAGTGTTTGAATAATGTAACTATTCAACTTTTAATTATCCTTTAATTATGGTCGCGTCATAAATAACTATGCACAAATACACAATTATTTTTAATTAATAATGTTTCAAGTATGTAGACATCAAATCCAGGACTTTTTATTAATTATTATGATTAAGAATTATTTAAACAATTTACATAAAATTTAAAATTCTTTAACAATTGACTATTTTATTTTTGAGTCAAATAAACTGAATTTCACAAAATTTCTTAACAATTATCATTTTTATTTTTATTTTTATAATGATTACAATAACTTAAGATTAAGAAATTATTGAGTAATGGTATTAAAGAAAACTAGATTAAATTATAGGACTTGTTATATTATCTTTTTATTATTTTATTTTTATATATTGGAGAGTGCAGAACTATTATTACTTGACTATATGATAAATTAGTTTTTAAGTTTATAAAAAATATTTTCAATAAATTATTTAATAAATTAAGAAACGTAATAATTTTACATTGATAATTTGATGTAGATGATTATTTGAAAAATAAATTTAAAGAATTAAAAAACTTCTATCATTTGAAATTGTGAGAAATTTATGAGATTGAAATTCAGAATATGAGTTTATAACCTTGGTAAAGTGTTAATTATTGATTTAATGCATATTTACAATTTTGACTCTTAATTAAAAGTGAGTTACACTAAGGCACTAACTAATATTACAAGTGCAAGCGACTCTTTAACACCATAAAACCTTGTCTTTGACCAAGATTGTTCTGCTACTTTCACCGATGAGAAACATGTGAACCACAAGTGCAGAAATTAAGTATTCAGAGAAAAATAAAGCCTTTTAGACGATTGTAAAAAGCTAAATCGTACAGGATTACGATTGAAATTTTCACATCACTCTTTAATCTTTGTTACACCACTTTGTCACCACCTGCAAGCCCTACACTTCTTTCCTCCTTTTGCCACTTCACTTATTTTCTTTTCTTTTAGTTTTTCCCTAATCTATTGCAACTCACACTCTAACTTAAAAAGTTCTTCTAGTTTTTCCCTAATCTACTGCAACTCAAACCTTTTTGCAGTCTACTACAACCTTTGCAATTTCAAGAAAGCCACATGCAAGCCTGCTGAATCCTCAGACATACTCTCACAATGAAGATGGAGGTTTGTCTCTTCCTGTTCTTGACAACTCCACTGCAGCACATACTAAAATAGCTCTAACAAACCTCTCTCCAAAATGGTTAGTTTCTCTCTCTTCTGTTTTGCCTAGCGAAAGTCTAGTAATCTGCTCTACATTTATTAGCATCTGTTAGAAGACCAAAGAGGGATCAAATGTTATTGATGACTTTTAGTTGGGATCAAATGTTAACTAACTGGTCTCAAAATGAGGTGACTTTTTGATAATGATGATCTCGTATTTGCTTCTATTAAGTGATGGTAGTAAAGTTGGTTTGTGGGTTGTGGAGGAACTAGTGGTTTCTAGAAAAAGAAATGATGAGAACTGAGTAGAGAAGATCGTGAAGAGTAAAAGCGAGATGGTTAAAGAACAACCAGTTTATTGATAAATTGGCTAGTTTATTGATAAATCAATCAATTTTTATACAAATAGGTTATTACACTAAATCGAACCGAACAACCAACTAGTTCATACTATTTTTGATAAAATCGACCGGTCCGGTTCAGTTTTTAAAACAGTGTTAGAAAAAATATGTACAAAACACCAATTAAAATAAAAAACTAAAACTAAAACAATGCACTCCTTGATAACAACGCCAAAATTGGTAGCACTTCATAACACTACATAAAATAACTACGTTAAAACTAAAGAAGCCAATCCCACAGAGAGTATGTGTAAAGCTTTTGTAATGAAAATAATCATTGTTTAGGTTATGGGAGGGTTGGTTTGATTTCAAATAAGAAAATAAAGTGAAAATAAACTAACGAAAGCAAATTCACACCTCACCTAGAACTATTAATCGTAGGTTAATAACAAGCTATGTTAAATTCGGTTTTCCAATATATCCTGTTTAACTAAAATAAGCTTTTTAATTAAACCCAGCTATCATACAACTTAGAACAAGCTCTCTAGATTTAATCAAACAGCCACATTATGAGTTAGGAAAACAGATTAATTAAGGCAACAACCATAGCTCAGGTCGTTTAACTAAGGTTACATTATCCCTAACCATTTGAGATCATTAGTTGCCATAAAAGAATCCAAACACATCGATTACATATTGCACTCAAGATTCTAGCAATGAGTTCATATACAAACAATCTAATGATAATAAGAACAATGATCATTCATACATGAGAACCCATATCTATAAGTGTATGATAGCATAATTAATCACTAAAGAGAGAAATAACAACAATCATAATATAGATATGCTTAATTGTGTTCTTTGGTGTTGATATCACCTCCGAACTAAGTTGGGGAAGCCTATCCCTCTTTGGATCTCCAAAGGAGTCATGCTCTATCCCTTATTTCTGTCCTAATATGATTCCTTCCGATTCTTCCAAAATGATATATGCTTGCTTCTGTCACTAAAATATTGTATTTATACTAAAAAACTAGGTTTTCAAGGTGTCAGGTCATAAAGTCACAGGCATGACTTGATGGCTCACGATCGTGAATGGCCTCATTGAAGCTAATGACCGTGAGTCTTCATGTTATAGGTGTGACATAATAATCGCGATCACGTGAGTCTTGCACTGCTTCACATTGTTCTTCATTTTATGCATTTTCTTACCTTCTCTTTGTCTAATCCTTCTTTTTCTTATTCCATGAATACAACTAAGCGTGAATCTCAAGAAGACAACTCAAAGAATGTGCTTTCAACTCACTTTAGCTCTTATGCTCCCAAATTGTGCCTAAAACCAAATATAAACTAAAGTGAATGTCTTGAGCATTTCAAAGCATTAATCACTAAGAGGCATGGAT
Source organism: Erythroxylum suave (assembly GCA_027563595.1). Classification (NCBI taxonomy): domain Eukaryota; kingdom Viridiplantae; phylum Streptophyta; class Magnoliopsida; order Malpighiales; family Erythroxylaceae; genus Erythroxylum; species Erythroxylum suave. The sequence goes on along the minus strand of JAOSBN010000003.1, from coordinate 21,858,093 downwards.
TAAATGTATTCACAATTAAACACATAACAAGTTCCCCACACGTAGCTTTTGACTAATCTTGGGCAAACCATCAGAATCAAAGTCACAAACCAAAACACTTAATCATTTTCCATATTTCCCAAGAAAAGATAGTCATAAGCAAAGAGAAAGAACTTCTAAAACCTTAGTAAGAACTCAACAATCGACGCTTCTACTCATGATCAACAAAAAATCATCACCTCTAGAAACTGAACAATCTAGAGGTATACTTAGAAAAAATATGTTTAAATAAGATAGATCCATAGGTACACTCAAACACCATTCATGGTTATGACATTCTACGACTTTACATATCATTCAATCTCTCCACTACTAAGATTCACATATATAATCATGAATCAAAGGACTTTTCACGGTTATAATGTGGGCAAGGGTTAAAGTGAGATGTATTTGGGTAATGTAGCATAAAAGCCATCAAAACTAGTGGATAAGAAAAACACTCAATATATCATCAAGTGCAAAAGCCAACATTCACTCACAATTATGTACATCAACTATGATAAATGAAAAACTATGCTTCATAGCTTAAATTCAAGCTCTCACACCATAAACCACATGAAGAATAATTAATTGGAAGGAATCACTCTTTCAATTGATAACAAAACAATTCATTGAAATTGTAAGGAGTGACCCTTCAAAATAACATCTACCTCATATGCAACATACTCAAATCACCCATTCAATACAACTTTAGGAGGAAAAACTAATCATGAATAACTTTGCAAAACATTTGCATTTCCCCTTAATACTTTTATTTAAATGTATACTTTTTTCTTTTTCTTTTTTCTCAAATATTGAGAGAAACTCCATGAGCATTGGAATTCATTGATAAGAGATAAAATGACATTCCAACACTTATAACCAACCCACATATATGCACATCACCACACTTATACTTTTATAGATCCACAATCATTAACAATCAATAAATGTTCCACTAGCTTTAAGGCTTGGGTGGGACATTTAGTTAGTTTTAAAGCATTTCATGTGGTTAACATAGAAAGAAAAGGCAAATAAAGCTCAAGGGTGTGTAACAATGGGAAAATTCATGTCAAAAGGAAGGTTATTTAGATAATGTAATTTGTGAAACAAAGAATGCCTATATCGTTTCCATGTTAATGCGTGTGATAAAAATGTGATCTTGAATAGAAAATCAAAGCAAAGTCAGGACGAACATGTCATGAAGATCACACATAAACCAAAGATAATGAGAGTAGTGTGGATGTGTCAGTCTATAAAAGCTCAAAATCTCATTGACTTATGTCTAGCACTATTCACTATTCTTCTAAATATAATGCATATTGACTAATCATAAGAGTAAAAGTACAAAAGTACATGCTTAAGTTGCCATAGATTTTTCTAGTCAATTCACTCTCTAATTATGAATATATAATCTTAAGAGCAATAGAAAAAGAGAATTTTTTTGTTTGTTTATTTATTTCTTTCTCTTTTTGTTTGAAACATAAAAACACATGAGAAACAAACAAACTGAAAACAACACATATGCATATAAGAAACAAATGTGAAAATGAACAATGAACTTCCCTTAGATTGCCTCCCAAGCAACTCCTTTGTTTATTATTACTAGCTGGACTCCTTGACAAAATTATGATGTTTTGGTGTCACATGCACTTTCTCTACTTAGGGTTCTTAAGGATAGGGCCATAGTCGATGACCATTGATATTCAGCGTCTTCCTTATCTTAAAACTTTTAATCTTTACTGAGTCCCTATGCTCTTGGAATTTCTCAAATATTTCTTCACCTTTTTCCTCCTCATTCAATTTCTCCCACTTGCTAGGAAAAGATGAGACAATAACTTGTGACTGAAAAGGAAAAGGAAAAGGAAACTAGTTGATTTTATAAATAAAGGGTCTTAAGGTGAACTAGGTTAATGAGAAGTGAAAGCTTCTAACACTAACACATATGTTGACCTTTTGAAAGTCTTAAATCTTAAGGAACAACATTTTATGTCTAAATGTAATTTTGAACTTATCACTATTAGAACTTATAACAATCCATAAAATTTTACATCTTAGTGTGATTTTGAAATTTATGAATATGCCTTAACTTAGTTGTATTATATTGTCCCTATAAGAGACAATTTCCCTTGTTTAGCTCCTTATTAACAAGTTTCCAATATCCAATTGAATTTGTTAAAAAATTCTGAAGTTTCTTTCCATCCAAATCATATATACATAATGTTTAAAAGTTATTCCAAATAGCTTTAAATTCCTTTTTAATTTGCACTTAATCATATTTGCCTATGTGATGATGTGGTCCTATATATTCTCTATGCTTCTTTGATTACGTTGGAGCATTGCTTATGTCTATACGACTATTGAGAAGTTACGATTAAAGAATAAAAGGTTTATATTTTCTTGTTCCTGTTGGCATAGTCAAAAGAAATTACTGGATTCAAGACCTCTTATTCTACCTTGAGTTTAAAGTTTTTACTTCACAGCCATCCATAAGATAAATGTTACTCGAATGCACTCTTGATCCCATACTAGTTTATTAATCATTTTTATAATGAGAGGTTCGAAAAATTTTAAGCAAGTTATATTTGTGAAAAATGCCTAAACCATTAGCACCTAGATGATTTAATCATTTGTTTCATTATTGGGGTGGTAGTCTAGTTCATTGGATAAGATATCTATGAAAATCATTAATTTATAGTCCTAGTCCCTTCCTCTTAGTTCGTCCTTTACCTTAGTGATAAAAATAAAGTTATTGAAAATTTGGTAGCATGGAAGTTTATATAAGGGGTCATAGTTGTGTCAATTATCAAACTAGAAAGAAGTAACCTATCCATATCCATTAATGCTTTTAATGTTCTAGTTCATAATGTCTCCTAGCTTTAACATTTGCATTAGGGCCTATAAGGTTTTTTTTAAAAAGTTTGAAGCTCAATAGGTTTCCTCTATGTAGGAAATGGGTGTATATCCATATAACCCATAAAGATTCCTTGTTAATAAGAATTTTCCAAGCTAATAGCACATTATTAACTAATTTGATTGAGTTTGTCCCTATCCAACCATGTATGTCATAAAAATGTGCCCAATTCATGTACTTACACAGACATGTAAGTAGATAGACCACCGTGTATCTTTCAGATCATGTTGAATTTATGTTCTTTTTGCAATTTCTTATCCAATCCTCACTATAATCCATCTCCTTTTTATTCCACAAAGACAATTGAGTTTGAACATTAAGATGATGGCTCGAAAAATGTGCTTTTAACTTACTTTAGCTCTTAAACATCCAAATTGTACCTAGAACCAAATATGAAGTAAAATGAGTTTCTTAAACTTTTCATAGCATTAATCACTAAGTGATATATAATAAATGTACAATTAATTATGCATATATCACTACTTCTTTCTTTGATGTTCTTGTTAATTATCTTTAAAAGGACCTTAATGCAGAATGTTAATAGTTAGGTATAGAGCAAGTCCCCTTTCCTTAATCCTTTTCCCCTTTTGAATGGTTGAGTGATTTCTCCATTGAAAAGATGTTGAAGGAGGTGGAAGTTATGCACATTTTGATCCATCTTATAAAAATTATAGGGAACCCTATCACTTTTAGTGCCTCTAGAACAAAGCTTCAAGCCACTGAGTCAAATGCCTTATGAATATCATTTTTAATATAGAAACTCTTGATAACATGACTTTTATGCTAGTCCTTGATTAGTTCATAAAGTAGAAAAATGTCTTACAGTATACTTTTTCCTTGAATTTATGATATCTTTAAGGAAGCTTTTCAGTTTATAGGCCAACATCTTAGTAACTGTATTATAAATCACATATCCATAGGAAATAAGTCCAAAGTTCTGTCAGTTGACAAGATTAGTTTTCTTAGGGATTAGGAATAAATCTATACTATTAATTTTCTTAAGCGTTTGAAATTTGAAAGAAGTTATAATCTAGATTTTAAGATCAAATACCCCACCAGATGCTAGGATTTCTAGAAAAAGTGATCATTTCGGCCATTGGGTCCTAGTGATTTCTAAGGATTCAAGATATATAGAGTTGTTATATTTTCCTTATTAAATTTGGTTGTTAAACTTTTAGATTATGTGATAAAGTAACTTTGATCCTAGAGAAAAGACCTTACTTTTGTTATTTCTCCAATTGTGTTTTTGAAATAACTGAAAACAACTTTCTTTAAATCTTTTTGTGAAATAAGTTTGCTCTAGCATGTCCAGGTAAGGAAGTAATCTTATTTATATTTTTCCTGATAAGAGTGACATAATAGTAACTAGATTTTCTATCTCTTTTATCAACTAGAGTACCTTTAATCTTTGTTTTTAAAAAGAGGGGTGGAACTCTATGGTCTAAATGTAGCTAGGTCAAGCTTCTTTCTCCGAGATCTTAAGAGTTAAATTTCTAGAATCTATATAAGATTTTCCTTAAGACTTGTTCAATGTTTGTCCTTTATCCATTATGTTTTCTATAGTGTTATTGACTTTTCTTTTATTTAAATTCTTAAGCTCCTCTTTAAAAACTTTTAATATCCTTATGCATTAGTATGCTTCAAAGACGTTCATTCTTACATTCATTCCCCTAATGACCACTTCATTAAACCCCTTAAACTCAATTATAAAGCTACTAAATTTGTAAGGTTAATATCTTAAGCTAAAGGGTTGATCAATCTGGACCTTAATTGGAGATTTTGGAGATAGGGTATTATTAAAGTGAGCTTTGCTAGCTAAGAGTTGGCTTAACCATGCATTCACCACAGCTCTATTTATCTTCTTTTTGATGAGTCATTTCCTTATTTATTATTGCTCTAGCTTAAATAATTGCCATCAAACTTTGTATCTATTATAACAATTTTGTTGATATATTCTCTAACCCATGATCAAAAAGATTAATGGTTATGTTTTCTCCTTCTTCTTCATGCAAATAGACAATTATTTTGAAATCTCCTAGGATTACCTATATATTGGTCATTATAAAGTGAATTAACTAATTCCCTCTAACGTGAAACTCTTTGAAAAGCAAATTTACGTCATAGACATAGGTGATGCTAAGAGTTATTGAACTTTCTAAAACTTCAATTACCCAGTGAATAAGTTGAACAATATATCTGGCATCTATCACCTTCATTAAACAAGAATTGAATTCTATTATTGCTCTCCCATTCGCATAATGTTGGTGATTTGTCAATGTGCCCTAATATTTCTAGAAAATCAAATACTAGTTTTATGCTTACTCTCCTTTATTTTTGTTTTCAGAAGTCTTACCAATATTTGTTTCCTTGTGTTCGAAAATTAACCAACAACTTGCTTTTTCTTTGAGGAGTTAATACCATTTACATTCTAAGTAATAATGGACATAAATATTATTTTTAAATCTATTTTAGACCTTGCCCTTGGCTTCCTTCTTAATCTTTTTTTACTACCTAATGTAAATTCTTCATTTTTATTTTGACTTATTATACAGACATTAGCTTTTAGACAATGAGGCTTCTTTGAGACATGTTTCTCATCCTAAGAGGTCTTATGTATACTTTTTTATAACTATTAAATGATTTTCTAAGGCTTTTTCTTTCTTCATTGGGGTCACTTACTTTATGTTATACGAGAGTTCTCCTAGATAAGTAGGAAATAGTTTCTTGCTCACTTCCAATCCTAGATTAACTCAAGTGCCAATTACAATTGGTTGATCATTGACTATTACACCGGCATCTTATTCATTGTACAAATCTTTGACTATTTCACTAGCTTCGTGTTCATTCTCCTAATGTTTGACCATTGCATTTCCTTCTTAAAACCTATTTGGTTTTTATAAATAGAATTATCTTTCCCATTCAGTTCCTTAAGGTCCCCTCTTGAGGGAAATTTCCCAATTAGTATCTAAGCTACTTTCACTTTTAGTTTGGGGGGTTTTTCCATTGATAAGATACTAAAAGCTTTTATTTTAGTTAGAGCTCCAACTTCATCTAATCTTTTTCAGTCTTATTGTTTTAGGAAGCCCGTTATTTATTTCTATTTTGATACAAATTCTTGCATAACTTATCCTACTTAGTGAATCTGTATTTTCATCTATATAAAATGGTTCTCTAATTAAATTTTATTGATAAATTTAACCAAAATATTCAAGGGAATTATCATGAAAATGAGTTTAGATAGGGATCACTTTCAACCTATTTTTGTCAAGGATGATATCTAGTTTCCAATATTATAAGAATCATTAACTTTCCCTTAACATGATAAGGGCCTTCTTTAAGTATTTTTCAAAGCACTTGTGAATTTACTTTAAGGATGTAGGGAAAAGGACTTAAGAAGGCATAGATGGAAGAAAGATCCAATTTTAAAGGAACAAAAGGACTTCTTTCTTCCATCTATTCCTTCTTATGCAACTATGGTAGCTAATTAACATGCTTAATAATGTCCTAAAAATATAGATTCTAGTATCTACATCATTTAAACAATGACAAAAATTATCATAAGATGGAGAATAATTTTTTTTCATTTGTTAAATTACAGATGGCCTGGTTGTCCTATTTTTGTTCCTCCTTAATAACAATCTCTTCACTTTTAGCTTCCTCCTTGTTCTCAATTGATTCATTGCCACTCCTTAAAGTGATTTCAATTATTTCCACTACAAGATTTATCTTTTTTCTCACTTACCAAGAAAACTTGCCCACAAATGTTAACTGAGTTGGCTAATTATCCTAGTTGAAATTCTAAGTTATTATTTAACGTTACCCCCTGATCAAGCTTTAAGTCTACTATTTCAAATCTCTCTGAAGTCAGATTAGCTAGTCTATCAATTGCTAACTCCCAAGATGATTTGCCTTACTAATGAGGTAGGGTCCTAGTTTGAAATTTAACTTGATTAAGATCCTTTTAGAGCTCTAATGATTGCTCTATCTTAGATCATAATAATTGTTATAGAATCTATTTTAAGGTTATTATTAAATCCTATAATGATAAACTTGTTTAGTTTTCTTGATAATTCCTAACTTGAGAATAATAACTTCTATATTTCTGTTGCACAAATTACACTATGATTTTTTTCTTCTACTTGTTTTGTTCCACCTGGATTATCCATTTTCCTTATGAAATCCTCTAACTAAGTTTCCAATAACTAAGTTTCCAAATCATTGGCAGAATTCATATTGTGTATATATAATGGGTTGATTTCCTTCCCTCGCTTAGTTGCTATTGGAAATCGTTCAGTTTCATCTACTCAATAAGCTCTAGGGTTAATTATTTGCTAACTATCAATACAAAATATAATAGAAATACATGAAAAATAAAACCAGAAACACAAAAGCAAAAGGTCATGTTAATTGTATTAGGAATCCAGGATGATCTTAGTAACCATATTAGATAAAAAAAATTCAACATCCCCCTTATGGATTCAATTTCACATGAATATTTTCATAATAACTTGAATAATCCTTAGAAAATTCAAATTCATCCTAATAAATTGAATTCAAAAATCCACTAAAACTCTTATAATCATAATGGGTAATCCCAATCAACTTAACAAATCCTAGTGAATTAATTATCATACCTGTTCTCTTAAAATTGATTCAACAACTTAAAAATAACATGAATAATGTATGAAAATTACCTAATTCACTGTAACTTCAAGAAAAATAGGTTGAATATTGGGTTTCACATAGAAGAAGACTGGGGGAGTATCACCCATATGAAAGAAACATAAGAGAAACCAAATGTGGGGTTTCTTGGTGACTACATGTGATCTTAGATAGATTAGTGCAATATAACCAGCAGCATAGGCATTTAACTATCCCCTGTTCTTAATTTTATTTAAAGAGCACAGGTTTCTTCGACTTAATATGGGAGTGCTTGGCTAAATATGGGTGTGTTGGACAAAATGTGTTATGATAGGCTAACATAGGCTAGAATATGGGTGTGCATCTAAGTCATGTTCTTCACAATAATAGGATGACAAATTACACAGATGTGCGGAGACTTAACATGACCATGTTGAAATCAAAATTAAAATACCTGAAAATTTAACACTAACACTAAAAATGGGATTATTAGTGGGTATGTGTCCCCCTGTAACTTTTTAAAAATTAAGGAACAAGAGTCAAAAAGCAACACGGCCACCAATATAAATGTGTTGGTGCTTTTGTATCTTTTTGTTTCTAAAAAAATTTACTTAGTTTGATAACATGGGGATACTGGTGGTCATATAGGTTACCTAAAATGCCTTTTTGGCAATACAACCATTAACATGGACATATTGGTAACTGTGCATCTTTTTGTAACTTTTGACACTTCTCCTTCATATAGAACATGGTCGTGTTCATGTTTTATATGGATGTGTAGAAAAACACGACCATTAATATGAGCATGTTGACAGGTGTCTAATTCTTTTTAAATTAGCCAAATTTCTTAATAAAATATAGACCGACAAATATAGCCAAACATAAAAGATGAAAAGAAACATCCATATTATAATAAACCAAGTAAAATTTTATACTAAACCATAAGATTTTCAAAGATATAACTTGAATTACAAATATTAAAACTTAAAAACCTAAATTAAAATTGAATGGAACAAAATTTATAATAAAAAAATTAGGTTGCCTCTCAAGAAGCTCTTGTTTAATGTCAGTAGCTTGACATTCCCATATCAACTCAGCTTAGATCAATAATCAGCAACTTGCTTCCACCTATCTTCCCAAATAAGGGCTTATTAGCCTATAAATTAGCTTTTTGCTATAATATAATAAGGACATATAGTATTAAATTGATAAGAACAAGTAAATCCATAAATTTCATTTTTGTTAACAAATTGTCAATATAATAAGGAATAATAAAACCCCCTAGATCTTCGATAGACAATGACACTTTGTCCTATGGGACTTAATACAACCACTGATAATTCCTCAATAACCTTTTTATTTAGCTCCGCCTCTTCATCTTCTTCTTTCTCCTTTGTTTTCTTTTCTTGAACAACAACTTCCTCCTTTTCTTTAAGATCTATCTCCTCTTTACTCCTCTAAGTTTTTCTATTCACTTACTCTCTCAAATTTGGCTCAGTGTATCCATATAAAACACCTAGCTACTCCCTAGGAATAAGATCAATAAGTTGTCTAGTTAGAAGTCCTATTTTATAGAAAGAGGTGAGTAGCTCTTTATTTTCGTGGACGGTAGCCTCAACTATAGCAATGGCTTTCATAAGGAGCTCCTCAAGACATCAACCCTCCTCTTGTTTTTGTTGTTGTTATTGCAAAAATCCAAATGAAACTTGATCATGCCATGTAAGGTTAGGATAGTTGTTCCGCCCTAAAATGTAAGTATCACTACAGGGATGTTTTAAAGTTAGTTCCCTGATGCAAATTAGATTCTCTCATATATAGTTTGGTAGTTTGGTGCTTGATATTTATGATTGAGGTGGTCACCACCAAAAGTGTCACTACACATTACAGATATTAGTTGATCTTCCAAATATATGTTACCATGCCTCTCATTCTATCCTTCTAATGCTACCATAAGCAATGGCATACCGTAATCTCTAGAGAATAATGTCCTTGCCATCCTTCCATTTTTTTTAGTAGCTATAACAATAAATACCCAAATCTAGAAAATAAGCGATAAACATCCAGTCAAAAAGCTCTAGAATAAAAAAATAAACATAAAAAGAAAATAAAATAAATGCAAAATAAAAATAATAAAATAATATAAATTAAGTGTTCCTAACATCCTAGTCCCTGAAAATGGTGCTTAAAACTTGATTGAGTTGTTTTATAGCAAGTATACGATGTAGCTGTAGCTAGCACTAACAATTCCAGAATTACTAGTAATAACCATCTCTATATTATCTAGTTTAAAAAATTATAGTGATGGAGGTTGATCAAATTCAAAATTAAAATAATAATATAAAATAAAATCAACAAAATTAATTAACTAGAACAACAATTAATTTTATATTTAATTAATAAAGATGATGATACTCAAATTTTGAATCTCCCTAACACTTCTCATGTAATTATGACTTCATAAATCAATTTAATCTAAAATTCATTGGAGTATGAAAAATCCTAAATTATACTAACATCTTTCTAAAAAATATTAAAAACTAATCCTAGGTCGATTAACTAAAATCTCTTTCTAATTGAAACCTTTAGAATCTTATTAATTGATTTATGAATTTCCCTAATAGGATTAACTTAATCCATAAGATTTATGTCAACTTATCTCTAGTTTTGCATGCAACTCCTTTAAGTTATGCTAAATCTAGCCATGCAAAGGATTTATCAAACCTTAATTGCAAGAAATCACACAGGAATAAGCGTACCAATAAATATTAATTCAAGAATAATAAATAACATATAATTGAATCTCGAGCAAGCTAAATATAAAATAAACTAAATCATTGTAAAGTTTAACTTGGAGTTCATCTAGTTTAGATACTATAAAGAGTTTAGTTCCTAATCATATCTAGCATAACTCAATGCTAAAGAGAAAAAAGACAATAGAATAACATAATGAAATCACTTTAATCTTAAAAAAATTTCACTCTAGATCAATGACAATCCACTCGAAAGAGATCTCCTTGGTTATTCTTCATACTTTCTACCATCTTAAGGTTTCCAATTATTTTTTTCCAAGCTTCATCTTTACTTTTGCCACTCAAATTTGCCTTTTGAAATTCAAAATTCAGATTATGGGTGGTAGGCACCAACATGGGCGTGTTGATGGTTGTGTACTTTAAACAAATGCACGAATATTTTATAGAGCAATTCACATGCATGAACACAATTATATACTATTAACACATCCTACTCGTCACTCAACATGGGCGTTTTCTGTAGAAATTAATCACACGTCCTACTCGTCACTAAAGATGGGTGTATTCTGTAGAAATTAATCAACATGCCCCTAAACTCTTCAAACAGAGCCATGTAGTTATCATGCGCTCTATAACAAGATTGATAACCTATCTTTAAGAAAGCTAAAGTCATAATACCAAGCTAACTAAGCCTAATTTAAAGCTAGATTTTGATACCAACTAATTTGAACCTACCTAAGAATAAAACTTAAAGAATCCTCAAATAAGATTAAATGCTTACTAGAAAAACTAAATTAGATTTTAAGGAACTAATTTGTTAATTATGAAAAATTAAGAACTAAGATCATAAAGTGTTTGAATCCCCCAGTTCTAAAGTTTAAGGAACCACCAAAGTAAAGGAACCACAAAAGTAAAGTAGTCATAACTCCCAATATTTTGTAAGTTAAAATATGTCGTTATTAATTATAGGCATCTTCTTTTATAATCACTTTTAGGGATTTTCCTAATAAAATTAAAATTTAACCCCATAATAAGATCTAATCCAAATTGAAAACTGAAAAATAATAATAATAACTTGTTTTGAACTTTATAATTAAGTGAAATACAAAACATTTACAATAAAACAAAGAGTTTGATAATGAATAGACCTTTAAGACAAAATTATCGCTAGTTCTATAGACTTTTACTTTGAACTCAACTTTAACTCTTGTAATTAGTTTTGTAGACATAAGTAATTAATCTTCTAATTTGCCGGTCATGGTCGCAATATTGCTGGTATCCTATAAAGCATTAAAGATGCAAAGATTTAAGTGACATTTTTAATTGTAAAATTAAAAAGGAGTAATCTTACCTATTACTTCAAATTTATCCTTAAGCTTAGAGATAAACAATTTAAATATATTTGAATTCTTACATAAACTCCACCTGAAATATTTGGGAAAAAGTACTTGTTTGAGAACTTGGAAGTCGAGTGGTTTAAGATGCATGATGAACTATAGCTCTGACACATATAAATCTCCTCCATTATTTTGATGGTTCCTATCTAAAAAAGAGATATGTTCGTAGATAATATATACAAATTACCGTAATGGTGCATTTATTTTAGATTTTTTTAGAGTACTATCACAAGTAATTGGAGATATTATAACAGGTTTGCTTCGATTCGAGTTCTCAATAGACTTTATTTTAGCATTGATCACACTCTATGCAGCCTGAAATTTTATTTCCAGAAAATATTTAATTATTTTGTAAAAGCTAGGTCTCAAACAGTATGACATAAGGCTTTCTAACAGGACAATTGATTAGGAGTAAAAAAGACAACTTACCAGTGCATAAGGTTTTTCGCTATGTGGAAGTTTAGACAGGGTCATCTATATACACATCCTTATTCTTGTATTTTTATAAAGATATTATTTTCGTGATTTGAATTTGTGACCTTTTGATTACAAAAGAGCAAAGGCTCAAAATGAGGGCATTTAAACTAGTATACAAGAATCCAACCAACCTGGAATTAGAATTTTTAGTCTGACTTGAATTTGCAAACTTTCCCTTTCTTTACGTTAATGATCGTCAACCAAGCAAGCTATATTGATTTCAGTGGCACTGTGCTGTTGAGAAAAAAGGAAAAGCTATAACTACCATATAATATTAACTCTTGAAATTAAAAGCTTTAGATTCAACAACCAAATAAGTCTTGCACATAAGAGATACTTCTCAAAATCCTGCAACTGCCTCAGATTTAGAAATAAGAACCATGGAATCCCTGCAACTTTTATATAACATCGTAAGCCACAAATTCCCAAGCAACATACTTACAAGCCTTTCTTCTGTATAAATTGACGAACACTTTCTTGAGATCTGAACTTGTTCCAAATATAGAAATGTCTTCGTTTGGCTTTAGGCATATTGCATAAATGTTCTCATATTACAGGTTCTTTCCTCACCCAAATCTTGTCTTTTTTTAACCTATAAACCTCAGCATCAAACCCTACTCTAAATCTTAGTTTTCAATAATAGAATTTTCTTCTCCATACAATCCACAAGCATAATCAAACTAAAAGTTGGCCAAAAGAAGTACCTCTGTGTTGTAGCAAATAATTTATATAGAAAAAGTCCCTGTATATTACTCCTTTTAAATTGATCTATACAAGGCTGACATCTCATTCCGCCTGTAATACTTTGCATCATTGGTATGACTAGATTTCACATTTTGAAATATACGACCAAATTGTTCAGTATGATTAAGTATACCTGTAAACAGTGATACATCACATCCCTCATAAGCCAAGTATGAGTTTTCATTTATTGTTCATTTTCCACTTCAAGTATTTCTCCACATTATCCAGTCCACAGAGTTCCTTCACAACAGGCATTGTGGCTGGGACTTGTAACTGGAATGTTGAGTTTAATTCGTTTGAGAAGCCCCATGAAGAGACCTGTTTTCGAGCTTCTTCAATAGCTGCTCTTGTAGCACAATAAACTGAGGCTGCTAAAAGTAGTGGTGGCTCTCCGGAAGCTGCATTGGCAGGTAGAATCATCATAATTACCAACCATATGAGACCCCAGTAAACATGTTACAGATGAGTGTAGCATTATGATGTAGGAAGGATAGAAGATATATCAAATTAGTGGCTAAAATCCACAAAACTTATAAAATTTGATTGCTGGAATTTGAGTTTTAGATTTGGGATTTCAACTTAAATTATTGGAATTTATTTCTTTTCAATTTCTTAAACCCCACAACTTTGATTGCCAAAGTGTTAAGCAAATAGCTTTCTACTTAATGCATTTACTGCTTTATTCTCAACTCCTACTTGATGTTCAATACTGAAGTTAAATTGCTCCCAAAATTCACTAATAAGGCAGGCATTTTGTTAAAATTCTTCTAGGACTTTTAATTGTTCAAGAGATTCATGATCTAAAAATAAAATAAATTCCTTATATGAGAAATAATGAAGCCAATAATAAGGAGAATGTATCACTACATAAAATTCTTTATCATAGGTCGAATATCGTCGATTCTCTTCACTTGACTCCTCACTAAAATAAGCAATTGGGTGTTCTTGCTTGAGTATGCCTCCAATTCCCACATGAGATGCATCACAAGCAACTTTAAACATCTTAGAAAAATTTGAAAGTTGCAAAACAGGAGATTTGTTCATCTTTTTCTTGAACTTTTCAAAGGCTTTAGCTGATGTCTTTGACCAGGTTATGTAAGTTTTTCTTACAATCAGCTATGAGTGCCATTATGTTGCTGAAATCATGATTCTTAAGAGCATTGCTAGGCCATGAAAACTCTGTATCTCACGTATATCCATTGGAATAGGCTAATCAAGTAATAGAGGGTAAGGAACCTGGAAGAAAGTATCACACCTTCCAACTAAAAACTCCTAGGAAAAACATTCAGGATCTTAACACCGAAGCACTAAGGACACATATGTATATATAGGAAAGTTCTTAAAATCCTTACTCTAGTAGAAAAGGGATTCCTAACTAAAGTATTCAAAATAAAATTGAATCCTACCCTACTAAAAATTCTTTATTCTTAAAATAAGTTTAAGTCCTAAACAACTAATATAATAATTCTAGTTTAAATTTCAACACTTGTTACCTTTGCTGTCATCTCAACTCTAACCTTTCATCCTACCAAACTAAAGCTTGAAGTTGACTGAATTGCCCTCTTTTATTTCTTCTATAAACTCTAATCTCTTTTTCATCACACCCACATGTATCATCTTGTGGGACAGGAATACAGTGCTACAAATTTATATAGGAGTAAAAGATCAAATGTAAAAAACAAATATACAATGCGTTATTAGGACTTTTCTTGATTAGATTAACATTTTCAGCTGTAATCCAAAGTTACATTAACAACAATCACCATTCTCTTCTATCCATCAAAGTTCTATAACCTGCTACACAATCTTTCTCTAATAAGACATTATATTCATTGAACATGTCGGATTATGCAGAATCATGAAGATTATGTTTAAATCATGCAGATTATGTAGAATCATGCAGTATTATCTAGAAG
>JAOSBN010000003.1:21821333-21843136 GCA_027563595.1 Erythroxylum suave | reverse complement strand
TTGTATATATACTGAATATAGCTGTAACCTACGGGTAATGTGAATGAATTTGTTTTCTTCACTGCTAATATTTCACAGAACACATGGATAAGAAGAATAGATTTTCATGTTTCTAGTCATGTCTTTGAAGAAGAAAATAAAAGATATTCTAATGGTCGAAATCACTCTGCACTAAAATGGAGCCACCAAAAAGGAGTATAGAAACAAATAAAAACATTTCTCTTTCTACCTATTCTTCATACAAGAAAAAATGGACCAAATAATTATTGGATATCATTATAGTGAGGTTTGAAGAGGTTTAGCATCACCATTGTACAAATTAAGTCAATCACGAGCCCAAATATTTTATAAGGAAGGCAAAACAGTGATCATGGACTTCAAGCATTCTAAAGGAAAGGCAAAGTAGTGATTATAGACTTGTTATATTTCTTATGCACAATGCTTCTTTACCTTCACAAATGAATTTTGAACATTTTTTTAGATTAGGCGATTAATTATCCATCAAACTAAAAATGAACTAGATTCATTTCTGTCATTAAGTTATTTATGACTTGGAGGAGACAATTTTCTGTAGTCAAGTAATGAGGAAGAAGATTAAGGACCTCTTGGGGTTAAGAAAATGGAGTCTAACCTTTTGAAGAGAGAACACGTTTTTTGTGCTGCCCGCTATTAAGCATTTCGACATTGAACTGCTTGGGTAAGGTGTCAATTGTAGGGATCTTATATGTCCATGTCCCTTCTGCAATCACCAACCCCTCTGAGTTCGTTGTGTATTCTTCAAGCATAAAAAATCCAATTCCTTGGACAAAAGCTCCTTCAATCTACAAGCCAAAAACTCCTCCTAAGAATACTGCATACCAGGGAAGTGGAACTAAAAGTCCCATGTTGAAATATACATTCTTGAAGATGAAATAATCAACCACACTTTAAATGGTCGAGTTGAAAAGAACTAACAGACAAGGAACATCACGAGGTTCATTATTAGGACTTTAGTAGGCTAACCTGTCCTAAATCCACAGCAGGATTGAGACTTTGTCCACAGTCATATATGATATCTGATCTCAAAATTGTTATGGCCCCTGTTAGAAGGTTGACCTCCACCTGTGTAGACATAGTTTCATCCTTAGTTTAAAAAATTAGGCTTGATTGAATCATAAACTATTTTTTTCATGATACAATTTTTAGATTAAATATATAATCAGCCAAATATTTTTATAAAGAAACAACAGTATATATCTTGCCTCACTCTCTGCTGCACCATAATTTAGGTACTGCATTGAAGTAGCATCAGGGACAAAGTACGAACTTGCTGATAAATTCACAGCTGTCAAATATGCCTGCAATTGATTCCATTGTAGGTGTTAAATTGTGAGGAATCTCCGGCAAGAGCAAAAACATAAAAAGAAGACAAACATAAAAGGAATCCTCCCAACAGGCTGTTTCCAAGAATCTTCATTAAGCATGTGGAAGCTTGGGCAAGAATACTACAAATAATAAGCGATTGAAAATCATATGTTTAAAATACAATAGTAACCATGTAGTCGATAACTTTTTGCAACTACTCTCCCAAAGGCTGAACTATTTTAGATGCCACGTAAAAGTTTCCAAAGATCAGACAACTACCTGCCAAATTAGATTTTCCCATTTTACGGAGCCCATTTGCTCTTGCAATTTTTCCTTTAGAGGCATCAATCTTTCAACCAAGACTTCACAGCAAAGTCTAACTGCTTCACAACTTGACTCAGATGTAGTACTCCCAGAAGTACAACCTCCTTGAATTAAACTTAATGTATCAGATTGTATGACCCGAACCCTCTCCAAGAGCTCTCCTTCATCACCTTTGATTAAACTGAGACAAAATGCAGCCATCTGTTTTACTTTTGTCCAGAGCCCCTGGCCAAGCTCTATTCCTCCAACTTCAACTACAACAGATCCATCTTTCAGAATGCTCACTCTTCCAGGAGTTGGTCGGACTAGTACTTCATGCACAATAGGTACTCGAGAAATAGCTCTTTTCTGCCAAACATTACACTTATTGAACTGTTCAATCATCTCAACCCTATGGTTAAATTTTGAACACAGCGCTAGTTTGTCCCATATTGAAGGTAGAGTATACTCTGGAGGTTCACCTGAGCTATCTTCATAAAAAATTCTCAGACTCTCGTATGTATGCAGATTGATAGTTCGGACAGAATCTACATCCAACAAAAGGGTAGACGCAACATGTTCTATTATGGCCTCTGCAATAAATGATCCTTGTAACTCCCCAGGGGCCCGCATTGCAGATTTGCTAGAATGGTTTGTTTTGCACACCTTTATATCAAAAGATAAAGCACCCCAATCATACTTTTTGAGTGCACTCACAATGTTTTTTGGCAACATTGGACTTACATCTGTAGATATCCCAGCATTGATCAATATCTCAATCTTTAGGGCTGTAACTTTTCCATTGTATTTAAACCCCACAGTATACACTATTTTCATGGGATGCCTTCCTCCTGCCATTATCATATCAGCCTTCCTATTAAGATATATCTTCACAGGGCGGCCTAACTTGTGTGCTGCCAGAGCACATGCAGTAGCAACCTAAGACATTGTTACATCTGATTGTAAGAGCCAGGACCAGCAATCAACTTACTAAAGAAAAGAAAAGAATGAAGAAGCAAGAAATGCCAAAGTTGTAATAGAATGATATGCAAGATACATTCTTAGGAAAGAAAATATATAAGAAGACCAACTTGAATAGGAACTAATTGCAGCAGTTATCTTATTTAGGTGGTAGTCATCTTATTTAAGAAGTCAATTGTTTTTATGTCTATTTTTATTAAGAAATAAGTTAGTAGATTCCTATGTTGTTTTACTTCCTAAAAACTCGATGTATTGAGCCTATTTAAAGGGCATTATGATGAATAAGAAAGCAATTAGAATTTTTTGGTGGAAAAAATTGACAAAAAGATTATCGAGGAAGAGTTTTCTCTACAACAACCATAGGGCCTAGAAAGGGGATGAACTCTAGCCAGAGAAAAGATGACTTCTTTATGAGTAGTCTCGTGACTATATCCTACACAAAAACACGTTAGTTTGATATGAGAGGCTAGGGTCGTGGATGACTCTTACGATCTATCAACTAATGTAAATGTGTTTATGAAACATATGGAGCAATGATGAGAAAAGGTAGAAGAATGCTAGAAAGCCTAGTTTAGGAAGCTTCTGTCGGCTATTCACAAACAAGACCAAAATGAAGAGGCTAGCAGCAATAATCACATCTACACAAAGAGGAGGGCGAACAAAAGTGTGGGGCCAACTGGTCTAGGCATTGTTCCCAAGTATTCTAAATTGAAATTCTCCACTTATGATGGTTTTGATGACCCTCTTCTTTGGATTAGAGGGAAACGAAATTTTTCAAGAACCAATGAACCCAAAAAGAAGAGAAAATGGGACTAGCAGCATTCCATCTTAATGGAGAGGCACAACTGTGATTTTTTAAGGTGGAGCAAAAGGAACGAGTATGGATTGGAAAATGAAGAATTTTATTGAAAGTTTTAATTGATAAAACTTAATCAAAACAGCAACCATAGGCAAGTATTTAAGCAACACGATTCCTCATTTTCTAAAAAAATAATAAATTCAATGCCCAACTCAAAGATTTTGTAGGATATTAGATATTATTGTGTTTTCCTATATAGGAATAGTACTACATTAGTTAGATGTTCGATCTTGAAATGCATTGTCCTACTATTACGAAGGGAGGGCCTTAACCCTAATCACTAACAAGTTATTCTTTTTGTCTGTTTTATATATTCCTTAATGATACACGTAAAATTAGTCCAGTACAAAAATTTAACATTTCTTTCACAAATCGCACACCCAAACTAGAAAGACAAATTAAACTCTAATGGGTTTTTGCAGTCAAAGTTAACTCTAATGACTCCGTGCTCGACTTAAAGCATGAATTGTCGCAAAAAGGCTATGCTTAGACCTATAATATGGAATATTCTGTTACTCTCTCACTTGTTGCTAAACTCACATCTATCTGTCTATCATTTCTATGGCAGCTACATTTAATTGGCCCCTACGCTAGTTAGATATCAAAAATGCCTTCTTACATGGTGACCTCCAAGAGGCAGTGTATATAGAGCAACCACCTGGATTTGTTGCTCAAGGGGAGTATGGTAAAGTTTGTTTCTTCACAAGTTGTTGTATGGCTTGAAACAGAGTCCACGTGCTTGGTTTGGAAATTTTGGTCAAGCCATAGAAATGTTTGGTTTGAATAAGAACATAGGTGATCACTCAGTCTTCTATAAATAATCTAAATCTGGGATTATTCTCCTTGCTATATATGTGGATAATATGTCATTATAGGAAGTGACTCTATGGGAAGCTCATCATTAAAAACCTTTATTCATTATCAATTTCACAGAAAAGATTTAGGAGCTTTGAAATATTTTATGGAAGTAACGAGAGGCAAGAAAGGAATTTTCCTGTCCTAAAGAAAATATTTACTTGATCTATTAACTGAAACAGGAAAGTTGGGAGCTAAGCCATGCAAAACTCTAATTCCCCCAATATAAAGCTTACTAAAGATGGAGATTTGCTTGAAGATTCTGAAACATATAGAAGATTGGTCAGAAAATTACAAAATCTTATAGAAATTCGCCTTGACATTGCATGTTGTGTCAGTGTTATAAGTCAATTCATGTCTTCTCCAATTGTTCATCATCGGGTGGCCTTAGAATAAATCTTAAGCTACCCAAAAGGAGCTCTTAGATGAGGGGTACTATATGAAAATCATGGACACGCTTACATTGGATGTTTTTCATATGTTGATTAAACAATTTCTAAGGTCAATCAAAAATCTAAGACTAGCAATTGTGTCTTTGTGGGAAAAAACTTGGTCTCATAGAAAAGTAAGAAACGAAATGTTGTATCTAGATCCAGTGCAAAATCTAAATACAGAGCTATGGCACAAACAATATGCAAGATAATATGGATTTATCAATTATTATCTGAAATTAGTTTTAAAGTCTCAACACCAACAAATTTATGGTTGATAATTAGATTGCTTTACATATTGCTTCTACTCCAGTATTTCACAAAAGGTCAAAACACACTGAAATTGACTCACTTGATTCGTAAAAAAGTTCAACAAAACTTGAATTCTATTGAATACATCAAAATGGGAGAAAAACTCGAAGATATTTTCACAAAAACCCTAAATGGTACGATAGTCAATTACAATTGTAATAGGTTGAACATGATTAATATCTATGCTCCAAGTTGAGCGTGAGTGTTACAGATTAAGCATTTGTCTCCATTGATTCTACTCGTTATTTCAAGGATTATAATCCCTCGATCTTAGGGATTACATTCCCTAAATTAATCTTATAAATGTGTATATATACGCTTACGTCTATATGGTGTACATCAAGTAAAATATAACCTTTTCTCTCTTCCACAATCCTAAAAACACCTTCTAGAAATTACATATTTTTATCTTGTTATACAAAATAAGTTCAATCAAAGCAGCAAACTGTATGTTCAACATGTCAATCAAATCATTTCAAACTTCAAGTTAATGGAATAAGATTGTTTCCTATTCCTTATTGTTTCAGTTTATTTTGGGTGACTGCCACAGTGAAGAAGAGAAGTATTTGTTGACTGTCACATAGTTGAGCTCTTGTTTCTAGAGAAAACTAGATGATCTCTAATAGTTTATCCCTAAACCTTTATATAAAACTAGTCAAAAAAACTAAATTAAACTACATAGTCTAGCCTTCAAACATATAAATTATAACAGAATACTCACAGGCAAGGCTTTCATGGCCTTTCCACCAAAGCCTCCTCCAACCCTCCTTGTAATCACACGCACATTATTTTCAGGAACACCAAGACATCTTGCAATCACAGAATGGGCAAACTCAGGGCATTGAGTTGAGCTGTAAACCACCACACAGCTGTCTTCATCAGGCACAGCAAGAGCAGACTGATTCTCCATATAGAAATAATATTGTGAACCAAGTTTTAACTGTATGCCATAATTTAACAGAAAGTTGATGGTAAGGCCAAATCCAAATAAACAGAAGAGTGTAAGGGTAAGAGCGCAAGTTTTATAACAATATACATAAATATATATACTGTGATTTAAGTTTGAATTTATTAAAGATGTCTAATTTTTTTCATTTGGTTCAACACAGGAAAAGGAGGATCAGGATACGTGAAAAGCAAATGAAAGGTACCTCAGCAGAGATAATCTTGTGATCAGCTTCAACCATTCCTTTTGATATATCACCCACCTGCCTGGGCTGAAAGAAAGAAGGTACCTCAAAGAAACTAGAACTCTTCACAGCCTCTTCTACAGTTAATATTGGTGATTCCAGATTTTCCAAGTCATAATTAACCAGTGCAAGACTTGATGCTATATCTGCATGTTTCTGTGTGTCTGCAACCTAGAAAAAGATAATTGACATACTATATTAGGCAAATAAAGCAAACATGGTCAAACATATGTATAATTCAATTATAATAGCATAATTAATGACCATTAAGCTTACACAAAAGCAGCTAAAGAACAATATTTTGGAAAAGGAAATTACCAAAAGAGCCAGACGCTCTCCAGCATACTCAGCAATCTCATCAGCAAACAAACGTTCAGTTCCAAATATGGTCATAGAACCCACATTTTCTCCAGTTTTTGGAATATCCCTAAAAGAAATCAGCCCATATACTCCCTCTAGCAGTGATGCATTCAACTCTATGCTTTTGACCCTTGCTAATGGCTTTGTACTACAGATAAATGCCCCATGCAGACAATTGGCAGGACAGGGAATGTCATCTACATACACAGCCTCACCTACACATCAGTTGGAGGAGCAAGATAATTAATTTGCTTATTGAGATCTTGCACCTTTAAGCCAATGAAATACTTAAACATGCCACAAAAAAATATGATCCACATCCCATGTAATGACCTGTAATTCTCATATCAATGCAAGCTGCAAATACCACATATACATAAAGAAGATGAAAATAAGTCAAATTCAGGAATCACTCCATGGCAAAGACCAGCGAAAATTTCTTACCCCCTAAAGGGATACAGGAAGATATAAATGAGAACAGTCCAAACTGTAATATGGCACAAAAAACTAAGATGCCAACATTGTAGATAAAAGGACACTGCTAACTAAAGGGGTATAGGAAGATACAAATTATGTCATAAATGAGAACAGTTCAAAATTGTGAATAAAAAGACTGAGATGCCAACAATGTAGACAGAAGAATGCTGCCCTGAGATTGTAAGAGAATACATCATGACTAGGGATTTCAGGCTTGTGCTGCTATGACAAAATTATTCATTGTCAATATACCAGAAGATAAGATGTACAAACCAGAAGCCTGAAGGGCAGCTCCAGATTTCATGACAGCCTCACCAACAGGATGATACTGCTTGTTTAACTGAAGCTCCTGTCGTGATGAAGATAGGAAAGTGGGGAATTTAAAATGACCATGCTGGTTACATTTTCCAATAAAACTGGACTGACTGGATAATGAGGTATTGCTACGCTCATCCAACAAACAGTTAGAAACATTAGGTCCAGTTAAGGGGAACAAAAATTCAAACAGAAAGCCAACTGCCAAGCTTGACCTATAAGCGGGACTGAGGATACCATCTTCGGGTACCACAATGGCTTTAACTAATTTAGCAGCTTCATGCAGAATATTCAAGGTTAACACTTTTCCATCTAAAAATTCCTCAACTTTCCTTGCTCTAATGGCATGTTTGATTCCATAAGCACCAAAAGCCAACTGACATCTTTTCAGAACAACTCCACAAGAAGATTTCGAGCCAGAAACTTCAGCCAAGAAGGCAGCATTTAGATAAGGTAATGCATTTCCAAAAGGACGTGGTGCAGCCCTGTAAGTTTCATAAAACAACTTATTTTCTTCTTCACTAGGTTCCTTCTTAATCTCTTCTGATTTTGGAATTATTATTCTTAAAAGCACAGTTTTGGAGTCCAGTGGGGATCTTTTTAGAAAGTCCTCCAAGCCAAGCTTTTCATGAATAGTATTGCTTAATATTTCAACGTATGAACCAGCTGCCAGAAGTATTGTCACAATATCTGAAGGAAAACATTTCCTTTGTGCCATCACCAAATTGCCCCCAATAGTACCTGTATTTCTAATAAATTCAGTTGCAATTTTCTCCATATGGATAGCAATCTTGTTGAATACCATGTCACATTCGGGAAATTGTTCATATTTATTTCCTTCCTTCAAAGCTTCAATAGCTTTGGAAATAGTCACAGCTGCCCCAATTTCTAACCCATTGTGATTCCTTCTAATGGTCGAAAGCTCATAAACATACCTGATGTCAATGTATTTTTCGTAGCATTCCAATTCCTTATAATAACCCATCCCAGTATTACCAGCCACTAGTTTTATCCCTTTTCCATTGTCATTGTTGATAGTCTTTAATAAGTTTTGAAGCTCCTCAAGGCAAGTAGGATTATACCAAGAGAATTGTGAAGAATTTAAAAACACTGAGGATTTTATTTCCATTTTCAGAATCTCAGGAAAAGTGCAGATCTCCTTATTGCAGTCATATGCAGGTAATCTACTTTTCTTCACATCATTACTGTCTCCCTTCTTCCAGAAATAATTGAAACCTAGATCCTCCAAATCAACATCTACTGCAAAGCTTTTGCATGCATCAGCAATAGGTCGATACCCAGTACAACGACAAAGATTCCCAGCAATTGCTTTTTCAGCTTCAGAAACCGTAAGCTTGGAAAATCCTGGAGGAGGTTCTGGCCGATGAGTCTTTTGAGCTTTCAAAAGGGCCCCAAAAAGTGAAATGCACATTCCAGGAGTGCAAAAGCCACATTGAGAAGCATGGAAACCACTGAACCTTTGGTGAATTGGGTGGAACCCATCTTTGCTATTTCCTAAGCCATCACTAGTTGTAATTGAACATCCATTCACACTGCAGAGCAGTGTCAGACATGAACTTATCGTGTAATTCTCAACATGGCCAACTGCACGATCGTACTTGGAGAGTAGAACAACACAAGCACCACAACCACCTGAATCAAATGCAAAAGATAAACCACTAGGATATTAGTAGAAAGCAATAAAATGTCAGCACTTCTTATTTATTTATATCGAGTAATTCAAAGTTATACGGACACAAAATGCTAACCACCAAATTCCATAACCAAGAAAACTCTTGGCAACCGACATAGCATAAGCTTATAAAGAACATGTATAAACAAACAGCAATACATCTAAGAGATAAGAGTGGGTGCACTGATAACTTCGAGGAGTGCAGAGATCCCTGTTAATTGTATTAGAGACCTCTTCTCACATAATAGAATCAATCAGAAGTCCCATCTTTATAAGTACTTACGTCAATTACATGTCCATTGAAGTTAGGCAACTGAAGCGGCCTTAAGAGGCTGCTACCTAGGTTTCAGAAAAAAGACGATAACAAAATAAAAACTAGGACCTACGCTACTGTGTTTTTATTATCCCCATAAAAGATGAGAGTTCGAACAAAATTGATGAGCTGAATAACTAGGAAACATATTGTTTACAGACATGAAAGCATCCTAATAAATCAACCAATTTCAAAAGGAAAATCGACAGAAGCAGAGAGGCCTTGATAAGACTGATCATCAAACATTTGGAACACAAGATATGACTGAACAAATACGGTAAAAGACCATGAAACAAATTAAACATTACAGCATGACTCAACGGTCCAATCCAGAAAATGGAAAGTCCATAGCGGCGTTATCAAATGTACCAGCTTACATATATATATATATATATACACATACACAACGAACCTTCAATGACTCCTAAAACGAAAATAACCCCAAAACTTCTTATTAGCACGTGTATACGTCCATGCCATAAAGACACATACAGCTTTGGGAATAAGTGGAGCAAGAAGAAATAGTATAACCTTCACCACAGCTGAGCTTGACACTCCTGAAACGGGTGTGAGAACGCAAGAACTCAAGCAAAGTGGTTGAAGGGTCGACACTAGAGAGTTCGAATCTCTCTCCATTGACGGCAAAAACAAGAGCTGTGCTCTCTGTTACTCTTTCCTGTTCCATCAGAGTGGAAAATTAGATTAGAAGAGAAGACAGAGAAAGAAAGAATTAACGGTTTTTAAGTAAGCGAAGGAGTAGGGATAGCCCATGAGCTCACAGTCACAGCAGCCGCCACCTTTTTATCCGGATCTTCATTTTCGATTCCTCCTTAACAGTTGCTTTGTCCTATCGTCCAGTTTCAACTCGTTTACCTTTTGCCAACTGATTATGATTATGATGTGACATTTAAACCCAAATTTTAGAAACCTGATCAATAGTTAAGCATGTAATAAATTTGAAATGTAATTGTTGTCAAATAATTTAAAATTTAATCAAAATGATATTATTAAATAAAAATTTGTTTAATATTTTAATTTATAAAAATGATAAGAGTTATTAAAATAAATAGAATCGAAAAGTTAAATAGTTTTAGGTTTTTATGGTTAAATCAATCGAAGTGGTTGAATTTTTTAATCATTTTTTTACATTTAGATTAAAATATCTTATTAAATTTTCTTTTTATCATTCTACTTAACGATGAAATCATTGTAAGACTTAAATAGAAAATTTTATTTTGATATGATGCTCCAAAATAAATGTCACTAATTTTAGCCAACAATCTTGTAAGACCATATATTATTTCTATGGGGTTGCTTAGTTAAATTTGATTATGAATAAGAAAAGGGGAATTGAATATGGAGTTTCTTTTTAATTGTATGCATTTTCATCTCTTTTCTCATTTAATTTATTCCAAAAAATGATGTGACTCTATAGTTCACAATAAATAGAAATTTGAGGATCATTAAGATAAATAGAAATTTGAGGATCATTAAGATAAAGTTCTAAAGTGTGAATAATCATGAGATATTTGAAATGAAAGAAAAAGATGTACTTAATTATTACTGCCATTTAAATGACAATAAATCTATGTTGCCAATTGAGAGAACAAGTGATCATATTAGAGTTGAGCATACAATAGATGATAAATTATTTTAATAAAGGAACATGACATGGAAATATGGACTATACAAGATGATCTTGTTGAGAACTTTTTAATAGAAATGTGATCAAAAATAAAATTAATTTATTGAAATTTTATTTATTTAATTAAAAATAAGATAGGAAAAATTTTAAGAAAATAAAAGAAAAAAAATTTTGAAGGAAAAAATAAAAGAAAAGTTAATAAGGCCTTAACTTGAAAGTTAAATTGAAGTTGATTTATAAATTAAAAAAGGCGTTAGGAAACTTCTTTTACTTAAGGTATTAGAAATTTTTTCTTATCTACCTAAGCGCTTACTTACTCTAAAAAGATTTTGAATTTTTTTATATTTTGAAAGAAAAATTAAGGTATAAATTCTTAAAGCTTGTGAATAGAGATAAATACATATCTCTTCGAATGTTTAGGATTTTATGGTTTTACTTATTGATTAAAATTAAACACTTAAAAAGATGACTAAGATTCCACACAACTAAAAACATATGGCTAAATATTCTAATGGTGTGCTTATTTAGTGAATATGAAAAAAGGAGAATTAACATGGAATGAAAGATTGAATTTGGTAAGGGACTATAATCATAGTGTCATTATTCTGATTACCCATTTTTTGGTACTACCCCATTCCTCTCCTAATATAGAAGAATGAGTATTATTGTTCTTTAAATATTTATGATAATTAATTAAAACATATTTCATTCAATAATTATAATATTTTAATTAATTAATTACAATATAATTAATTAAAATATTATAATCAATCAATTAATTAAAATATAAATAATTGATATATTTATTCACTAATTAAAATATTGTAATTAATTAATTAAAATATTATTATTAATTAATTACATTATAATTAATTAAAATATAATTAATTAATTAATTAATTAATTATAACTAATTAAGATATGATTATTCATTAATTAAATTATTGTAATTAATTAAAATATAATTATTGATTAATTACATTATAATTAATTAAAATATTATTAATAATTAATTAAATACAATATAATTAATTTAAATATAATTCATTCACTAATTAACATATTTTAATTAATTAATTAATTAATTTAATTAATTAATTAATTAAAATATGTTAATTAATTAATTAATTAAAATATGTTAATTAAATAATTAATTAAATACAATTAATTAACTAAAATATAATTATTCATTAATTAAAATATTATTAATAATTAATTAATTAAAATATTACTAATAATTAATTAATTACAATATAATTAATTTAAATATAATTCATTCATTTATTAAAATATTTTAATTAATTATAATTAATTACAATATAATTAATGAAAACATTATTATTTATTTATTAATTAAAATATAGTTAATTAATTAATTATAATATAATATAATTAATTAAAATATAATTAATTATTTAGTTACAATATAATTAATTAAAATATAATAAATTTTTATTTCTCAATATTTTTTACAAACCAACCATTATTATTGGTAATGTAATCATTCATTCCTCTTAACCAACTATCATAATTATAATGATAATATCCATTCTCATTCCTCACTATATTCATTCTCATTCGTATTATTATTTTCCTATGCGAACCAACCGCCCCCTAACATTTTGTAGTTTTACCTAACAGTTTATAGTTTTATTTAAACTTTAAAACGAAATACCTAAAGATGCATAGAATGTGTCATGGGGCTTTAAATGAAAATTAGGTTTGGACTATTAAGGTCAAAGAGAAGGGAACTTAGGATATAAGTGTAAGGCTCCTCCATCTCGCTAAGTTTTCTCCTTTGCATTTTCATGGATTGTTCGTCCTCTCTATCTTTTCATCCTATGTTTATTCCTCATCTTCCTTTTGCTCACTTCTATCTTTTCACATCTTTATTTCATCCCAGCACCTTTGCATTTGCTCTTTTGCTATCATGCCTGGTTGCCACGACCAGGGGCATATCTATCTTTTTCCTTTTACTTTGTTTCTTGCCTTGGCTTTAATTACTGTTTTTGGTAACAATTTTTAATTTCATCCACCATCCATAATCAGACTTCCATTTAAAGCCTAATGGAATATGGATTTCCCCTTATACCCTCCTTTACCCTTTCCTCTCTACCTCCATCCCCTTCAACAACTCAATATACCTCAACCCCAAACCTCTCAACTTAAGTTGCGAGTGTGTATAAGAAGCTCGCTAAAACTCGAAAAACCTGCAAACAAGTTGTAAGGGATGACTCAAATACTTCTCTATTTTATAGCTCTCTTGTTCAACTTGAGGGAAAGTTAATGGTGGCTCCAAGCATCAATATTTTATAGGAAGGAGCAATAGGAAGCTCCGATTATAGGATTTTTCATGGATAAATGTCCTACTTTCCTAGTGATACAAGCCTAGACTTAGAAAATTGAGAAGGTAGGGGCATACAGGAGGTACTATTAACTGAGGATGGTAATGTAATCTTTACCTTCAACTCAAAACCTAAAGCCCATAAGGTGATTAAAAAATATCCTTGGCACATCTTATAGCTTCCTCTTTTTCTTTAAAATCGACAACTTGGTATGGAATTGGAGAAAATAAGATTGAAGAATATTCCTTTATGAGTGAACATATATAATATTCCATTAGAATATTGGACAATAAAGGGTTTAAGTATGTTAGTAAGCTATTTGGGAAAGCCAATTTACATGGATGAAAATACAGCCTTAAGGAAAAGGGCTAGTTTTGGTAGATTATATGTGAGTATGGATATTTATAGGAAAAGGTTTAGTTTTGGTAGATTATATGTGAGTATGGATATTTCTAAGGAATAAAAGATGGCCAAAATAGCAATTTAGCCCCCAACGTTTACACTAAATTTTAAGTTGGACCCTAACGTTTTAGTGCGTTCAAAACAAACCCTAATGTTTGCAAAATGTTCAAAATGAACTAAAACGTTTGGAAAACGTTCAAAACAATCCCTAGATGGATGGAACCACTAATGGAGTTAGGCCTTTTGTAGTTAAATGTTGATGTGGATTTTTAAAAAAGTTTATTATAGTGGGACCCACACATAAATGACGTGGATTTTAAAAAAATGAAAGTGGGTCCTACTCGAGATTAAATGTTGTGCTTGGTTAGATGTTTGAGTTTAAATGGAACCCACTTCTTGTCTAGTAAGATTGTGTCAATAAAAATAGCTAGTGTCTTCACTAATCCAACTCCAACAGACACAAGTAAAGACCCTTTGTATAAAGAAATCCTGCCTTTGTGAAGATCTTTAGATTAAAACTTGTTGGAAAAAGTGCATTCCAAGAGCACAAATCAAGTTGTTTTGAACAGTGGGACTAGGGCGGACGAACAACTCTCTCCACATGCCTACACCATAACTTTTCATCTTTAGTGACTTTATGATTTTGCTATCGCAATCTAGTGGAATACCAATAACTTCTTTGATTCTTATATGTTGTTACTGAGCTTCTTTCTTTAAAGCACTAACCTTCTTAAGAACCTGCTTGGCTCTACCAGTCCTATCTTGCATCACCAACCAACGAGGTGATTCAAGCATAGCTAACACACCTAAACTAATACGCAATGAAAGGATTGTGTAACATACCACTCCTATAGAGCATAAGCCTACATATACCAGATGATATTTGAGAACATACTCTATGAAAATGGTACATTAGGACAATCAAACTAACTTATTAAACGCATCAAACATATCATAAGCATTCTAAATGTTCATTTCTTCCCATTCCATTCACAAACGTAAAAGTCATATGTCATTGCAATTCAGAATCCCCATATATATTACACAACATTTAGTTTTGAGTTCAATCTCAATACCAAAAATATAACTTGAAATACGATGCTAATATACAAGACTCTACCTAGATCTCAGATTCAGATTATCAAACCTTTGAGCCATTCTCTTCCCTTGCAATTTTGATGAGTTTGTGTATTAGTGAATGAACCATCATCGATGTATTCACTTAATTCAGATCACAAAAGAAAGTATATCATACTTCCATAAGCAAATCATGTAAGCAAGCATTACATATCACAACATATCCTCCATTAATTACAACTATAATTCACTAGTCGAAAATAATTCAATAATTCATTACAATTCAATCATTTGATACATGTAGGGATCTATATGTAGATGCGCATGTGTTTCCATTCTCATTTTGTTTAAGTGCCTATTAACCTAATTTACTGTCTCATATTCGTTGTGGATGCCGAGATCATTTATAGCTCATATCTACCATGGATACCCCATGTTATTTGAGCCCAAGGCTCTTTTTCACAATCTTGATCTCAAAGCCCTTTTGTACACATCGGTCACTCTGGTCACGACTCCCTTATCTGATCATACATTTCAATGTGATGAGATGTATCATTTCATATGCTATGTTTTCATTTCCCTTTAGTTATGTGTTTTCATGCCACATATATCAAACTCCTCAGATCTAAGTTTGACATTTATTAATCAAATGTACTCACATTTCTTATTAAACATACAATCCACACAAAACACATATAAATGAGTTTACACATCTAAGTTAACTCACAGTATGCTCTAGAAAAGCTATTGCCTTAATGTTCTGGCAATGTCTGGATGTTGACGATAACCTTATGCGTCTATCGTCATGCAATACATACATAAATAGTTCACAAATCACTAATTTTTTAATCATATGAATATCTAATCATACATATATATGTGTGTCATTTTTCAATGCATGCTTAATTGGCTTTCCGGGTATGTATTCTTATACAAATATCATGACCATTCAAACATTATAACTTGTATGTAACAAGTTTGCAATCAGGTTTACACCTTAATTAAGCTTGATTTACTCCGAATTCATCAATCATATTTTCACCAAACTTTTCTAGACATATATATAAACATACAATTACTCAATTCTCATTCAAAATTACCTTATGTTCTTCAATGCTCATTCATCTATGCCTAATACACATTACTCATATGCTTAAGATCATGTTTGTATGCATAAGAACACTTTTATTCCTTTATCACATCATAATTCCCATATTTGGATACATTGCCATCAAAACGGTACATTGTTTAAGTTATGACATCAATTAACAACCTAAGCTTATCAAGCTCTTAACCAATTAATCAAGATATAATCTATGTTCATCCAAGCCCTAATCAAGTCTAAATACACCAATTTAGAGTGATTTTTCCTTAGCTGGTTCAATACACAAAGCTAAAATTAACATTTTAGAACTAGGCCCACGATTGTGGGGGACCATGCCAGGATCATGACAAAGGCTTGTACAACAGGCCACAATTGTGCACTGAGAGCCACGATCGTGCACTATCTTTCTTCCCTCAATTTTTCACAAATTTCACATACTTAGAGACATCACTACCATTTGAATTTTTCCAGAATTCATGTTCTTTAAAGCTTCATTTCATGTTAGTCTAGCTTCCATATTGGTGACATTAAATCTCATAAAAATTTGCTCATTTGTTTCATTAACAATTACTTTATACCATCATACATGTAGTCCTAACTTTTCCATATTTGAAAACACTTCAATAACACCTATCTTTATCATGAATTCAACGTCTATTATACTTCAAATCTCAACTTTAATAATCTATATAACAACCCAAAAACTACTGTTGTCATGCATCTAAAAATATAACAAAAGGTACCCATTTCATTCATCATTTTTCAACACAATTTCAACACCAATACCACATTCAATGTATCCTAATCAATCATCGTAATTTCTGCTAACACATGCCACAAAGATCAATATTTCACTTACTTGTTTAGCTAAAATGCCACCTCAATGTATTAAGCTTGCTTTGCCTTATATGCATGCAAGATCATCTCAAGATCAACAAGGTAGTAAGTTGAGTTTTTAGCAGAGACAAGAAGAAGACAATAGAATATAGCTATTTTTTTAAAAAGAGATTAACAAAGATTTTGAGGTGGTAATGGGAAACTAGGGCAAAAACTCAACATATGGGTGAGATGTGTATTTCGACAGTGAAAGGAAGGAGAGGGAAATAGTACAAGAGAAACATTACAATGGAGTTAAATGTGTTGATCATATGGTGTAGGTGTTCGGTTAGTTTTAGTACACTTTTCATGAAAACAAGCAAGACATATGTCCACTTTTTAGGCTGGAAAATGTCACAGTTCCTCTGCCATTTGTTACCCAATTCCCTAAGCCATTTATCACTCAATTCCCAGGCCATTTGTCACTCAAGTATACTGCCATATTTTACTTATTTTATAGGCTTAATCATCCTAAATTTCCATATGTTATTTTTTCTAGCTAGTTGAAAATTTTCCTAATCTAAATGTACAGTTTAATTCATTAATCTCACAATTGTGACAAATAAATTACAAATTACTAATAATAATCCATCAATTCTTTTATTGGTTAAGCAAAATACAAGATATTAGAAATGTACATTCATATCACAATTATTTTGAAACTTTCATACCCTTGGATCACGTCAATTGAGTGCAATTTTTTCTAAATCAAAATTCATGTGTGTATATATTCATCCTATGCGTGTGAATGAAATCATAAAATCATATCCTAAATGCACCAAATTCATTCTAATATGATGTTATTAATGTAACTAAGTAATCTAACACTTTAACTCTCAATAATGTTAGAATCCGACTATTATAGACTGCACCAACTCTAAACATAAATCTCTAACCTAAGCATATTAGAAGTCTCGCAAACACATATTTTGGAACATATCCAAGTAAGATTCCAAAGTTAACGAAAACCTACACATGAACATCCATTAGTCTTAGTTATTTAGAACTTACAAATGATCAATGATAATAATATACATATAAATACCTTTGTGAAAGAGGTAAGGAAGGCGTGCATTGATGCTAGAGCGACCTTAGTTATGTAGACAGAAGAAACTCATCATGGCAAAGCCAACACCATATACCAGCGTAGCAACCAACCATAAGAAAAGCATAGTTGGCCACAAAACCTATTAGAATGGCTCCTGCAAAGAAAAAGCATCCAACAACTATAATGGCGTAGTAACGACCGACCAAGTCTAAGGTCCGACCAATGAAAGTTACGCTGATGAGGGAGTAGATACTAAGGAGACTAGCCAAAAGTTCAAGTTTAACATCACTGAGATGAAACTGTTCTTAGATGAAGATTGTTGCTCCACTCATTGCTCCAATATCTGAAGTTGTTCATAACAGAAAGAAACATTGGAAATTCTCCTTAGACAAAAAAAGCCATAAGCAGAAGTACATATGTCTTTGATAATAAAAAGTGGGACCCACTCCTATTTTAAAAAGATCATCATTTATATTTGTGTCCCACTATAATAAAATTTTTCAAAAAAATCTATATCAACAAAATAAGGTGACACATGAATTTAACTGACGGAGGCCTAACTACGTTAGTGATTCCATCTAGTAAGGGGTTGTTTTGAATATTTTGCAAATGTTAGGGTTCATTTTGAACACATTGAAACATTATAGTCTAACTTAGACTTTAATATAAACGTTAAGGCCTAAAATGTTCTTTTGGCCAATGAAGGATTATGATGGGTGTCGAAACCACCAAAAATAAAAGACCTACTCTTCCTAACAAAAAAAAACAAGAATACTGTAAATAGGGTGAGAAGGGTTGAACCCTAGGAACTAGCCTTGCCCAAGGCTAACCAGAACTAGAACTGTAAACTGAAAAATAAAATGAGAATCGGGGATTTTTAGTATTGACGATTAAAAACGAAATCAAGACAACAATAATAATTAAAATTCAAAATCAACGGAAAATAAACTCAGTCAAAGGTAATTCGCGGTATGAAGTTTATATAGATTGGTCATCGACTCTAGGATAACTATTCAATTTAACATTACAAACAAGTTATAGCCGAAAGGAACGTCCTCCCAACCAATCTTACGTATTATTAGGTTACCAAGATACGATCTAATAATAACCCCTAATTAACAAGTAACCCTAAGTACGACAAAGGATTTAACCTGTTATCAACAATAAAAACTAATAAGACCTTGCCTTAATCAACAAAGACTACGAGAATTCGTTTAAACTAGATTATGTCTTCACTTAATATAACCCAAAGGCTTTTACGCAATCAAGTTATACCAATTGCCACTTGCATCAATTCGGATAAACAATTACGGATTTAACCTAGTTGATTGGCTATGTAAATTCCTATTAGATGAATAACGGGCCTTGTTTGAACAAATAACAGTAATTCACTATGGATAGATTATCCCAATAAATCATAGAAAAGACATAAATGCAATGTAAATCAAAGAGTAAATTAAAGCATGTTAAGATCTCACAATCATATAAACTTTAACCTTGAATTACCTTTGACTAGGTTTATTTTCCATTGATTTCGAATTTTAATTATTATTGCTGTCTTGATTTCGTTTTTAATCGTCAATACTAAAAATCCTTAATTCTCACTTTATTTTTCAGTTTACAGTTTCAGTTCTGGTTAGCCTTGGGCAAGGCTAGTCCCCAGGGTTTGACCCTTCTCATCCTATTTACAGTATTCTTGTTTTTTTTTGTTAGGAAAAGCAGGTTTTTTATTTTTGGTGGCTTCGAAACCTATCAAATTTTGGAGCCGTTGCTGAGGACTAGGTTACTTTACTATTTATTGTTTCTTTGGATGACCAGGTCTGAAAATTTGCAGTTAGAATTTGATTATAAAATAGAAAAAATAGCTCGTGCATTGAGGAAGGAAACCAAGTTACAGAAGAGGGTAGAAGATACTTCTACTCTTAATCCAGAAGGTATAGCAACTGATTTGGTTGAACCTTCAACTGAACCCGAGCCCGAATTGGAGGAATCCTCATTTGAATATGATAGAGAGGAAGCAATGGCTGATAACCGCACTGTTAGAGAGCTGCAAGAAGCCCCCTTGGAGCAGCAACCCCTATGCATCACCTACACGAACTTGGAGGTTCCGTTTAAGTTGAAATCTGGTTTGATCCACCAACTCTCTACTTTCCATGGAATGAAGAATGAAAACCCATACAATCACTTGAAGGAATTCCATGGTTTATGCTCAAG
This sequence comes from Erythroxylum suave, assembly GCA_027563595.1. Taxonomy (NCBI): domain Eukaryota; kingdom Viridiplantae; phylum Streptophyta; class Magnoliopsida; order Malpighiales; family Erythroxylaceae; genus Erythroxylum; species Erythroxylum suave. The sequence goes on along the minus strand of JAOSBN010000003.1, from coordinate 21,822,991 downwards.
TATGAAGCCGCAAGGTTTAGCGGAAGAGCATGTTAAATTGAGGGCATTCCCATTCACAATAAAGGACGCTGCTAAAGAATGGTTCCTCAACCTACCACCAGGTTCAATAACAACATGGCATGCCATGGTTCGAGCATTCTTGGATAAGTATTTTCCCGCTTCAAGAGTAGTGGTCATACATAGGGAGATTTATGTGATTAAAAAAAAGGTTGGGGAAAGCCTATACGGCTATTGGGAGAGATTCAAAAGTTTATGTGTAGCTTGCCCACAACATGGGATGTCCGAACAATCTCTACTCTAATACTTCTATGAAGGGATGGTAGACATGGAAAGGAAGATAGTTGATGCGGCTAGCGGAGGAGCTTTTGTTAGTAAAACCCCTGTCCAAGCTAGAGATATCATATCAACCATGGCAACAAATTCACAACAATTTGGACAAATTGAAGAACCTTCCGGGAAGCTCTATCAGGTAAGTGATTCTTCCATTGAGACTAAACTTAATGAACTAACTTCGTTGGTCAAAACTTTGGCTACAGGGCATAATAAACGTGCGAGTGCGTGTGAGGTGTGCATTTCTTATGATCATCCAACCGAGATGTGCCCAACATGGCAAGATGATCAAGAGCAAGTTAGCACTATAGGTTACCTCGGGTAGCCTTGAAGACCAATGGATCCATTTTCTAGCACTTACAATGAAGGTTGGAAAAATCACCCTAATTTCAGCTATGGGAACAAGAAGCAGAATTTCTAACAAGCTAGACCACCTCCCCAACAAGCCCCTTCTTCAAAAGAGTCTCTAGAAGATATCGTTAAATTGCTTGCCGTATTTCAACGACAATCGGTTATAGGCATGCAAGAATTTCAGCAGGAGACGAGGAAAGGCATGCAAAATATGGAGAAACAAATAAGCCAGCTTGCCTCTTCTTTGAGCAAATTAGAGACATAAGGAAAGCTTCCATCTCAAATTGTTGTTAACCCTAAGGAGAATGCAAGTGCTATCACTTTACGAAGTGGTAAGGAGCTGGACACGACAGCCCCAAAAAAGGGTAGCAGCGGATTGAAGAAAGAAGCTGAAAAAGAGGTGGAAATTCGACAAAAAAATGCACCCAAGCAAGCTGGAGTACAGCAGCCCCAACCATTCGTAGTTCAGCCCCCTTTTCCTGAGAGATTAGCAAGGACAAGAAAAGAGAAAGAGGAGAAGGACATCTTAGAGATTTTTCGCAAGGTGGAGGTAAATATCCTGTTACTTGATGCTATAAAGCAAATACCTCATTATGCAAAGTTTCTTAAGGAACTTTGTACCAACAAAAGAAAGCTAGATAGTGTAGAGAAAGTGGAGATGACTGAAAATTGCTCAACTATGATACAAAGAAAGTTTCCACAAAAGTGCAAAGACCAAGGTATGTTTGCTATTCCTTGTAACATTGGCAATGTAGGGATTAAGAGAGCTATGTGTGATTTGTGTGCATCTATAAATGTCATGCCATTGTCTACTTATACATCCTTCAAGGGCAGCCTCTTGAAGGAGACGCTCATTGTAGCACCCCCTTACCGCAGGGTACACACCGGGATGCTCGCAGTTCATTCCGATACATATCCTATGATAAGGGTGAACTACGATCAATCACTACAAACACCTCACATGGCATCATAATAAA
>JAOSBN010000003.1:21804785-21821233 GCA_027563595.1 Erythroxylum suave | reverse complement strand
CATGACTTTTAAATTTTTTGGTGAAATTTGCCCTGACATGTAGCAAACAAAAATGATGATAAGCTACTGGTTCCTTCTACTGTTCCAAATTTTTCATTGCATTTATAATTCCTTGGTGTCTATCAGAAATGACACAAATTCCCTGTATATCTCGACAAACATGGATTCGAAGTTGAGTCAACTCCAACTATCATTATTATCTTCGTCTACAAGAGCAAAGACAAGTGAAAAGTAACAGTTGTTGGCATTAATGCCAATTATAGTTAGCAATTTGGATTTATATGGCCCACGCATTTGAGTGCCATCGACACATAGCACAGGTTTCATGTGTTGAAACACTTTAATAACGGGAGCAAAAGCCCAGAACACGTACCCAAAGATATTTATGTCACTACCTGATTGTGGAGGATGACACCAAGCTACCGCTGTGCCAGGATTGATTGCTTGCAGTTGCTTCATATATTTGGGTAGTTCAGAAATCGAAGTCGACCAATCTCCATAAATAGCATCGATAGCATTGCGACGAGCATACCATGCTTTTTTATATGAAATATCAATATCAAATTTATTCTTGATCAATGTCCGAACCTTTTTAGGGAAAAGAGGTCCATTATGTATGTGCTCGATCAAATGTTCAGATACAATTTGACTTGTCAAATATCTGTTATCGTTATCCATAACAGTACAAGTACAAGAATGGCAGTCGCCTCTGCGTCTGATCTCTTACATCTTATGTGTGCTTCGCTTGCAGTCCTTGATCCTCTAGTCACATGGTGGTTTGGCATTGCATATTGCTGCCCAACTTTTCTCTTTACTCTCACATACCTTCATTTCTCTATTATGGTGTATGTGCCACAATCTAAGAGCCTTACGTAAGAGTTGTTTTGTAGGGAATAGCAATCCCTCAGTAATGTTCAATTCGCTTTCATTCCAAACACTCATGTGATGGCCATAATACCCTCACGATGTAGCATCATATGTTAGAGCATTTCCAATTTCATATGGTCATTCAAATGTTGTCGGAGATAAATTTGTTGCCATTCGGCATCTACATGGATAGGTTGATAGCTGCTCTCTGCCTGATCATGTTCTAAACAATCTTCTGAATCATGATGACTCTGACTCTGAGTCATAGTATGACTTTGACTCTGAGTCTTTCGAATTTGGATTGTAATCACTATCGGATATATCAGAGTCATCAACATTTTCATCATCTCTTTCATGTTGTTGATATTTTGGCATGGGTTCAAAATCTGAAAACTGATGCTCATATGGATTATGGCATTCGATTTCAGATGTAATCGCCTCACTATGTTGAAAATGAATTTCCTCCATCTCGATACAAATTTTTGCTTCAAAACTTTGGCATCTCCTCTGCAAAGTCAAAAATGATTTGTAGATCATCATCATCCATCAGTGACGTAGCCCAACCAGTTGTGGATTTCGCATACTTAATTTTAGCGTGTATGCGTTCTGGTCGAAATGCATCAACTTGTATATTTTGGTCACCAAATCAATGAAATAGATCTTTCGCCTAACTACTAGGGTTGTTTGTGGATATTAGGGAGTTTAGAACACAAAACCCTGAGGATCAAAACATATTTCTCCCCCCTAATAAAAGCAAAATCGAATTGGTCTTTGTGAAGAAGAGGTAAATGTATGGAATTGAAGAATTGAAAATAAATTGAAGATTTCAGCTGTCATAAATTTTTCGTTCAAATCGACTGAAATGGATCCCGTGAATATGGTACACCCCACCATCATGGTTGGCGGGGTGATAATTATTGATCCAGAGAGATGTAACATAATATTCATGTGTCTGAAAGGGATCCTGTGGTTATGGTACATCATCTGAAATGCCGAGATATGACATAACATTCACGCGTCTAAAATGGATCCCGTGAATATGGTACACCCCGCAATCAGGGTTGGCGGGGTGATAATTATTGATTCGGAGAGATGTGACATAACATTCACACGTCTGAAAGGGATCCCGTGGTTATGGTACACCTCACTATCAAAGTTGGTGGGGTGATAATTATTGGTCTGCCGAGATATGACATGATATTCATACGTCTGAAATGCTGAGATATGACATAACATTCACGCATCTGAAATGGATCCTGTGAATATGGTACACCCCGCCATTAGGGTTGGCAGGGTGATAATTATTGATCCAGAGAGATGTGACATAACATTCACGCGTCTGAACCCCATTCCGTGATTATGGTACACCCTGCCATCAAAGTTGGCAGGGTGATAATTATCGATCTGTCGAGATATGACATAATATTCACGCGTCTACGTCCTCTATTAGGAAGACACAAAAAGTATGTGGACATAACAAGTAATTTGGAATAAATTAAGTGCAGACTAACGTACAATTAATTATGTACAGACTAACGTCTATATCCTATATTATGTACATGAGTGGAATGAGGGGGACAATGTGCATTTTGCTCATTTTCAGTGGATTTTGCTCATTTCTTTCTTGGATTCTAAGTGATCTTCTTGGCTTAATTGGCTTATTGAACCCCATATCATCATCAAACTCTGCACCATATTAAAATCTGGCATCAGGAACGTGCATGCTTCATATTTGAGAATCAATAAAACTAGAATCAAGATTGCGTCCTCCAAGCGACACATATGATTCATCATCCTGTGAATGCATAATATGGCAGATATTTGGATGATAAACATCATCTATTCTACTTGATGGCCCTCTAATATGAAATGTTCCACCAGTTTGAGAAGAACCACCATGTCAACTAGGGTGACTGGAGAATACTCGAATTGATCTCTGCGGAGTCGATCTAATTGGTTGCCACTCATTGGTTGATGTTTCGGTGGATACAAATGATTGTCATCCACTAGGTGATGGTCCAGTAAATACAATAGGTCGCGACCCACTGGTTGACGGTCCAACTCTAGTTGATGGTCCACCTTTAGTCCTACCCACGATCATAGCTCCTGGTAAGGGATGGGTATCCTGTCACGTATTTAGATCCCAATGCTCTATCCTGCCCCTTTTCTACAAATACAACATGCTCCCAATTGCCTCGGCACGTCTTGTATCATCCCCTGCAGGCTCCATTCTTGTTATACGAGCAAGAGAATCGAACTGTACCATAATATAAAAATAATAAAAAAGAGAAAAATATATAAATAAAAGGAATAACAATTAATTATAAATTAGAGAGAATAGACAAATACCGCATGCTCATTGTCGCTCGCAAAAATTTCATAACCAGTACCGTAGACACGCCTATCATAAGGGTAGCAATGTATAATACAGTCCTACTTTAATACCACTGCATGTATTAGTCGTCCAGAATGATAGGATCTCATTCTTGGCCTTATGTCGCAGATTGTGACCTATTGTCCCACAATTAGATCCATTGTTGATGCTGAGTTGTCCAATCAGTTTCGGTATTGTTTCTTGTTGATATTTCATGCAATGCAGTAGATGTGTCGATGACCATTGGTATGAGTTGTCTCCACCCAAACTGACGTGAAACTCTATATGGAAGGTGCCACTCCATAACCACCCATGCAATAAGCGGAACCATTGAGTGCCACACTGCATATCCCTTAGTACAGTAGGCAGGAAGATAAATCAAAAGTTCATCGGGATATGGTGTCCATTCAAACTGTAAAATCAATAAATTGTATTACTAAACCAATCAACATTAGAATCCACATGTTATTTATATTTAGTTGGTTTCATTAGCTAACCTGATCCCAAGTAAGAACGAATAGCTGATCACGGTATATCGATAGCGTATTTTTTGCGATCCTTGTTTTGTTAAATGCCACATTCTATCGCACACCAAGAGGACAATCATCTCCCAATTCTTGCTACAAGGTAGGATCAACTGCTGTGGGGAAAACGACTTTTATGTGCTTGTATGCCCAAAACTGATATTATATAAACAAACACATGTTAGTGAAGATAAAAGTTATCAAATAAGTAAAGAATACGAAAATATTCAATATACCTATAACAATAATATGGCGCCCCCTATATCATTTGCTCTTACTTTACACGCTTTACACAAATTGCGGTAAAAACATGCTAACACTATGCTGCCCCAACTGTATGTGCCACAAATAGTAAAATCAGCAACAAAATCTAAAAAACACAGTGACATATGTTTCCCACTCGTATTAGCAAACAACAAGCCGCCAAGTAAAACTAATATGTACATCCTTGCACGTTGCTATACTTGCTCATCAGTAGTATTTTTACTGAAGGGATCAGCAAGATACGATTGCAGTGTGTGTATTCTCATTGTGTATCCATCAATATCACCATTCCTAGGAGTGAAGCCAAGAAGGCACTCCCACAAACCAACCCAGTCACGTTTAGCCCCAAAATAACGTCCAACAACTGCCCTGCCATCCACCTTTAGACCCCATAAAACCTCTACATCCTATAAAGTGACAGTAGCCTCAACCACAGGTAGATGAAATATATGAGTTTCGAGTCTCCACCTCTCAACTAATACTGTAATCAAACGATGATCTACTGGAACTGGTCCTCCAATGCAATATATACCTCGAAATCCTGCCAAGGATATGTAATCTGCCACTCTTCTATCTATTGGATACTGCCAAAAATCTTTATCGCTCGTCCAATTCTAAGTGCCTTGTCCGGATCAATCTGTCTATTAAATATGGCCAACACCCTATGCTTCTACCACAAGTAAAGCAAGTCTAGATATACCGGCCCTGGATGTGGTCCAGAAGTAGGAGTGCTCAAACCATATGATGTAGTCATCCTGTATAAATTACAATATAAATTAATATCAAATAATGCTACACAAATTAAAATAATAATATCAATAAATTAATAAACTTTCTAAAAGTTTTGGGTCGATCTATAATTTTTAACAACTTTTTAGACAATCCATGATTCTAATAGATTTTGGGTCAAGCTAAAATTTGTAATAACTTTTCGGGTCAATCTACAATTTCTAAGAGTTTTTAGATCATTCCATAATTTCAAATCATTTTTGGGTCAATCTATATTTTCTAATAATTTTTTGAGTCAATATATAATTTCCAATTTTGTTTTGGGGTCAATTTATAATTTCAAATAACTTTTAGGGTCAATTCATAATTTCTAAAAGTTTATGGCCATTCCATAATTTCAAAAAAAAAAAATGGGTCAATCAATGATTTGTAATAACCTTTTGGGATCAATCCATAAATTCTAACAATATTTGGGTCAATCTATAATTTCTAATATTTTTGGGGTCAATCTATAATTTTTAATAACTTTTGGGGATAATTCATAATTTCTATAAGTTTATGGGTCATTCCATAATTTCTAAACATTTTTGGATCAATCTATGATTTCTAATAACTTTTGAGGTTAATCCATAATTTCTAACAATTTTCAGGTCAATCTATAATTTCTAGTAGTTTTTGGGTCAATATATAATTTATAATAACTTTTGGGATCAATATATAAATTATATTAATTTTTATCAATCTATGATTTTCTAATAACCTTTGAGTTCAATCAAAATTTAACATAATTATTGGGGTCATTTCATAATTTTTTATAATTTTTATGATATTTACCAAAAAATAAAAATTTATGAAAAATCACAAATAAACAACATAATAAAATTTCAACAAAAAATATCAAATATCAAATGCAAAAAAAATCTAAACAATAAATATCACAAATATCTAATATAAAAAATAACATATTTACTATAAATAAATATTACATATAATAAAAAATATATTATGTATAAAAAAACCTGTTGAAGAAGAAAACAATTTCCTGGTTTCAAATGGCTGGCAAATATGTTGGTGGAAATGCAAAGAATGCTGATGAAGTGCAAGGGATGAAGCAGCAGAAAGTTGAAGAAATTTCGTTTAAGAGAGGAGAAGAAGAGCAATGTGAAGAAGCAAAGAAGAAAATGAGAAGAGCAATGAGAAAATGAGGGAGGGCTTCGATCTCCATAATGCAGGAGAGCCAGCATTATTGCTGGCTCTATGAAAAATTGCACGCTGCACGGAACTGTAGCTGCTGTGGCCATCCCGCCATCTTGAATGGCAGGTTGGCCCACTTGTTCCACCCCGTCAAGTACGATGGTGGGGTGTAGTGCACGTAATCCACCTCGCCAAGTACCATGATGAGGTGTGGTGCACGTAATCAACCTCGCCAAGTGTGACGGCGGGGTGTCCTACACCCAGAAGCTCCTTTTTTTTCTCTCACATCACGGACGGAAAAAAATTTTGTAACAGGCTGAGAATTTACCCACTCCTTAGCAATCAGATGTTCAAGCTACCATAGAGGCAATACCTTAGGACACTCGAGACACGGATATTCCTATTGCACTAACGAAGACCCATTACGTTTAACAGGGTGTTTTTGATTATTTTTTATTTTATTTTCCCTTTATTATTTTTAATGTATTTTTCTATTTTATTTTTTCATAATAGTTAGTAAGGGATTTGCCCTGTTAAACTCATGTGATGTTATTTATTTCTTTTGTTTTTTATTATTGTGAATATGCTAAAAGTTAGCTCTCCTTTGTTTGCCTTTGTTCATGTCCTTTTATAGTGAAAACTAGGATTATTGGAACATACATAATCACTTACACGGCCATGTATGTGCCTATATATCTCTAAAAACAACCAAAATCGTGACTTTACATGTTCATAAAGACTTATACAGCAACATATATGACCGTGTATGTCTGTGATGATTCAAATTTTCGCTTTATGTTGCAATTTCATCTAAATTTGTCTCCTTTTAATCCATCAAGGAAATTGTAACCTATAAATGCACTTAGAGAGAATTAAGTACCAAAAATACAACAAAATAATAAAATATTAAATAAAATACATTAAATATTGGTGTATAATTATAGTTAAATATGCATCAATCAATACCTTTAAGTTTACCATTGTATACAATTGAAGAAAAAGCCTTAAATTTAATATTTAGTCCTTTGATAATTTGTCTCTCAAATCCCTAATCATTAACCAAATGGTTGTTCACTCTAAAAGGAAATTTCTTCTTCAAATTTGGAACCAAATTACAAATAAAAATAGGTGAATGATCTAAGAAAAGGGCTTTTTTGAAAATTGCATTACTTTGAAAATGAGGTTAACTAATAAAAATTTACCATTTCCCTAATCTATTATGTTATTTATTGCTTTATGGTTAAAAGAGTCGTTCCATCGTAAGGTCTGTCAATTCAATACTGGAGATGCATTTTGCTAATTCATTTGAGAAGTTTTTATACATGCATGCCTTCAGCTTTAAAGGGATGCAAAGTATTATTAAATTCATCCATCACCATCCATGGGACCTGGATATTTAAATGGCTATCTTTTAATTTCCTCCGTAAAGCATTCATTTAGAAAGAAAAATTGGAATGATAATCAAATGCGATATGAATTGTAACATCGTTATGTAGTAGCACTAGTTGTAAATGAATATTTGATATATAATGATAGTATTATGAACCCTTTTCTTCTCTTACTCATATGCAAAAATAATCATTCCATAATGGTGAGCATTGTAATTAGGGATAGTTGTCCTTTTTTTTTAAAGTCAAGATGTCTAAAACTTAATTTATTCAATTTAATTTCTAAAAGACCTTAAAAGATTGGTTTTATGGAGTTAGAGGTAATATTTTAACAAAAGTTATTTCCTTGGGCTATTACACCCTCTCATATTCCAACGAAGAAAGTTAACTTTAGGGGAATCTTAGAACTTGAGCTCTTGCTCATTCCATTGGACTTTCTTTTAGACATAGGAATGAAATCACTTCTAGAGTCCATTATATCAATCAAATTAAGAGAAGATACATATTTCATTAAAGTAGAATCACTAATATTAATAGGATCAATAACATCAGGGGAGATTCTTATAAGGAATACTAATATATAGCTCCTAAGTTCAACGATCTTTAGTTAAAAACAACTGAGTAGTTTCCACATTTGTAAGATCCTTTCCTCTTAGCAAGTACTAAGAAGTTTTAATATTTGAGTTCAAATTAGAATGAAAAGAATCCATGAATTGGCTATCCCTATTGGATTCTTCAACGACATTCTCTGAGTTGGGAATACCCATTAGTTCATTTAGTAGTCCCCCCCTTTTGGAAGACCACCTATTAATCTCCATCTCTTTCCTTCGTTAAGTGGTTTAGGTCTCCATTAGTATAAGACCTTGATAGCATCCTCATATAGGTCACCATCAATAGAATAACTTTTGTAAAGGCTTAGCTAATCTCTATAAGTATGGATAATCTAATTACATCATTGATCTTATTTATCCATCCTATAATGTTGGTAATAAAGCTTTCAATGTGCCTTAACCCTAGGGTGGTCTAATATTCTATTGGTATATTAAGCAATATTAGGATCCTCCTTTGCTTGATATCCTCAAATTGAGTTCCAGATTGTCATTTTTAAAAAAAGATAAGCATATTATTGAAATTTCATAAGCCATTATCAACATTTCTCTAAGCCTTAATTTTTAGTGTAAACTTAAATATCAACTATTTTTTAATTGAGACCATGCCTATTATCCATAAACAAAAGACCAATAAGGTTGGTGTTCCATTTAATAACACCATGGCTAAGAACTTTTAAGGGAGGCACAATACAGAAATGACCATCTTTAGGAGTTGGTGGGCAATATTAGAGAGAGTTGTAACCAGTTAAGTCATTAATTACTTAACTCTAGGTTTTCCTCTGGAAAGCTTTAAGATGATCATGTTAGTTTTAGATAAAGTAAGATCATTATCCTAAAGGTATGCCCCAATTTTAATCTAGTTATTATTCACATTTTGATATTGTTTATGACTTTAATTTACTAATTCAATTGAATTTGTCCCTTTACCTATTCATAAGAGGAATAACTTAAAAGGTAAATCAAAATTTAAAATGTTAAAGAAACTATGTGAAATTGTTCGATTGGTCACATTAAAAGGAAAGATGAATAATATACATTAAATACAAACAAATGGAAAAAGAAAATTATCTATGAACCAAATGATCAAGTGTGGGAGTATATGAGAATGGAGAGGTTCTTAGCTCGAAGAAGATATAAGTTACAACCAAGAGGATGATTGGTTTCTGATTGTTGAATGGATCAATGATAATGCTTATAATTTGAAAGCTATTTTTTATTTTGTTAACTTAAATACTTTTGATGTAGGTGATGATTTAAGGATGAATCTTTTCAAAGAAAGAGCTAATGATATGAATCACATTGCCTTTGTTCCTTTGAATTTGCCAAGCAAACCAATTACAAGACCAAAAAAAATAAAAACTTTAAGATGTACTTAGCGGTGTTGTAAGAGGAGTGACAATATATGTGGAATTAGGCCAAATCCAAAAACAAAAATTAGTTAGCCTAATTCAAGCTCATTTAGAGCAATAAGGCCTCATATGGCTCTCATGACAACATAGGTTATGCCTATCTACAAGATACTAATTTTCATTTAATTTATTTCCTAAATTGTTTGAACTACTAATCCAAAATATTCTCTTTCTACAATATTATTACATGATATTATATTTTATGACTTACGTAAATCCTTATATGTTTATTTATAGTTTTGTTTGGAATATTACTTTAGAACATTTTCTTTCTAGAATATTATGGAAACTCTCTTTTATTTAGTCTATAAAGAGGCCATTTTGTGAAGAGAATAATCAAGTTTTTTATCATTAATAAAATTAAAAGAGTTATTTCTTTGTTTATTTAAATAACTTTTTAATCTTATCAATTTACTTTCTCATGTTGTTTAAAATATCTTATAATATTGGTTTTATTTTTTCATATAAATGGGTCAAGATTATTTTACACATTTGGTTTGTGGTTCCATGTATTCATTAGGTTAAGTTTCCATTTTTAATATGATTTTAGCTTTCTTGTGGCTTGATTACAAATTATATTGTGTTTCAAGATTTTGTCCTTAGGATTTACATCAATTTAGGTCCTTAGAGATTAGTCTCAGAACTCTTCTCAAAACTCACAGTTTCTTTTAAGATGATAAAAATTGGTCAATATAATTGATATTACTATAAAAACAATATATTTCATGATGTGTCATATATTTGTTTCTATTTTGATCATGTCTCGTTTATGATGTCCTATGTGAACGTTTCTTATATGTTTTTCTTTTATTTCATGACCATATCCATATGTGATGTCTTATATGATATCCTAGGTCTTAAATAGGTGTATTTAGATGTACAGTATTCATATCTCCTAAATTGTAAGTAAAAAAATGTAAATTTATAGGCATATGATGATGTAATTTTAGTTTTACTAGGGGATGCGTTCGACTTCTTGTTAGTTTAGTTAAATTTTCGTGTATATTTACATGTTTTCTTTTGAAAAGATTGTCTTACCTCAAAATGAGCTAGATCATATAGGTATCATAACTCATATCTACATTTTGGATTCATTTTCTTAATGAATAATATATATAATTTTTCTTTTTCTTTATTAAATCTCTTAAGAGATTATTTCAACTCTTACATCTTTCCTAGAAGACCTGTTCCTACAAATCTTGTCATTACTCCTAGTTAAATGCAATGATGCTTTTTCTTTGGCTACACACTTTAATTTTTCATTCTCTCTCATACAAGATTTTAGTTCCTTTTTAGTTTTCTTATAATTGGAAGATATTCTCTTGATTTAAATATGAGCTCTTTCTCTTTCTTGTCTTTTAATTTTCATGTGTCTTTATTATACTCATCTCATATATGAGTAGAGATATACTAACTCCTTAAGTGGTAGGTTGTTTAGATGATTTACCTACTATACTATCATCTTCTTGCCATTTAATGTTTAGAAAACACCTAAAAATCTTCCTATCTCAACATTACAGTAAAATTTTCTAATTCCTTTCAAGAAATTAATACTATTAATAAAATGAGTATTCATATTTAATATATAATCATATTTTTTATATGGAATAATGCATATTAATGAACAAACATACATACTCTATTTTTTTTAATTGATTTGTGCCTTTATGTATGATCTCATATGTATGCTAAATTTTGTAAACGGTTTTGAATATTTAGGCCCCGTTTGGTTGATGGGTTAGTAATAGAATAGAATGAAACATAACACACTTCCATCGTTTGGTTGAGGGTTCTATAATAGAATTGAGACTGGAATGGAAGCGGAGAGTTTTATGTTACGTTCCGCTTCCATTCCATCCTAAACAATGAAAATAAGAACCTTTGATTCAGGGGGTTTAGGATGGAATGTAAACTAATAAATACATACTACCCAATATACTCCCAATAATTTTTCTTAATACCAACTATTTCTTCTAACCCTAACCCCACATTTTTCATTTCTCCCTCTCTCCTTGTCTCCGACTCTCCTCTTCGGTGACTCTCCTTCATGTGTTGCTATCACCGGCCACCACATACTGAACACTACCTTGGCAACATCTCTTCCCCACGGCTGACAGCATACCTCCATTATCTCTGCCGCTATGCCTCACTCTCTAGCTTTACAGTTTGCTCTTCTGCTCTCATGAGAGATAAATAGAACAATTATAGTATGATAACTGATAAGGGAAGTAATATATGGGTTACGCATTTATTAAATAATTAGCAATAATTTTTTATATAATTAATAATAAAATAGTAAAACTTTTATTAAAATTTTATTATTTTAAAATAGAAAATATATAAAAAGTTATTCGTCACGTTTATAACTTGAACAAGTTGCAACTGTGACTGTTTGATTGGACATGATTTATGTTTTAAAATTACAGCGTTAAACCTCTTGCGATAACCATTTTAATATTAGGGGTATAATAATCATTTATTATACATTACATTCCATTCCATCCATCTTCTAAACAACATTTCACTACATTACATTATAAATCCTTCCATCCCTCCCAAGCAACTTTTCACTATATTACATTTCATTCTGTTCCGTTCTATTATATTCCATTCCATTCCATTAATTAACAACCAACCAAGCAAGCCCTTAAATTATATGGAACTCATTACTAATCAAAGCACAATATGGACAACTACATGGTTTAAAGGAACTATCCTTCTATCTTTCTCATCCTAATTAGATTGTAGCTTTGGAGAAATCTTTAGTCAAACTATGTATGGATGAAATTTTGATTAGGTTAATAGGTTCCTTTTTAACTATCTTCCTATAACTCAAATCCCTTTGCCATCAGGAAGAATCTTGTCCTAATTTTTAATAGGAATAATCAATTTCATCAAACTAGGGGTGCTTGAGTAATGTTTTCTATCTCCATATATACCAATCCTCTCATATTATTGCATACTTAATTCACTTAGAGATGGAGACCTAATCCAATACATATTGTTTTCCTAAAGGCACATAAGATGGGGTGAATTAGGTGACAATAACTTAAAAAATACCTTATGATAATTTAAAAACACTTAGAAGATATATGTATGAACTTCTTGTAAACTTAAACAAAAATGATCAAAATACTCAACTAGGAATATAGAAACTATGACATATGGAATTGTTAAACTAATAGCAATAAAAAAGATAATATTAAAATATTTATAGTCTCTTTAGACCAATAACCTTGTGGACTTAGGTCTATAAATGATTTTCCAAGTAAAATATCACAATATCAATTAACATAATGAAATACATAAGATAAACAAAATTATTCCAACTAATTATGATAAATAATAATAATTAAGGAGTAAGGGAAAGAGATGAGAAAAATGATCTATAATAGTTTAGTTTGCTCTTTTTAATGGGTGAAAAGTGTTGTAATTGTCCTTTTTTGAAGGAAAAGACACACTAATCATAAATGTTATAACTCTCTCTAAAACACTTTCGCACTCTTAATTGATTGCTCAAACCTTACAAATAGGTTGCTTTCTCTTCTAAAGCGTAATACAATATCACGAAATTATAGCTCAAATACTTTGATTCTCTTTTGGTGCTTATTTTTCTTGTTACATTAGATTTTTTTAGACTTATGAAGGCCTTATATAATGTTTTTATACTAAATTATTATTATAATCATTCCCTTTTCATTAAGAGCAAAATGTGACAGTTTGTCTTGGTTTTTTCGCAACCTAGGTATTCAATTCATGTGATTGACTAGATTTTAAAATTGAATGAAATATCCATTTTACTGGACAATTTGTTAATTAGATAAAGGAAAAACCTCATAGGCTTGTCTAGTCCAAATATGCTCCTTCAATACTTTATTGCCCGGGTACCTTTATGATTTGCTATGAGATGCATAAGCACCTTTTAAACTGATTCAATGTATCCTCCTTATATTTAACAAAACTTTAAGTATTTAATTATAAATTAATTACTTCTAATCATTGTCTCCGAGTCTTGTATTATCATCTATAGTGTGAAACATATCTATTATGCTTCAAATGAATACTTTTAATCTTCATTGTACTTTGACTTGTGATTCTAGTACCTAATTACACTTGAATGGAGGTTAATATTAGTTAATATCTTATTATCGTCAAAACTATAGGTGCGATTCCACTTGGTTGAACAAATTCTTTTCTTTCAATTATTTCTTTCTTTTAACTTTTTTTAATAACAGGAAATTTAAACTTTACCTGCCTAAATTCCTATATAAATAATAAGCAGTGTTAATTTACATCTAACCTTTAACTTAGCCTCCTTGAATTCTTTTTATTCTTTAAGACTTTTTCTTTAAGAATTTCTTGAACTTCCTAATGATTAGAGCGATATCACCCTCATCACTTTTATTTATGGAGGTCTCTTTTTGATCACTTGTCTCTTCCTTATAAACATTTAAAGGTATATGTTTTTTTTTCCTTGAGTCCACTTCCTCCTCTAGAGTTTTCTTTATTTGCATTCATAAGTGAGTAGCGAACTAACAAGCCACTCCAAAGGAAAGTGTTTTGGTCTTTAGATTCTTGAGGTGTTGACACCTTTTCCTCCCAAACTTTTGTAAGCTCCTAAATAATTTTCTCACTATTTCAATATTATAATAAGTTTTGCCTAAGCCTTCGATAAAATGAATGATACTAATGAATCGTATTCAAATTCTCAAAGTGAATTCATTATATTTCATGGGGATAAACTCTTATTGATGCATTATAATGCTTATTACTCTCCTTCACTTAGTTGGTGCCTTATACATGATTTTTAGTGTATGCCAAATCTGATGAGTTATTTCACACGTAAACACTATAATGAACTCGTTTCTACAAAACGCAAAACAAAATATGCACTATTTGTAATTAAAAAATGAATCATTTATTATTAGTGACCCAACCATCCTTCTTCTTTGGAACCTTAGTATTAATTTTATCTATTTCAATCTCCTTCAACAAGATGGGAAGTCCATTTTCAACTACCTTCCACAAGTTTATCTCTTCTGATGATAGGAAGAACTTCATCTTTTTCTTCAAATATAAGTAGTTATTCCTATAAAAATAATGGGGCTATAATTTTATTTTATCCGTCTTGTTAGATCTATATGTTCCTAAATGTGACATAGATATACGCATTTGTTAACCGCTATATAGCACCTAAGAGAAGAGGGAATTGAATGTATGCAAAACTTTACCTATTTAAAAATGGCCTAAAGAGTATTTAAGAGACTAAATGAATTCTATAATTATTTATGCGGATAACTCGATCTTTATATGTGAATAACTCAATCTCAATCAATCAAATGCATTAACAATTTAAATTTTTATTAAGTAAAGAAAATTAAAGAGAACTATACACAAAATGGTTCAACCAAATCACTTGACCAACATCAACTTCATATGCTCCTTCTGAGAATTTTTCATTATCATCTTTATTTAATTGGTGAGGAGCAGTCTTTATATGAGTGTCTTACTTCTAGGTGAAAAGAAATTCTTACAAGCTTTTTCCTTTAATATTAAGTTAAGAGAAATCATGTAATCAATTCCTAACAATTTAACCATAATTTCCATACCATTAAATAATTTAAAGCCCAAACTAACCTTTATTTTTCTTAAAATAATGATTGAGGACTCATTAATCCTCGACAACTAAATGAGGAATTTTTATACCTAATGAAATGAAGAATAGCCATTAAAACTAAAAATAAGTTATTACAATGATAACTTTCTAACAATTCAGTAGACCTATCTATCTAATCAATTAACTTATGCTCAACCTAATGTACACCACTGCTTCAAGAATAACTTTTCCAATTAGTTTATAAGTATTTGATTAACCTATTTCTTGTATTAGGTCAACCTAGCTTTTTCTCTAAAAATTGTTTGAAGAACTAATTACTCATTTGGTTGGCCTATCTCTATTTTAGGTCAACCTAATGCACTAAACTTATTAGTTTTAAGAGTTTTAAAAAAAGATAATGCATTAAATCTTAAAAATAAATGATCATGCTAATTTAAACTTTTGGAGATACTGACATAAGCAAACTGAAAAAGAATTTTGCATTGATATGTTACATTTGAATAGCTTAATTCTTCCTTAATCTTTTCAATCTTAACTTAATCTTGACTTAATTTTGCTTCAAGCTTATTCGATTTCTCTCAAATACTCACTTTGACTTCTTTAACTCTTGATGCTCAATTTGGCTAAACTGAATTTCTTGTATCACTTTGCCTCGTATTTGATTTGTTTTCATATATTGATTTCTTATGTCATATTAAAAATAAAATGATTAATAGTAAATATGTTTTATATCATTTAAATTATGCATTAGGACATTCTTTAATTTAAATTTTTGTTATATCTCCACTGTGACACTTTTATGTTGATCTATCTTACGTTACTCATGTAACACTTTTAAGTCTATTATACATCACTCCTGTGATGCTTTTAGTGATCGAGTTTCACTTGATTATTCTATATAAAAAGTCAAATTTTTGTTACCCTTGATAAATAATTTAACATTCAATTTCGATAAATGTACCTTCTGTAATAAATAGGTTTGAATCTAGCACTCTATTTCGCTAAATTTACCAAGGTTTAATGAATACACCGAAAATCTAAATCAATCATAGGTTTTAGATATGTAGATTACATTAATCTTCATATCACAACTAACAAGTATAATGTAATAAGAACAAAATAATAAGGTATACAAAGACCAAATGAAAACACGAAGGGGTATGGAGTAAGCCCAGCAGAGACCAGTTAATGGTGATCACACTAGCTTAATAGCTTTTCCTTTCCTAGAATTAAGCCAACCTACTGATCTTCTTTTGGGGAGAACCTCATGATTAGTCGGAGATGAATACTAGACCTAGGATTTATATCATCCGTTACTTGGTTAAAGCTATTTGGCCTTATATGATCTTGTAAGCACCTTTTAGCACTACAAGAAAATTGCAGTTCAGCGACGAAAAATACCGACGGAATAACCAAATATTTCGTCGGTATTAAGGTTACCGACGGAATATACCGACACTGCGAAAACGTC
>JAOSBN010000003.1:21789465-21800674 GCA_027563595.1 Erythroxylum suave | reverse complement strand
AATGCAAAAATATCATCAATGACGATTTCATTCCGATCCCAAATCTCATTACAATATGTGATAGAATTCTCAGTATTTCCAAGATTGATTATCTTTTCATGGGTTTGTGCCTCTTCAGGGGCAATTAGCTCCTTGGGAGCAAACACAACATTAGGCTCTTCTGGAGCGGATCCTTGAGTTTTTCCCCTTCGTTTTCGAGGGACAGTGTCCTTTGGTCCTATCGGTCTACCACGCTTCAAATGTGGGAGATTTTGATCCATTTTAGCTTGTCCTTCGGGAACAGCTATCCTAGCTAGAGCATTTACAGCTAGAATATGAGACTTCGTTACCTTAGCAGCATCATTAAATGCGTCAGGAAGTCTATTGGCCATAGCTTGTAAATGGATTATACGTTGTACCTCGTTTTCACACTCAGAAGTTCTTCGGTCTAATTGAGATAAATTTTTCTCATTCCATGAGAAAACCTTAACTGGTGTCTGCTTTGTGATCATGGAAGTTGTATATGTTTCAATTGATGGAAACACTGTCTCATCGAAATGACAATCTACAAATCTGGCAGTAAAAAGATCACCAGTAGTTGGTTCCAAAAACCTAATAATGGATGGTGAATTAAACCCAACATAAATACCCAAACGGCGTTGGAGACCCATTTTTGTCCTTTTTGGCGGTGCTACAGGAACTTGTACTGCACAACCAAAAGTGCGCAAATGTGAAATATCAGGTTCATAACCAAGAACCATTTGAAGGGGAGATTGTAAAAGACTAGCAGTGGGGCGTAATTTAATTAGGGCTGCCGCATGCAAAACTGCATGACCCCATGCTGTATCATTGAGATTTGTTCTCAATAATAGAGTACGAGCAATGATTTGGATACGTTTAATCAAGGATTTTGCCAATCCATTTTGAGTATGAACATATGCGACTGGGTGCTCAACCTCAATTCCGAGTGAAGCACAATATGTATCAAAACTCTTTGATGTAAATTCACCAGCATTATCCATCCTTATGCTTTTAATTGGATAATTAGGCAATTGTGCCCGAAGCTTTATAATCTGCGTAAGTAAATGTGCAAATGCGACATTGCGCGTAGATAATAGGCAAACATGGGACCATCTACAGGATGCATCCACTAGTACCATAAAATATCGAAATGGTCCGCTTGGTGGTTGTATTGGTCCACATATGTCACCCTGAATCCTTTGTAGGAATAAAGGGGATTCAAGATTAACCTTCGTTGTAGAAGGTTTGATAATGAGTTTTCCTTGTGAACAAGCTTCACAATTATAATCCTTGGACAACAATACCTTTGTATCCTTTAAAGGATGTCCCTTTGTATTATGAATTATTCTACGCATCATTGAAGCACCAGGGTGACCAAGGCGATCATGCCATAATCCAAATTGATCAGGATTTACCAACCTCCAGGACATGGTGGTGTAGATTTCAACGGTCTTAATCATGACATAATACAAACCCATAGGAGAAGCTTTTAGCTTCTCATGGATGGTCTTCAGGCCCATTTTATAAGAGGTAATATTGAGATATTTCTTATTTTGCTCATATATAGTCTCAATATGGTACCCATTATTGCGTACATCTTTGAAACTAAGTAGATTCCTTTTTCATCTACTGCTTAGAAACGCATCCTCAATATGCAGGATGGTACCATTTGGCAAAACCACTGTAGCATTTCCGAAACCATCAATAACCGGAATAGGACCTGATATTGTATGGACATGTGCCTTACGCAATGTCATACTCAAGAAAAAATGTTTATTGCGAAATTTGGTATGTGTTGATGCACTATCAAGCAAACAAACATCTTCCTTTTTCTCGGTATTTTTCAATTGCACCGTTATTGACAACTTCAGGTGTCAAGTATCATAAATTTGCATATTAGTTTATAGGATCGAATAAAATTTCAAAAATAACAAATATTATATAACTATATAACCATATTAGAGAACAATAAAAGATAATACATTTAAAGAAAAAGTAACTGGAAAGAAATAGTCCATGTTATCAGTCTGATACTTCATCAATGCAATCAGAAGTCCTCAAAGAAATCAGAAATATCCAGAGATGGATTTGCTACTTCAGGAGCAAGAGGAATCCCACCAACAGAAATATTGTTGGTTTCAACAGTAGTTGTGGCAGTAGGATTAATTTCAATGGCATGAAATCATCACGCTTGCCCGTATTTTTTAAAGATGCCTGATATAGATCAACAAAGTGCTTTGGCGTACGACAAGTACGTGACCAGTGCCCAACCATGCCACAACGATGGCAAATACTTTCATTAGTCACCTTCCTTGGCTTCATTTCTTTGTTATGATTAGGACCAAGGTAAGATTTCCTAGGGCGGTTAAATTTCCTGCCACCCCTTCGAGGAATATATTCTTGCCTGCGCTTATAAACCTTAAAATGGCCAGCATTTTTCGTAGAGATAGCATGTGCTTCAGGCAATGCTTTTGAGCCAGCAGGTCTAAGATTATGATTTTTAAGCAGCAATTCATTGGTTTGCTCAGCAGTGAGGAGCACATAAATTAATTCAGAGTATGTGACAAATTGACGCTGCTGGTATTGCTGTTGCAATACAATATTTGAAGCATGGAAAGTGGAGAAAGTCTTCTCTAATAGTTCCGCATCAGTGAGCTTGACACCGCATAATTCAAGCCGAGAAACAATATCAAATAAAGCGGAGTTATAATCAGACACTGATTTAAAATCTTGTAGCCTGAGATTCTGCCAGTCATACTGTGCTTGGGGAAGGATAACAGTTTTGGTATGATCATACCTATCCTTCAACCTCTTCTATAAGGTCTGAGGGTCTCGAACGGACAAATATTGAGTCTGCAGGCTCTCATGCAAATGACGACGAATAAAAATCAGTGCATTTGCATTATCTTTTGTACTTGAGGGTCTGTCCCTGTGATTGCATTATCGAGATCTTGCCCTTGGAGGTGCATTTCCATGTCAAGACACCATGACAAATAATTATTTCCACTTACTTCCAAGATGTGGAATTTGGGCTTTTCAATATTTGCCATAATCCTTGTAAAAAGTGAGGAATCCTTAAATTAATTAGAAGGATTTCCAAATATCCAATGCTACTTCAGGAGCAAAAAGGATATTTCTAGAGTTGAAATATGAAGAATGGATAAAAACAAATGAAATATAAATTAATGAAGAAAAATATAGAGAGTACTTACCTTGCAAAAAAATATTTACTTAGTTGGTAGATCCTCGTGCTGATAACGTGTTATAAAAATATCGCCTCACAAGTATGAAATAGAGAGACTAAGCAAAAAGAACGGAGAGAAATTGGGAGCAAATTGAACTCTTTCTCATTTCTTCATATCCATTTTGATGATCACAACCAAACCCCTATTTATAGGAGAACAAAGTTGCACTTGTCATCAATGGATGAAACGAATAGGGATATGAAAGGATAGGAAGATAAACGGATGTACTTATTCTCCATGAATAGGGAGATAAAAGGATGCATAGGGAGATGAATGGACATAGAACATAAGTGTGTCATAATAAATGAGATGAATATAATGAATATTCATTCATGTATTTTACAACAGTATTTGCATATATTATGATATACAGCACTTCTAATTCCTAGGAAAATTCTCCTATCATGCCACTTCAATTAAAGCACAGTATTGAAAATCAAGTTGAGGAACTTTTCTATACCACCTTGGAAAGCCAACTCAAATGTTTACTGTATGAAATACAATCCTCCAATATTTTGGCGAAGATCTTTAAACTTTCAAGCGAATAAAAAAATTATATATAATCTAAAATATGCCGGCCTTAGGAATAATGATGTACGTTAAGCTCTTAGCAGAGGAAGCAGATCACTTGTGTTTATTAATATATTTTTATCCTGATCTATGATCATCTATTTACCCATTACTCAATTTAGTGATGTGAGTTCATAAATTTCTTCGGAACGTTTCAGGGAAAAAAAAAGAAGATTACACATTAATTTAGTCATTTCCGATGGTTATAGTTCATGGATGATTGACATAACTATAAGCAAGAATCAACGAAAGATCAATAGACTTGTGAATATACAGTGCAAGAAATCTTAACCTAATCCTACCAGCTTCAATGTCACGCAAAGACATGTGCAAGCGAATTAATTATTGTTAAATGATCCTAGCTTGATAGAGACTGATCTCTCTCTAAGCATGCTTTAGTAGACCCACAAATATTAATAAGGTCCCATTTCCATACACGTTGTTTTTTCATGTCTAGCTAATCATAAAGTAATTACTGTTTGATACGGTTGGTACGCCATTTGATATTGCGAGGCATATGTCTGAAAAGGTTCTGGAAAGTTTCAACTATATCATGTGGTCCACATGATCCCCTGATTTTGTGTATACAATTGAAGTAGCAATTTGACTTCCTATCGGAAAGTTGATTTTCAATGTCACTTCTGTAGCCTTTGATGCTTGTCTTCCTCATTTATTACTGTGAGGAGGAAAAGTATATATCACTCGTGATTAACAATCCGTGAAGAACTTGTACTAGGTAGAAACAAATTTCAATTAGATATGAAAATATGTTTGTGGTAATATATAGAGGTGGCCATGGTTTGGGTGGCTAAAACACATTGCTATCGATCTTAAATTTAAACCCAACTAGATTTGAAATTTGAGTTTTATTTTAAAGCTTTCAAATTCGATACGAGTTTGCAATGTCGATTACTCGTTTGTTTATCAATACAACACTCAAAATTTACATGCAAAATTATAAATAAATTTAAAAATTACAAATTTAAGTACTTCATACAATATAATGCAAGACATTTTAATTTCAAATTTCATTGCATATTAAATTTCTGTTCTTTAGGGACCAAAAATGATTATTGTGCTTATGTATCATTAACTCTTGAAAATTTTAATTCATATCGAATTAGAAAAAAAAATCCTCTTTATAAGTTGTGACGATGACTTTTATGATAAATTCCTTTTGATTTGGGTTTAAATTCATTTACACTTATTATCATGAATAAAGAAAGTTGTTTTTAACATTATGGTTGTTACCATAAGTAAATTAAACTAATAATTTATGATATAAATATTAAAATTTATTACAAGTAGGAAAAAAAATAAATGGATAACACTTAATATTTAATGTATTAGATTCCTAATGTTACTTAAATAAATAAAAATATAAGCAAAGCATAGACTAAATGGCATGCAACATTATTCCGATTTAAATGATAACTTAGGGAAATTAATGAAACTATGAAGTTGCGTTAATTAGTATATAAATTATGAAGTTTGAGTGTTTTATGTATTGAGAATCTATATTTAAAAGTTTTATTTGATGTTAATGTTTATATTTTGAGAGAGATTAAATTTTAGTAAAATCAAATTTTATTCTTTTAAATGTATTAATTCATATCTTTAGTGAATTTTTTGGAGATTTAAAAGAAAATTGTTAACAAAATTTTTACTATATGTATCCATATTTGTTTCTTAAATATTTTGTCTCTTGTATATTTTAGAACTAACATTTTTATAGTTTACTCTTTTTCTGCCTTCACATTCCTAATGGTGTACGTTATAAAGAACTGATTGTTCGCGCCAACCATAAAGCTATAGCTTTTCTAATTCTGATTCTAATTCTCATAAGATATGTTGAACAACCCAGCCTAATATTGCCTCATGTTCGAAGAAGGTGATTGGTATCACCATTGCTAGGATTGAGGACTACACAGATGCTTAAAGATGGATGAAACTTTTAGAACTGACGTTTTCCCGTACCAAATGGCGTTGAAGAGGAATCTTTTTAGATAACAAGTTACGAAAATAAAAATCAAACGTGTGATTGTCCATCTTAGGAATTTGTCATTTGAACTCATTCGAGAATTTACCAGTCTACTTTTATAGTTATAGAGCATACATCACTTCATTAATCCTTGCCGAACATGTAAAAACAAAATTAAAGATTCAAATAATTTTCATGGATAATAAGAGTATGAAAGAAATTAAAAAAATGTCTGGCAAGCCGCCATTGCCTCTATTTTGGCCTCATATGGTATTAAACAACTTAATCTCCTCAAAGTCGGAAGTAACATCCAATCAATAGTAATTTTTAATTCTATTTCAAATTTTACTTAATAATTTAAATTTTAGTTTTTCATCAAATAAAGTATAATTTTACAAAATTTAAATTAGACTTACTTCATAAACCCTAAACTTGTATATCTAGTAGCATGGTTTACACAATTTGGGGGTAAGACTTAAGAGACCTATCTAACTATCATATACAAATTTAGGGTTTAATCGAAAAAATTTTTTAATTTAAATTAATGAAAAAAGCCAACGTTCTTAGTGTACAAAAACCCTTGAAAGGTCATAATTTATGACAACAGACTTTCCTTGATATTTTTACAAAGAGAATATTTTCGTGACTTAAACTGATGATCTTATGATCACAAAGCAACAACTTTAGTGAATAAAGAATTAATAAAAATTAAAGAATAAAAAAATAAATTTCTTTTTTATTTTTAAATACTTAACATTGAATACACATAATATAATTTTTTTCCTGCGGGTTTTTCTAATGAGTAGATCTTTAAAATTTGAATTTAATTTTTAAACTATTATTATTATTAATATAATACACATAAAAAAAAGAGCTATACTCGTAAAGATATAACAAAAGTGTCATTACTATACTAAATGTGAGAAATGGTTTCTAAATTTGTGCACATAATCAAGTTATCCTAATTTGATTAGAACATGTATTTTAAGTCAAAATCTCTTTATTAAAATGCAAGTTGAATTTATTTATATTTATAATATAAATAAGATGCAAATTAACAAACTCAAAGTTTTTATTAGAGTGTCATTGGTCCAAAATTTGAACAGCAAGTAGATATTTTTGAAAAAAAAACGATTATAAGTGAATAATTTATAAACATTTTTTTAAAATGTCGTACGAAACTTCAATAAACACTAGTTTCTTTTATTAAAGGCCACATATATGTAAAACAAAGATCACATACATTAATATAGCTTATGATTTTAACGGTAAGAATCAACTATCTCTTTCAGGGTTTGGATTTCCCACTAAAGCACAAAAATATGCACATTAGAACCTGATTGGACTTAGGTTTGGCGAAGGAGCATTAGGCTTGTGATGTGTTGGATAGGGTTGGTTAAAAAGGCACCTGTCCTTAGAATCGTATTCTCTTTATAGGCGCATTGTTTCCCAGGGAGCTAATTTGTCCAATCCAGTCCCAGTTTCCGAGTGTCCTTTCAACCCTTAACCACGAGAAAACTTCATAGACGGGAAAGCATACACATACGCACGTTTAGCATACCAATCAATAAACAGAAGTTGATACGCACAAAAATGGCAAATTTTCCACATATACTTGTCCATTATAACTCGAAAATTAATTAGTGTTATGTTCTCTCTTTTTTGAAATTTGTACTGGACAAGACATGATTTAGTACAACTTCCTATTTGAACTCGTAATGTATGAGGTAGAAAAGATTGCTAAGGGTTTGCTTTTGTCTCAAAACTCCAGTCCAATCTACATGGATTCAATTGACACTCGGAGTTCTGACTTTGGACAAACTCGTTTTAAACTAATTGAAATGAAGCGACAAAAATATGGGAGAACTTACATTCCAGGAAAAGGAGAATCCTTGCGCTGGGACATCCTTCAATGTTTCCTTATACGTGAGTATGATGATATCAATCATACGTCAAAAGGCAGAGTTGGGAACTAAACATTCATGACAAATATCTAACAAAAGCAAACCTACTTTTTATCTAACAGTATCTTCCGAGCCCATTAGAACTCTCACAATTATTGCACATTTCACTTTTCTGAAATCCCAGCTGCCAACACAAGCAAGCTGAACCTGCTCTCCCGTTCCCCTCCCCATTCCCATTCCCATTCCCAAACAGGCTGTCAGAAACTTGCTGTAGTTTTGACTCAGCCGAGTTGGCTGATGCTGACCGAGTCGACTCAATCCGTGTTCGACCCAGTCCTATTGTCAGCTCCAAGTTAACTTCTTGCTCGTCGTAACAATCTCTCTGCCGCTGCAGCTGCGCCTGCATCAGCTGTTGCTCTTCGTCAGTGGTCATCCCGCTGCTGCTGCAATTGTTTTCTTCGACTGACCTCTCTGTTTTCAAAGAATTGAAAGTGGTTTGGAGATCTTTGTATTTTAAAAGATTGATATCTTCTGATATGGCTTGAACAGATGAGGTTTTGAAGTCTAATTGGGTGGGCTTAGCAGTCACAGATACTGTCGAATGGTTGTCGTTAAGTGGACGATGAGTTTGTGGGTCAATGCCTCTGTTGATTAGTTTACGCTTGATGTGGGTGTTCCAGTAGTTTTTTATCTCGTTGTCAGTCCTACCTGGTAATCTTCCTGCGATTAGAGACCACCTGCCACGAAATTCCTTAGAAACCCAAACCTAGAAAATGTATTAAGAACTCACCCATTTGAAACATTTTAACTTTCTACTTTTGACATAGCGAAGAAAGGTCTATCCCCTGCAATTATTTTTTTGTTTGGCATGAAAAAGGAATGATAAAAAAGCAAAAGACTTACTTGTTCCCTAACAAGCCGTGGAGCTTAATTATAAGCTCATCTTCTTCTTCAGTAAAATTCCCTCTTTTAAGGTCAGGCCTAAGGTAATTTATCCACCTCAGTCTACAGCTCTTGCCGCATCTAAGCAACCCTACACAACAACCAAACCAAATCAGAATAGAGATTTGCCGATAGACATAAGTTAGTTGATACAACCACAAATGCCATCTGTGTTGGTGGTGGTGATGATACACCTACCGGCAGCTTTAGGGAGGGAGCGCCAGCAGCCTTCGCCATGGACACGGATATAGTCGATGAGACGTTGGTCCTCCTCTTTGGTCCAGGCACCTTTGTTGGTATGTGCTTTCTCGCAACAAGGAGAGCGGCCCATCAATGAATTGTTAAGTTAATGAGAAAACGAAATGAAGAAGAGCGACTTGGAAGATGGTCTTTGTTTGTGTGCGTTGGAGAGAAATTAGTTATTACATTTGATTAGACCAAGAAGGCAAAAGATGACAGTTGAGTAGGCGAGAGAGGGGATGGATATATATGTGATTGAGAATGGGAAAGAAAAGAGTTAAAAGGCAGAGAAATAAGGGCCAAGCCAATAGACTCGATCCTTAATCAGGGAAAGGAGGGAGGGAGAGAGAGAGTGAGGTACTTTGACCGACTTGGTTGAGAAAGACAAGTGGTTGCAAATGGGGTTAGGATTTGGTAGGTAGCTCTACTTTTACGTCAGATTTGGTCGCTTTCTCCTGTTTTCTCTTATCTCTTCCTCTTTCCTTTATTGAAATCCCAATCGGTTTAAAAATGTAAATCCGAATTCGTAAAAATTGCTTCCTCCCACTCCCTTAACATATTCTTCTTCTTTTTTAGCCCTTTCAGAAATTTCTATGGGCCGCCATTAGTTTCCTATTCTGCCCTTCGCCCCATAAGATAAGATTGTTCTTCTCTCACAAGATATGGACAAACCGTTAACTTACTTCTATGTAACTTAACTTGATAATAAATATTTTAGTTGTGAAATCTTATTTTTATTCTTATATTGAAGCCTCTCTGCCTTTCACTTGAAACACTTATTCTATCAAAGGAGAATAATGGCATTGCTAATATTTAACTTCAAATTAAAAAAACAGAATCAATTCGATCTAATCCTAAAAAATTGCAAACTGTCTAATTTACCTTAATAAATCTTGTTATTCATGATTAATTAACACATCAATTTTTGTAAATTAACTAGTTTTTATAAACTAGAACAAACTAGTTGGTTTGAATTTGACAAGCTTCTTTTTTAATTAAACTCCAATTTTTTTAATAGCCAAAGATAATATCTTTCTTTAATCCTATTTAAAGTTGTTCAATTTTATTCGATCTCTATTGTATATCGATTTTATGATCATCTACTACTAGTTGAATCTTTAAACTTCTTCTTTTATCGGTTTATTTTTTGATTGATATTATATTTAATCTAGTTCATTAGTAAAGGAAGCTTTAAAAAAAATCTTATACTCTGGTAGATTTTAATTGATACATTTCTACCATATATTTGGACTAAAATATATTATTTTCGTATTAAGTATTTTAACATTTCAATTTAAATTTAAATTGAATTTTCTAAATTAGTCCCCTTTGTTAATATAAGTAAGAATGTTTTAAGAAAGAAATATTGTATCTTTCACTTGAATTTATCATAATGTTATGGTCAAGAGATTCAAGTTTAACTAAAATTTGAAAAGTTATCTACTGTTGAGCCATTAATTTTTTAATTGCACCACGAAATCTTTCGTTATCATCGTCGTCTTCACGTTTAGTTAAACCTCAGTACTAATGTAAAGTTTAGAAAGATATGATAGTGTGCAACATTACCTCTTCGTAAATAAAACAACATATTGTGGTGATGGATAGTGAGGCACTACCTTAAGGGATAGGAAGTTATTTTTTAATAGGAAAGAAGAATTGACTTTCGCACGGTTGGGGTTAAGACCACTAGAGTTGGCATCATGTCTTTGAAGAATTAATATACTATTTTCTTCTAATTGTAATTGTAGGAGTCAACTCGTTTTGTTATTCTAGTTATTGTTTGATACTCCCTTAATAGAACCCCTATGAGTTGAGGACATGCCAAAATTAAGATCACTGGGTTCACTGTAGGTGAAAGGAGAAGATATAGAAACTCGAAGAGACGGTACTAAATTGGAGACTGTTGATAGTTACGTGCAGCCTATGGCTTGTCCATGTTTCTAAGTGGTAACAATGTGAGATTTTGGTGATAACGAAGAGGCTGTACGTTTCGCAAAAATAGACAGAAAAAACAAAAATTTTAGTGGGCTATGATTTCCACATCTGTCAGATTCTTGTTATGGGAAGTCTTATGATAATAAAATAAAGTGTATGAAGTTGAACCACGCACTTCTTACTTATTTAGTAAGGTTTAACTTTAAACTTTAAATTGGCTCAAACTGCATTTTCATTGTTCACCTTCGCGATAAGTTCGATTGACAACTGAAGTTTGGGATGGAAATACATTAATATCTTCAGAAGTTATTATTGCATACAAATCAACATCCAAGCTCCACCCTCAACAATAGGAGAAGTTCTCGCCTATATATATATATGCGAGAACGTCT
>JAOSBN010000003.1:21751456-21786288 GCA_027563595.1 Erythroxylum suave | reverse complement strand
TAAGTCAGGAGGACTTTACGATGTTTTAATTTTGATGACAAACTAATAATAATAATGTTAGAAACAAATGAACGTTTCGACAAGTGTGTTAAGTGTGCAGTACAAAACACAGACGAAACGCAAAACAAAGACGAAGCGCAAAACACAGAAGAAGCGCAAAACACAGACGAAGCGCCAAACATAGACGAAGCGCAAAACACAAAAGAAGCGCAAAACACAAACAAAGCGCAAAAGACAGAAGAAGCACAAAATACAGAAGAAGCGCAAAACAAAGACGAAGTGCAAAACACAGAAGAAGCACAAAAGACAGAAGAAGCGCAAAACAAAGATGAAGTGCAAAACACAAAAGAAGCACAAAAGATAAAAGAAGTACAAAACAAAGACGAAGTGCAAAACACAGAAGAAGCGCAAAGCACAGAAGAATTGCAAGACACAAACGATACTTAGAAGAAGTTACGTCAATACATCGGACAGATACTTAGTTGAAGTTAGTTACAGAACTCAACTAAATAATGGTTTTCAAGAATCAAGAAACAGTTATCAAGATTCAAGAAGCGGTTATCAAAGATCAAGAAGCAGTTAGAAACTGAGATTATAAATGTAAGTCTCAGTCGAAGCTTTCGGGCTAATGAATAAATGAACGAATATACGATATCATTGATCTTTGAGTGCTTACTTACAAAAGAGATTTTTGTAGTACGATACTGAGAGAGCTATCTTATTGTAACAAAAGCTCACACTACCTTTCTAGGAAGAGAGAAAAGTCTGAGAGCCTGAAGAGGCTACATTAGCAGAAAGAATACTTTGTGAAAGAGACCTGAAGAGGCTCTAAAAAAAAAGAATACTTGTAGTTGTTTGAAGTATAGTGGAAAACTCATACGAACTCTGAGGACTAGACGTAGCCCACGGTTTGGGGTGAACCAGTATAAAATCGCAGCGTCTATACTCTAACCTTTTACTCAGTTTATTTCTGTTGTTAAACATAGTTTAAACATAGTTTTATATAGAAGTAATTTGCGATTTGATTTCGTAACAATTTTCGTATAAACTTTGTAATACTCTTTTAACAAGTTCAAGAAGTTATTATAATTCGTATTCACGAAAATGATACACCATTTAACCCCCCCTTTTGTGTATCTAGTTTATCATATACTCTTTTTGATAGTTGTAAAGTAACTATCAAAAACCCTGATGAGTTATGGAATGACAAGAAACTTAGCCTAAACTATCTACACATTTGAGGTTATCTAGCAAAGGCAAGGCCATATAGGCCAAATGAAAATAAATTAAACTTAAGAATTGCTATTTGATACTTTATTGGATCCTTTGAAAGATCCAGGGGTTTCAAGTTTTTATGATCCCACTACTAAAGGAATTTTTCAGCCAAGAATGCTCGGTTATTTAAGGAAGTTGAGTTTGTGGGAGGAGATCATAAGGTAAGAGGTTTTTTCTTGGAGGAGGAAAGTATTATTATTCCTCAAGTTGTTGTTGACATCAGCTAAAAAGCATCTCTAGATTAGGACAATGCTCCTTCCATAAAAATTCAAACAGTTATTCCAGAATACCAAACTCAATAACTTCAAGAACTAATACCACTAAGCAGATCCAATAAAGAAAGAAGAAATGCAATTCTGGATGATTATGTTATATATCTTCAAGAACATAAGTATGATGTTGGGATGGTAGAAAATGATCCAATTAACTTCCATCAAATCATACAAAGTTCTAACTCTTAAATGGGGATTAAACCCATAAATGTGGAAATGAAGTCCATAAAAGAGAATTACATTTCAGATCTTGTCCCATTAATTGAAGGTACAAAATCCATTCATTACAAATAGATATTTAAGACCAAGATGTATTCTAAGGTATAATGGAAAGAGATAAGGCATATGTATAAGGGTTTTTTTTCTCTCTTGATCAATCCATGAATTGTCAATAAATTTCTATTTTTCTTTTCCTTTTCTTAACTCTATTTCAACATTCTTTTGTTAGCATTTTAAAAAATCCCCAAAAGTTTCATTTGTTACTTCCTCTTCAAGTAAAAAATTGGAAAAATATCTCAAAGATTTAAAATACTTGAATGCCTTTATAAAGTCCTTTTCATATACCCTACTTCTTTACAATTTGAATCAAATTATCCTAATTGACCAAAATTAAAAAATTATGTAAACTCTAATTACAAGAAATTAGTCATTTGTTAAACTTCATTTCAGATAAAAATTTGTAACTGAAATTAATTTAAGACTAATTAAGACTTTAAATGAATAAAAATAAAATGATAAAAATGAAGTTAAAATTCAAAATGATAAGATTTTATTTAAATTAGACATGGAAAATGAAATTAGATACAATTAAAAATTAAATGAATGCAATTGCATATAAGTTTATGTAAAAATGAATTTAAATGAATCTACCAAAATGTAATTGCAAAAAAGGTAAAATAGATTGAAATGGACGTAAAAAGAAGGTTGGTTAAAAATAAAATATTGACAATATGCCATAGATTTATAGCCCTTGCTCTAGAGCTGAGGGGATGTAAATTGTTCAAGCTTTCCTAAAGAAGATAGAACCAGAGGTCACAACCTTGTTGCTCTCACTTTAAACCTAAAGGGATATACGTTGCTTAAGCTATAATAAGGAAGATAAGACCATAAGTTTATGATGTTATAGATCTCTCTCTTTATCCAAATTCATATACATGATCCATCCAAGTATTTTCATTAAAGGAAAAGCCCTAAAGGGCTCATCATTCTCTTAATAACTAATGAGTTCTTAGAACTCTTATCTTTTTAAATGATATAAACGTTCTATTAATATATATACTTTATACTATTTAATATTTGTAGAATGTGGTAACTTGATATAATGAGTGGATTTATTTGTTACTGACTTGCACTTATATCAAATTGGGATCACAATTTGATGATCATTTTGCATATCTTTTGTCTTAGATAAAGGGGTGAATAGGGCTTGATTTTGTTGTAGCTTGTTTTGAGCTAGGGAGCATTAAGCATGCTTATTTGTCAATTCCTTTGAAATTTTAAGGGTATTATGCTTGCTCATGATTTGAGAACAATCAATTATCTTAGAATTTTTTTTTTACTTTAAAGATAAAGGCATTTAGGCTTTCTCAACTTGAGAGTGTTAAACTCATCAAAATATATTTTTTAATGGCATATGGTTGGCATATCTATTGCTCTTAAATTTGAACTAAAAAATGATGCTTTTTGGGAATATTTTATTACTATCATAACTTCTTATGCAACATATGTAAACATACGATCTACAATTAAAAAATAAAAAAGTGAGGGGTTTACTTGTTAGGAATCATTATGGGTTATGTATCCCTCACTTCGCACTAGTTTTCTTTTAGTTCTTTTTCGACTGTCTTCTTTGTTCGTATTCATAATTTGCTTTTTTGGTGCTTAACATTTTTATTATCCTTAGTTGCTTTCCTTTATAATAGGGAGAATATTCTTAATGTTTCAATATAAAGCTTTTCACCTTATTAGCCAAAAGTCTCCTATAAGTTTTAAAATATAATGATATAATTTTACACATAATGGGAATAGGTCCTTAAGTACAATATGCTTGATCTACAACAAAATTCATTCCCTTCCATGTCCTATAATTTATGAGTTTTTAGTTGGATAACTTGCTTGATTCTATATGAAAATGTCCATCTTGGGGCTAACTTTGCTTTCTATTATACTCAATATATTATGTCAACTCACTACAACATAAGTTACCGTGTTTATATTGTTGTACAATTTTTTAGAAAATCAAGATAAGATCAATTCCCAAGTACAGTGACATAATTAAAATTTATTTTATATTTTGATTTCTTGAAAACCAAGATCATTTTAATTATATAAAATGATTAACACATAAATCATAATAAAGTATGAATCTTAATTCATACCTTATTCTGAAGATTGACCTTTAACTTATTGTATCTGTCGAACCATTTTTTAAATTGATGCATCTCAACCACCGTAGTCACATAAGTGTTTGGTCTCTAATGGTATCTACAAAATAAGTTGAGAGAACTATATAACTCTTCTAGAGAGGGTTAAGCAAAAGTTCTAGCTCTATTAAAACTTAAGTCTATTTATAATAAGTTTTGGATGTTTTAGTAATTTAATTGAAATTCAATTTTAATTTCAATTAAAATTTAATTAGAATTACAAATAATTCAAATTAAATATCTATGCCCAAATAAGATATAATATCTTATATTGATTCTTACTTATTAAATATCTAATATTTAATTATAAGGTTTCTAAAACTTTACAATCAAGTCTAGCTTGATTAAGATATCCTTGCTCTCTATAACATGTTCTTTATGCTTGACTTATTAGGTTCCCAAGTATATGTTGTTAATGATTATAGTTATAATTATAATTAAATAAATTAAAACTCCTTTTTATTTATCTTTAGTTCTCCGATTAAACAATTTATAATCATAGATCAAGGTAGCAAATAGCAATGCATCATAACTGCCTAATATTTAGGAATGTCGAAGTGATTTTATTAACCTTTTCGTGCATGATTTGTATAATTCAGTACTTTCATCATATAATGTTCCCATTAGAGAAAGCATAGAGTTAAGGTCTACTCTTTTTTACTCCAATCATATTAGTTCTCTATCATTAGCTATTGACTCAACATTTGTAAACTGTTTAGAAAGCATCATTCTACCTTGGTCAAGGATTTTCCAAATCAATAACAATTGAGAATAATAGAACAATCTCCCTATTTATTATAAAATATGTTTTTAAGTTCATATATGCAAGTCATAACTTATCACCATTAGGATAATATTCAAATCACAAGTACTCATATGATTTTTTTATATGTTCTGTTCAGTTTTGTTTCTTGAGGTACATTCACATAATTCCAGCATATAAACTCCTATACCTCATTTAAATATAAAATATGTTAAATTATTCTTAATTTTCTTCACAAATTAGTATGTGAACCTGTATAGTCATATTACACATAAATAAGCAATAAATATGTATACAAATCATCTATGTACATAAACATTTTCTTTAACATGCATTATAATCAATCTTAAACTTTAATGTTTAATCACCCCATTCACTTTTGGTGAGTCATATTTCATTTATTTCTAGGTTTTGCAAATTTTCATAAACATTAGAAAAGGTTCTGATATGATTCGATAAAAAAAAAAAAAAGTAAAAAACTCAAAATAGTGCAATTTAGGCTAGCCTCACGGTGAGTTTAAAAATAGGCAAACAAGCCAGTCTAGAAATAAATTACATGACAGTCTCCACTTATTCAGTAATTTTCACATAGCAAACATTCAATTTCGGGTTTGAGGTCATCTGTTTGTCTCCCTATATCTCTAGTTTCCATAGCACCAAAAATTGGACAATTTGGACATATAAACCATAAGATATGCACCAAACATCACAAGCTGCTCCAATACAAAGGTAACATCAAGTCACCATTTTTTTTAATCTCAATTTTCAATGTCATAAATCTAGAATTAAGTCAGAGTTTCTTTTAGAGAGTTTTATTTTTATTTCTTAATTTTCATCTCCAATTAGAATCACCCAACTTAGAGGTCTATAGGTCGAGTTATGGCCAAAACAATGGGGCTAGCTCAAGTGAACCGATAACATAAGACAGAATTTCACTAAACATTACTTTCTCTTATCATCTTCAACTAATTCCATGCAAAGTAACACAAAAAAATCATTGCAACAACCATTACATGTTTAAATCAATCTTTGTACACATTTAAATACGCACACATACAGAATTTAACTAAGTGTAGTCTCAAACATTGAAAGTTGTCAATTAGCCCTTCTTCTAGTACTCTTCCTTCTCTTCCCCTTTAGCTTTTCTTGATTCACCAACTAGAAACACCACAAATACATATCTTAATCCCAATTCCAACCTTATAATTCTAACTTTTCATGAGCAAAGCAAGAAAAGATAAATATGAGAAGAAAGCCACTAACTTTTACTTGATTTTCACCTAGGATTAGTTGAGTTCTCAATATCAATTCAGGTTCCCAAGTTGCCTCTTCAACATCATGATGTTACCGTAGCACCTTTACAAGAGAAATTTTCTTATTCCTTAGCTGTCTCACTTCCCTAGCTAAGATTTCCTTTGGCTCTTCATCATATGAGAAGTCTAGTTGGACCTTTATTTCTTCTTAAGCAATTTGGCAACCTACTGGGTTATTTACCTTTCACTAAGGAGATAGACAGAAAATTAAGGTAGTTCCTATGGGATGAAATTCACTGTAATGCCAATGGAGAAAAGACCTTTAACTCAAAAGCATGAAGAACCTTTCTTTAAAAGAAACTGACCAAACAGTCTAAAGTGGAGAGACTTGGTCTGGGACAATGATCTCAACCCCTCACATGTAATCTTCCTCTGGTTAGGAATAGTTGGAAGACTATCAACAAAGGATAAAATCAAGTTTACAATCCCCTCAAAACATTGTGAACTTTGCAACAACCACCTTGAATCAATTGACCATATAATGGTCAAATGTACATAATACTCAGCATTTGGAGAAGGATACAAGAAATTCTCGACACCAAAAAGATAGCCACATAAAGTCGTAAAAATCAGTTGGCTACAATGGTTTACATCATCTAGCACTAGACGAATAATAGACTCTTCAAGAAGGAAGGAAGAAGCAAGGAACAGATTTATCAGAACATCATTCTCCAATGCAAATTTAACCTGATAGCTAAAGGAACAGCAGCTAAACTCTCCACAAACGTGAAGAGTAGATGGTTACTAGAGTAGAACCATGGCTCCAGCTTGTAATTAGGAACCTTTGATCCTTCATATTTTATTCCTATTGTACTCTTGGCCCCTGAAAAGGTTGTACATATCTCTTAAATTAATAAATTACTTTTAAGTCTCGGAAAAAAAAAAATCCGTTGATAGTTTACTAGAACTCTACGCCGCTCACGTACATCCAAATTTCACCAAGTTTTATGCATTGGAAACTGAATCTATGAACATCCCTTCATCAATAAGAGCAAACTTATCCATCTATTTACATTAAAAGGTTCTCTTCTTCAGATAATTGACTTGGGTGGCAAACATTCTGAGAAGTCCAACAAAAAGAGCATTACAATCTAACCCATAACCAACTCGGTTCTTTTAAGTAGGACGAATGAACAACCTGCAAGTTTTTAAAATCAGAAAATGCTTGGTATAAACGTTGAAAGAAAAAATACTCGGAAATTTTAGATTTCGCACAGAACATTATTTCAAGCAGAATCATTAAAACCATTGACATTGGCAGAACCTGTGCGCTAACACAGTATTAGGAATCAAACAGGCACATACCAATGGCAAACAATCTTATATACAACAAAAGCCAAAGAGGTCTTCACGACAAGTCAAACAACTCAGACCAGAACATGATGGAATTTCAAAGCCTGAGTTCCAGAAAATTAGATCACCCAGACCACCTGATAATTGCATAGGGAGGACACCGACGGGTGTTCTACCAGGTAGACCTGTCACATGGAGCCAATCCTCTTGAATTACAGCTCAGCTCAGGGAAGGATCAACAAAGACTATACGAAAGATGCTATAAAATCAACACTTGCTCTTCTTGACAAAGTGAAGCACTCTAGGAAGGTGGAAAGCTTCACCTTGGTCCCCATTCAAGGACCTTCTCTCCAAGCAGCAAACTGTAAGCTGCCTGAGCAACCTCTCAAGACAAGATCTGAAGCAGCCTTGTGAATCCTTCAAATTAGGATTTGTTGACAATATCATAGCATTTACAATATCAGCAACCAGCTCACGCTGTGATTCATCAAGAAGATATCCAACCGAGGACTCTTGTGGGTGTTCATATGCCAGCAAAGCAACACAATCCTACAGTAGCACGAAAATTCCAGTAAGTTTCAACTTCATACCATTTGAAAAAATTTTTATCTTCAAAATGGACCCTAGAGTCTACAATGCCATCCCTAACAGGGATCTACCTAATGTCACGATCCCAACCGCACAAAATTAGATGAAAAATGGACAGAAAATTTTCTTGCATTTGGTTAAGTATTCTGACTCGACATAATTTTGGCTATTGAAAATCTTAGTATCATTAGACTTTCTTCTTGTATGGACAGGCTTTAAGGTGTAATCCTCATGAACACAAGACTTAAAGTTGCCTGCCCCGTATATTACCAATGTAGGCTATTTTTACCTTTGTATACATATGCAAGAAGCAATATAAGATGAAATAGCTTCTTGACCGCCCCATTGTTTGTTTGCTGGCGGTCTTCACCATCACCATAAAAACAACAAAAAATACTGGCAACTCTCCTTAAAATACTAAACTTCTAAAATCTTTCCAAGGTATTGACTAGTGGCCTGATTTTTAACAATCTCCGGGTTGTTGAACAACGTAGAAGGAAAGTTTAAAAAAAAAGAGAGAGATCTCTGAATTAAGCCCATTCTTTGCCAACAACCTGAGCTTTCCAATCCAGGCACTATACACATACGACTAAGTCTATTGAGTTCATGCATTTTCAGAACAAACACAAAAGTGAAATGAGGAATATTAATAGAAAACTGGAAAACACCAAATTATCCATACATTTTTCAGTACCTGAACCAGACTATCAGAATCAGGCAATCCAAAGAATTTTGCCAATTCATTCCTACCATACTTTACAGCCTCAATCAACTCTCCAACCTATCAATGAACATCCAAGATCAATCATTTGGCAATTTTTCTATCAGTTAACACGCAAAGCATCACAAACATGTGAGATCAATAAAAATAGTAACAGAGTTGGAATATATGAGATGACTATCAGCTTGCTGGGCAACACTGAAGTTTTAAGGCACATGAGAATTTGTAATTGACGAAATAACATCGTTTCGTTGCAGTCTCACATTTGTGATCACCGTCAAAGCCACATATATTTATTTGCACAGAAAAGATTTAAGACAACATTTCAACATTGTGTCAGAAGTTAACTTTCCACAAGACATCATATCAATTAGTAATAGATAATAGAAGACTGCTTAAAGAAAACTAAAACAACATATCAGATAATGAGGGAAAAAAATTACCCGTACTAATTCAATAAATTTTTGACAATGAAGCAGAAAACAAGTTGCAGATTTTTCATCCTGCAAATAGAACAAAGCTGAGTGTCATAATTCAAGAAAATTGACCATTTAGGAAAGATATTATGACAATAAACTTCATCAAACGCTGGAAGAAAAAATTAAAGATTTGTAGTTCAACTGCACGCTGATAGAACTTCTAAAGTCAATAAGAACACAAGAAACACAATTAAAAATTCAGGCTCGGTTTGAAAGTAACAAAGAATTAAGAAAGAATGTTCAGATATCAATGTTCAGATATCATATGAATTGAGATCTTTTCCCTCTCAGAAACTTGATATTGATTTGTTTCTTAGAAGTTTTGATAAGCACATATATAAACTTAAGTAATAACAGTCAATTGTAAAATGGAGATATGTTCAGATTTACAAAATAACAAATGTTACTTCAAAGTTGAATGATATTATTAGGATATATTAAGAAACAGAAGAAATGCTAACAAACTAAAAGTGTATTCACCTGCACAATTTGGGGATACCAATCATGTAATTGACTGATTGCAGCATCAATGTCACCTCTCCTTATCAGCTTCATTCATAACAAATCAAATTAGGGAAACCCAACTTGCAATTGAAAGGATAGAATAAAGGGCAACATCTAGGACATTTGAAGATAGGAACATCAATAAGCAAAACTATCAAACTCAAAAATGAACAATGTTACAATGAAACCACAAGAAATTATTCATCAGACAAGATTTCTTTAAACTCAACCATTTAACCACATTGCAATAAATCAACAAACTATCTTTTGTTTATTTTGCATGCTGGCCCAATCATCACAATCATTTTGATCAAAGAAACTTCAAAAATAATATGGTCACTCGGTTAATCATAAAAGGATATCTTGTATTGATTTCACAATTATTGGTGGGGATCAACAAAATGATGAGTGAGAGAATATTATTTGAACCATTGCCTAGACCTTGACCAATAGCTTAAACTTTGGGTCAAATGAAAATTTCACATTGTATTAGAGCCTT
Source organism: Erythroxylum suave (assembly GCA_027563595.1). Taxonomy (NCBI): domain Eukaryota; kingdom Viridiplantae; phylum Streptophyta; class Magnoliopsida; order Malpighiales; family Erythroxylaceae; genus Erythroxylum; species Erythroxylum suave. The sequence continues at coordinate 21,776,158 of JAOSBN010000003.1, read as the reverse complement.
CGTGATTGACATAACTTTGGTCCAAATGATGTGTCCCTCATTTATGATGAATCTACGCTTGTTTTAGTTGTCTAAATTTCATATGAGACATATGTTAACATAGTTTTAAGTGTCAGACAAAAATAAAGAAACAACGAACTGCAGAAAATAAAAGTTAACCAATTAAGTTTGTTAATTCTCACTGCATACATTCCACTATTTTGTGATTGTACTACAAACTCCCTAAACATTTTGTTCATTCATTGCACTTATTACACTTGGCTTTCACATGTCTACATGATCATGATATTCAAAACCTCTAAATCCCAATTGATTTCTGGCCACAAGGTGTTTTGATGTACACTTGAAACACCTATTTATTTCTTGGATGTTACTAAATGCATGAAATGTCACTCAATGAGCAAGACAGTATCACCAAGACTAACCATTATAGACACCACAAACAGCTATACAAACAAATAATTCCAGCCAACACAAACTACACACAAAATATTACTCAACAGCCAACAATTTCATACCTCTCTAAGAGTTCTCCTCTGGTTTAAAGCATACTGAATGTCTTGCTCGTCAGATTCATTCTCTTGTGCTAAATATATAGGAGGAACAGTAGTTTTACCAGCCAAGTCAAAGGACTTCAGGGTCTCTTCATAGCCATAATGAAGTAAGTAGGAGCGAACAAGTCTACCAACATAATAAGAATGAGTGAAGACAATATTGGGAGAAACAATGACAAGAATAAGTTTCAGTTTCAGAAAGGTATTGCTGGGATTTGATTTAGTTTTGCCAGCTAGAGCTAGCATCACTGAACACAATATGCAAGAACATGTGTTCCCACTGATAATAACAAACCCATAGCTTAAACGTATCTACCTTTACATATAATGGCATCTTACATGGGAGGCACCAGGAAATAAAATTTCTGGCACCTAAACTTCATACATGTTAAAGGTTTGAATGTAACCACAATTCAGTTGGCTTGGAACAGAATATAACTTTATCATCAGCTAAATGGATAGCAAATCTCATAAAACTTTTGTGGTTCACATGAAATATTGAAAGGGAACTTCAGAAGCGCTCATTATTTTAATTAGACATAGATCATTAACTAAAGACTTTTCCTAAAGCGTAAACAAGAATACCTGAAAACATACAATCAGGCTAGTATATAATTCGTGCAAAAACGAATATAGATCTTACGGTGAACTTATCCACAGACTTTCATCCCATTATCCACAGACTTTCACCCCATGCATACTGACAACTAAATATCATCAAATTATTGCAAGCAAATGTGTATGTACATGCAGTTGTTCATCTATGTGACTTCAAACTGTATAGATACACAAAATGAACAAATATTAAGCATGAAACCTCTTGCAGATTTATAAGCATATTTAAACAGAGTATTACTAAGTTTGGTTTCTTCAACCACAAAATACTCTTGGTCATCAAAGGCATGCTTTAAGAACAAGTAGTCATCATTTTTCTAATATAATGTTTCCAGAAGTCATGCTTCAATCTTCCTCTAGAACTGGCCTCACTTCAACTCTCCACCTCCTCCCACTTTAACCTTTCTCTATTTGTTGATTCCAGTGACGAAGAAAGATGAACTGATTGCTTTGATCAAAGAAAGCTTCAATTTTATTCACAAATTCTAGGAGTGTCCTCAGAGAGGATATCACTTGCTAACCAGACAATTGCTGGCCCTAGCAAGTTATAGATACCAAAAGCAGTAACAATTAATTTTCATGTATTGTACTCCAATCCAAACTCACCCATAACTGATATTTGATGGCAAAGAGATTTTCTCAATTATTGTTGCCTGTTGTTTCGTCCTTTCCTGTGCTTCATATCCCTAGTCATAGGATAAATGCAAAAGGTAATGTTAATACTCATAAAAGTTGACTTCATCTCTAAGATGGTGATTTTCTGACTACATTACAGGGCCAGGAATTGCTACACGATACTGAAAATGATAAATTATTGACAATTAGTAAGCAAAGTAACAATTAGAAGCAAAAAGCCCCAAATTAACATCATACGAAGGCCTAAATTTAATTGAATAAAGTTATAGAAAGCATCAACCTTGAATCATAACTGCAGCCAAATAATAGCAACACTGATCTTTAAAGTTATTCAATTACCATAATTTCAATGCATAATTAGAAATCATAAAATCCCTTATTCTCCAATTGAACACTTCTTATTTAGTCATTTTTAACTATGTAACTAAGCCCTATCTAAAGCTAGCAGATTCTATGCTTTATACAGTTCTAGATTTGATTATTTCCTTGTGTAGGATACGCTAATTGTAGGAAAGATCTGCATCTGGTCATTTGGTTAATTTAAGGGCTGAAAGCCACTGTTATGATATATAATCAAAGTTTTATATTCACCAAGAGAAACAGATCTTTTGCCAAAATTTCCCTAAATTATCATGGTATTAGAGCCCTAATTTAGGAATTGTAAACAGTATCTTGCCTCTTGTTTATGCCAACCCTTTGATATTGGTTATTCTAGATTAAATTCTCACAACCTCATGTCTCCAGACAAGTATGTTGCTTTCTTGATTTGTTTTAATGGAAAAAAAAAACTAAGCTCGGGCATTCCACTTTAGGCTATTTGTTAAAGGAAAGTCTTATGAACTGAGATGTAATCCCCTCCTTAGATATATGCCTCATTGATTTGATTTGCGATGATCAACGTCTTACCACTAAAACCACAATGGAACAATATTCCCATGATTATGTAGCATAGGTCAAGCTATGAGAAAGGGAGACAAGCATTGTTCAAATTTTTTGTGAGAAAGAATGCAGCAATTACACTTTAAACTACCTCAGAAAGATTGTCATATCATCAAGAAGATTATCATATCATCAAGAAGACCACAACCCCTCGAAGAGATTTGTAACACCACATTTTGCCTGTATTAACTCTTCTAGTACTAGTTTTTCTGTGAATACAACTCACCTAACACAAAAATGCTCCTCCTGTTGTTCCTTTGCTTTAGCTTCATCATCTCCTAGGTACTTTGATTCCAATTTTCTAATCATAAAATCAATAGTTTCATTCCCTCACCAATGTAAACAAACATTTTGGAAATCTCAACATTCATATTGCCAGTAGAAACAATTGACCTATCATGGCTGTGGAAATATGAGCAAGATTAGTGGGATTGTTATCCCACGATTTTAGGAATGACCAAGATCGGTGGAAGTTTATCATTTAAGGAATTAGTCAAATTAGAATAAAGCTGTGATTGATTCATGGCCAGCTGTTAAGATTGTTTCCTTGATTTAGGTAATCTGTTTTAACTCTATGATTGGACCTTTACCACAACCTTTACTAGTGTCTAATACCACCATAAAACCCAATCTTTCTGATACAACTACCATAGAGAAAGAGCTACGTGTTTACTCTGGGAGACAAAAGCCACAAGAGACAGAGACCCACACACACATTTGCAAGGCCATGACTTTGAACTGAATACTGAAACTCTGGATGATAACTTAGGTATGCACTCGAATTCCGCTATTGTACATACTGATGATCTTCCTATTACTAAGGAAGGGTACTTGATCCTGCACTGATAAGAGCCCAAAACCATTGTTAACTTATTCAAGGACCAGAAAACGTCTTAGAGTAGAGATAGGAGTCTAATAAGAGTCTAACAACTATTTCAGTTATTTCCCAGACATTTTTATTGTTCTGTTATGGATATGTTTAGTCAGGATATGGATATGTTTAGCCAGAATAAGTAGGGATTGATTCTTGGCCAGAATCTGCTAGGATAGTTTCTGTTATTTTATTTTCTACATTATAAATACTCCTATGTTCAGAAAATAAAAGTTTAATTCTTTCATATTGAGATTCTCCCACTATCGACTATTGAGAGTGATTAAAGTGAGATTCTTGCTTTACTTGTTCTTAATAGATTTTCCTTCTCTGGGTTCTTACCAATTTGGTATCAAAGTCGGTCTTGGAGTGGTGGCGTGGGAGTGCCAGCCATGACCAACATGGCTGTGACCAACAAGGATCTCGAAGTGGTGGCCCATGGAGTGGTGACTTGGAAGTGTCAGCTGTGACCAGCATGGTCGTGACCAACGAGGAAGTTGGTCCTTATGCAGGGACCAATATTACGGTTTGATCCAATTGCAAGGTATAAGACTTGGATCCTACATTGATTAAATATAAAGTTGGTGTGAGATTTATAAGAACTTTGTGCTTTCCACTCTCATAAGCTAATTTTTGGGGTGTGGCTCTCCTAAAGTTCTTATCATGCACACAACACCCAATCAGCCACTATGTTTCAGCAAAGGGACTAGCCCCACACTAGAAGTGAATTTGATAAGTTTAAGTTTAATAAATGACTTTTTATAATTATAGGCAAATGGGAAAAAACTCATCTTCCTTGAAAAATGAAAGAAAAGCCCCTGCATTAGAAGAAGACATTGCTAGCCACTCTTTATGATACCCAAATTCCCAGAGACGTTTAAGAGGGCCTTGCAGAATCAAAATGTAAGAGTGTTGTCCTTGATGAGGCGCACACATTAGAGAAAAATTCAACATGGGAATTGACACATCTCCCCTCAAGAAAAAGAACAGTTGGACGTAAGCCGGTGTTTTCAGTAAAGCAGAATTCATATGGAAGTATAAGCAGATTTAAAGCACGACTTGTGGCCAAAGGATTCATAAAATGGTGTTGACTATGAGGAGACATTTGCTCCAATTGCAAAGCTTAGTTCAATCAAAGTCTTGCTATCTCTTGCAGCAAACCTAGAATGGCCTCTCTACCAACTTGATGTAAAAAATGCCTTCTTTAACGGAGATCTTGAGGAGGAAGAGTTTATGGACATAGGAAAATTTCGGACAGGTATGTTGACTTAAGAAGTCCTTGTATGGACTTAAACAATCTCCACGTGCATGGTTTGCGAGATTTACCCAAGTTGTTAAGAGTCACAGATTTATGCAATGTCAAACCGATCATACTGTGTTAATCAAAAGAAACTCTAAAGGTAAGAGAGCCATACTAACAGTTTATGATGATGACATTGTCTTGACGGGTGATCACTTGGAGCAGATTGTTGTAATTAAGTTTTTGGCAAGGGAGTTTGAAATCAAGGATTTGGGTCAACTTAGATATTTCCTAGGCATGGAAGTTGCTTGTTCAAAACAAGGAATTTCTCTCTCTCAGAGAAAATATACCCTGAACCACTTAAGAGAAACAGGAATGTTGGGGTGTAAGCCTACTGACACACCTCTTGATGTGGCCAGTAAAGCAGAATTGGAGGAAGACAGTCCTTTAACAGACAAAGGAAGATACCAAAGACTAGTGGGTAAGTTAATTTACCTAGCTCATACTGCCCTAATATCAGCTTTGCAGTTGGTCTTGTCAGTATATCTATGAATAAGCCAACTAAGAGACATCTAGAAGCTGTTCTACGTATCCTATGTTATCGCAAGAAGAGTCCAGGACATGGATCTTTGGAAGATCGAAGGTCTACTACTGATTATTGCACATTCCTCTGGGGGAATCTATCACATAGCGCAGCAAAAAGCAACAAGTAGTAGCAAGAAGCAGTGCAGAGGTTGAGTTTAGAGCAATATGCCATGGTATATGCGAGGGAATACGGGTAGAGAGAATGGTAAAAGAACTGGGGGTCAACATGGAAGCATGTATTGTCTTGTATTGTGAAAACAAGGCAGTAATCAATATTGCAAAAAGTCCTGTTCATCATGATCAAACGAAGCATGCGTAGATCGATCGTCATTTCATCAAGAAGAAGCTAGAGGGAGGAAGATTCAAGTTTTGGTATATATCCTCAAGTCAGCAGACTGTAGACATTCTCACTAAAGCTATACCTAAAGCAAGCTCTGAGAGTTTGAAGTCCAAGTTGGATATGCTTGACATACATAACCTAGCGTAAGGGGGAGGGAGGAAATATGAGTAAGATTAGTGGGATTGTTATCCCACGATTTTAGGAATGAGCAAGATCTGTGGAAGTCCATAATTGAAGGAACTAGCCAAACTAGATTAAATTTGTGATTGATTCACGGCCAACTGTTAAGATTGTTTCCTTGATTTAGGTCATCTGTTTTAATTCTGTGATTAGGGCTACTGCTTATTTAGGTTATATATATGCCTTTGCTGGTTGTAGTTGTAAGTCAAGAAGTTATGGAATAAATCAGAAAGCACTCCAAAATCTTCAATGGCCATTGATGATATTTGTTCCTCTCAAACCGATGTCTCAGTCTCTCCTAATCATATGATAAGTAGTCTCATTTCCTTACCAATGTGAACATTTTGGAAATCTCATGATTCATATTGTCGACAGAAACAAACCTACCTACCATGGTCATTGATGATATTTGTTCCCCTCAAAATGATGTCTTATTCTCACCTAGTATTCCCACTATGTTGTTGTTGTTGGTTAGTTAGTTGACACTAATTTATAAGAATAATTTTCTAAATCTAGTCCTGTTATGTGGGACAACTCCTTTGCTTTTGAAAGCTACAATGCCTTCTATCCCTATTCCATCTTCTTATAACCAAAAAACTCATGCTCCATCCCCCGTCCATGCAACGACCTGGCAGTAAGTTTATGTTTCCTAAGAAGCTTCATTCTGATGTGTCTGTTACAAAGCTTGAATAGTTATTCTTGGGTAAAACAAGAGTGTGGCCTTGATTACAATAAGGCCTTTAAGTAGAAAAAAAGATCATGATGCAAAAAAAAAAAAAAACTAACCCCCATTGCGTCTTAATTATGGTGGTTATGATTAATGATTATCAAGAATGAAATCATCCACAAAGATATTACGAAAGAAATTTATGTCAAATTACCTTCTGGCATGCCTACTTCCATTAATGTTTTATGCAAATTCAAAAGCTCAATGATTTGAAAAATTTCAATCCACTTTCCTCTTTCATTTACTCTAAGTTATATGACTAGTCATCTTTCTTATTAAAGGGTATCTAAGGGTGTATTCGTCTACCTTTTTATGTTAATCTCATTGTTGTCGCAGAACCTAATACAACCATCTTTAAAATTCAAAATGCTAGTTTACAAACAAATCTAATCTATAGTCCTTTCTGCTCAATCCTTATTTTCAAATTGGCCAACATCGATAAAAGGATTTAAGGCACGGCTAGCTTGGGTTAGCATCCTTAAATTGTTACATTCCACTTTTCATATGAAAAACCTTAGGCAATTCACCTATTTCTAGGAGTTGCAAGTATATAGGCATGGAACTGGGCCAGGTCAGGTGCAAGCCCTAACCCCACAAGAGGCAACTCCTACCCAGTTCAAAGTGTTGTCAGGCTAAAGCATCACAAACCATGCCTGAGGACACTCTTGCTCCCAAAACGACATCATTTTTGTTTTACTTTCCAAAACATCATTTGGATTTGAGTTTCTTAACTTAAAGACCAGAACAATGTCATTTTAGGGAGAGTACGGACCATTCATATTGGGCTTTGATCTAGCCCACCAAGTCCGAACTAACGTAAAACCATACCGGGCTTAAAATAACATCCCCATAAGTAAAAACTCAATCTGAAGTTTTATTTTGGCAAGTAATCTCAAGGTATCTTCTCAAATAGTACAAATATACACTAGATTTGGTTTAGTTAAATGAACACTAGCACCACTTTTGGCTCAAATACATGCTACCAACAATAGTGTCATTAAAAGTTGCTACGAATCTTAGCTACCATGAAAACATGAAGCACATAGAAATCATTTGTTATGCTATTCGGAAATATTTCACTAATCTAAAAGGGTGTCATTAGGTTTAGTTTATATGTTTATATCATTAGAGGAATACAAGTTAATACCAACATTTTAAATTAAGAGATCTAAAGTATTCCAAGAAAGAATATTCAATTAATTACTCAGTATAAAATGCACATAATCAAGGTTTCAAATTGTGATTGCAATTGTGATCGTTGCTACATTATGAATTTTGCAATAATGGTTATTGGGCAAGTTATATTGTGGATTATTTCACACATTGCAAAATTTTTGAAGTATATAACTTATCATTATAAACTAAACTACTTTCTCAGTGTTTAATGTTTAAACTTATTTTAACAGTAATTTGAATGCCATTATCATTAATATAATTATAATAGACTTAAATATTCAAATTAATTGTTATCTAACTAAAATAAAATATTAAGTGTTGTAAGAAAACTCACTACTACAAATATTAATAAGTTAATAGAATTAGCTATTAATAATTAATAGTTACTTAAGTATAACAATTAATAAAAGTGAGAATATAATCCTTAAAAAATAGAGGCAAACTCATTCTCTACATATGGAAATAATTTAGTGTGATTAATCCACGTTAATTTTCTAGGAGCATTATAACAATATGGTTTTCCTTCCTATCCAAAAGTCGAAATTCCTTCCCCATCTTCTCCACCTCTCTTTCTCTCTATTTTGTCAAAATAAAAACTCTGGAATTCCCAATATCTTCATTTTTTAATGTTATCCTTCTTCATCTCCTCATTTCTCTCTGGCTCTATATTATCTCAAAATTTAAACCACAAAATCCCCCAAATCTTGTTTCCATCTCGGAATCCCCAAATCTTTGTTCCTTAGTTATCAACTTGTCTTTTAGTTTGTTATGGCAATTTTAACCCTCAATTCACAAGTTAGTTTCTTTTCTTCAAATATTTTCCTTTCTCTGTTTATTCCTTCAATTCCTTCTCTTTCCAAATTGTAGTTATGCAACAAAATAGATGGTGCAGATCATTTTCAACACAAAAGATGCAACAAAGCACCATTCGTTGCTACAACCAGATGTGAAATTGTATCACATCATTTATGCAAAAACAACTAGGACCATAACCACATTGTTGCGATTGCAAATACGGTTGCAGTCTGCATTTAAAACAATGCACATAATATTCCTATACAAGATATGTATAATAATACTAAATATTACTAGAACTCTACAATATTCTTTAATGTCTTCAAAATCCCTCAATATGGTAAGTGGGTTTCCCATTTTGCATGTATCTTGTGCAACAAATAGCCATATCACAACCAAGATACTCCAAAATTGCAATAGCAATTTACTTATAAAAATCTTACTTTTTATTATTAATTATAATTTAACTAATAATTAATAGTTAATTCTATAACCTTATTAACATTTGTAACAGTGAGTGAGTCGGGCAAATACTTTTGAGTCACTCCAATTTCCAACAATTGCCCAATTGACACAACTTAGCACCTTTTAGATGAACAACAAGGACCATCTTTTGTAGATCAAATTACTTAATAAGCTTTTTTGTAATAGGGCTTGATGGTGTTCAAATATATTGTTTGAAAGTTTCTATAATAATTTTTCCAAATCAAACCAACAAGTAGTCCAAGCAACCCAAAAAAAAGGTGTTGCAAGCTATTAAAATTAGAATATTTGCAACCGTGAGACTCAATTTGGTGCAAATATAAAACAAACCATTGAGTTTGTTAATAAATGTTAGTGGTGCTAATTTTGATGGCCATGTAAATTTAACCCACTCTTTTTAATCACCCATATGAAATAAAAATTCAAATTGTTAAACAAATAAGAAAATTAAATAAGAAAAGAAGAATAAGCATATTACTCATGACCATAACGTCAAAAATGTTAACACTCCCACTCAACACTCAAATCCCTAAAAGCTTTCACTTACCATTTGTCAGTTTATTTAATTCTTCCCTGATGATCTTCTTCTTGTTGTCCTTTGTTTGGAAATTTCCACGATAAGTCATAGGAATTAGGACTACAATATGGTCATTCTAGGTCGACAAAAGAATTCGGTTCATGCAAAAAGAAGATGCTTATGAAGGGGACAAAGGATGGAAGGGTGCGTGATTTGAATTTGAAATAACGTGAATCTATTAGGTTTAAGTTTGTTACTGTGAGTAAAGACAATAGAATCATATGGGAACATGGTAATAGAATTATGAAAACTATCAAATAGAGGGAGTTTTGGCATGGTATGTCAATGAAATACAACTGGTTAAGTTATTGATTTGTTTCCTTTGGTTTTACTAGAGAATAGGGAGTTAATAGATGATGGTGACAACCATTCTACTAATGTTGGTACAAGTTTGGATGTGGGATTAAGTCATTTAATTGGATAATGGCAAAGGAAGGATGAGTCTCTTGCAATCGAATGAGCTTCGTGCTTGAGAAACTTAATAAACAATTTGAAGATGAAAATTTGCAAAAGCCAACAAATTGAGAAGAGGAAGTTTATGGGTTTTGGGGCTTTGGATATCAAGATGAGTTTTTGGTGTTTTTTTTTTTAGGGTCATAAGTAATATGTTTCTTCTTATCTTATTGAAATTCTTTTACGTATTTAACAATTTTATTTTATTTCCCACATGTAATGGGATGCCGTCAACTTACATGGTGCTTCACATCAAGATCACTAGTGGCATGTTATTTACCATCTAAGCTATAAAAATTTATACATTAATTTCATTTTTTTCATAAGCTCAAACTAATATTGAAATATTGAGGAAGCTTTTGGATTTAGTAACAAGCTAACCTTAAAGGTAAACTTGTGGACTAATATTTAATCAACAAGTATGGTAGAACGCTGATCTAAGTACAATTGCTTTGATCGCTGTGGAAATCAAAAAATTGTGAAAGTGTAAAGAGAGAAGGAACACAAGGTTTATGTGGCTCAACCTTAAGGCCCACATCCATGGACATATAAAACAAAGGTACAAAAGTGTTATTAATTAGGTTTATCACATGCTAATACTAATATCTCAAAAATAAGACACCTAAGTTATTCCAACATAGGAATATTTAAGTAATGTTCCTATATAAAGATAGGAATAATATTCCTATTTAAGGATAAAATAATATTCAATCATATTAGATAAAAACATGAATTCCATCAACAACGAAAGTGTTCCATGATTTATCATTAAGAAACCAGTAAAATCATTCTTTTGATATGACTCTCAACAAAACAATAATCATTGCCAAACCTACAACTTATCATATTTATCCTTGTCATTTGACTTGAATTTAATCGTTTTTGGAAACCCTCTTGCCATTAAGAATATGGCCATAAGGTTTTCCCTCCAATGATAAAATGTGGGCTTTAGGAGAGTATAATGGCCTTATTTAGATAGTTGGAGTGATAAAATTTAGATAAGATTCAAAAAAAAGAAAAGAAAAGAAAAGATCTCTTGGTCAAGAATTTCTATTATATATAGAGAGAGTACAAGTCAATTTTGTCCTTAAATTGGCCAAGCTACAATATAGAGATATGTTTCAAGAATTTCTATTATGTATAGAGAGAGTACAAGTCAATTTTGTTCTTAAATTGACCAAGTTACCATATAGAGATATGTCCTCCAACTAGTATATCCTAATCAAGAAAAAGCACGAGAATAGAACTATAAATTGCACAAGCTCTATTGGCTCTGAATGACCATTTAACTCCCTACATTCAGAGTTCGATAAATTGTAAAATATGTTGTCTTCACATAACCAACTAATTCTTTTGTCATGCTCCCTCAACTTTTTGTTGCTAAATCCACAAGCGTCAATTTGTTGACAAGGAATTATGGTGCTACGGATCATAGATTTGGTGAATATTAGGAATATATAGAGTGGTTAAGATATGTGTTGAAGTGATGAGTTGGCACTTATAACCAAGCAAATCTTGTGTTTTCTTTCTTTCCCCTCTTTCTCATTTATTTTATTTCTAAAATTCATAATTAAAGATAAACCAAAACACTACAAGCAAATAGACAAGCAAACTTTACTATATGTTCATGAAAGAAACTAGGTTCTATTTAGCTAGGCAATAAGTTCACAAAAAAATGGAATCACTACCAAATGAAAAACAAGGTAAAACATGAATCATAAAGTTTATCTTACCTTGAGATCAAAAACAAATTGTTTGTTCCCGAAGTTGACTTCAACCCTGCCAAATTGAAATGAAATAAGCGTCAACACTAATTGCACTATATGACAACATAAAAAGTGAACATAATTAAACATCAAATTAACATAAAGCTATGATACTAATCATGTTCATTTAAGACAACACAACTTTGGGAGACACTAAAATGTGATTTCTTTGCAACTAATATACGGGTAGACAACAAGTTGAAGGAAGAAAAGATTTATTAGTGGTTGGCCAGCTTAATCCTATAACAGAGATATCATAATGCCAACATAACATCCAACTTCTTGTAAATGTCAAAGACATAACAATCACAAAGAAAAAGGAAACTAGATTTGTCATTGCACTGCAATAATATTCCAATAGCATTACTAGTTTTCTGCAAATTACAAGACATCAAAAAGAATGAAATGTGAAAACTCAAAGTATTTAAGAAAAGAGGTTGTAATGTGAACTATTTATCTAGGAAAGCAACCCTAATGAAGACATTCATGTCAAAAGACTCAATTACAAAATTCACTCAACTACCATTCTATATATATATCCATCTCACTAATGTGTATGCTAACTTGCAAAAAAGTGTGTATGCTAACTTGCAAAAAGGAACCAACACATAAACATTGATAAGTAGGACTAAAATTGATAAAGGAAATAGGACCAATCAAATAGCACGAAAAGAAATTGCAGGAGATGATAACATGAGTTTATATTATTTTTGGAATTCCAATGAGCCAAAAGAATTTAAGAAATTGACTAAGGAGCCCCTGAACTTGTGTAATATGTGCTTGCATGTCCCTAAACTTAGAAAATGTTCAATCAAACTTTTGAAATTGTTTATGTCATGCAAATATCCTTATATTTCTTAAAATCGAGAAAAAAATATTATCAATAGAAATAATCAATAGTGTCTTCTAAAGGCCATATAAATAAATTTAGCAATTCAGTTACAACAATTATTGATTATTATCTCTCTGGAGCTCAAATGAATTGAATTTTCAATGTCAAAAGGTCAATATTATTTAATTCAAGAGGCTTAGTTATTGTAAAGTTGCTAAAAAGTTTACGGGTTCCAAAATGCTCTATCCAACAAAAAGTTATCACTTTATAATTCACTAAGAAATGAATTGAATCACAATAAGCTAAGAGCTTAATCAAATAATCTAAAGCACGACCGATTGCTCGATTGAGTGTGAGTGATCGTATATTTGTTTTACACCTTCTTTCCACAGTTGGCCTTTTAAGTGTCCAAATCCCCCACTAGAAATGAGTGAAGGATATGATAAAAACAAAAGGATAATAATTACAAAGAAGCAATCTAAGAGGATTTCCTTCTACATTACAACCTTATATTACCTACACTACTATCAACAAATTGTTGCAAGCTAGCAGATGCTAAATCTAAAATGTTAAAACCTCTTTCACTAAATTGAGAAGCATTGTACTATGAGTTACAAAAAACATCAAATAAATATTTAAAAGCACAAGCACATACTCCTCATTTTGGCTGTGAACAGCAACTGTTGGAAAGAAGGGACTCTTCATGTTCTTGGAGATTGTCCCAACTATGGTCCCATTTTTACTGAACTCAATGTAAAATATGAAAAGTAACATGTAAAAGTAAGGATTATGTTTGAAGAAATTGCAAGTTACAATTGAAATAAGGTTATAATCCTTCGGCAACACCACCACATACTAACTAGAGTAGGCAGCTGTCTTACGTGAAAAAGAATTCCTGAGAAGCATAGTTTATACCAGCACCAACTGTATCTTTCGCAGTAAATGTTGGACCAAATGGCTCACCCTTCCCTTGCCCTCGATAGATATGTCCATCATCCCCGTGATATCCGCAGCTATTTGCTTCCCAACTGCCAGATATAATAAATAAAATGAAAGGGTCAAGAACAAACAAATGGCAAGAAGAAAAAACTTGATTGTAACAATGACGTGTTAGAGAAAGCACTACAATCTAAGCATTGAAACAATACAATTGAATGTTAAAAAACATTCACTAGAATTTTCAAAAAGGTCAATGTGGCAACCTGAAAATCATAACAGCAACCTCACCAAATTTTAGCATTGAAAAACACTCAATATGAGAAACTCTAGCAGAACATTACTGACCAAGTACTTCAAACAGTTAGATCATGTCCTTTGGCAATCACATATAAAATCACACTAAATAGATCAATATCAGACAGGAGATAATGAGTTTGAACATTTCAATCTCCTCTTTTGTTATTGATTGAAATAGTTTATTACACATCACAATCTTCCCCCATTAGAGATTGATATTAAGCACTTCAATAGCTTTGACTTTTTACTACCCCCTGGCATAGAATAATTAGAATCTAATTCAATTTGTTGTAAATATTATCAAACAAAAAAAAAAGAGCAAGAAAATGTAGTATGAGAGGACAATAGGAATTTAGTTCAAGGAAAAATGCTAAGCAGATGGTTAATTTTCGTGAATTAGTTATTCAATTGCACACACTTGAAAGTAGAAAGCAACGACAAGCGCAAACAACTAACTTTCTGGAAAGCTCATCCTCATTCTCCTTTCATATGCTAATCTAAGGGAGTAAATCATTGAAAACTTGCAACTTTCTTTTGAAATCAAAATTTGACTTTCTCCACAATTAAAACAGAGTCGTCTTGTAAAAATCAGTTGGATTTTGTTTTCCTTTCCTCCAACATTCAACTGCCAGTACCCCACCACAAACCTTCTCCCGAGAAATAATTTTTTTTCATACTAACCAAACACTAGAATTTGAATTGAGTTCTCCTCTATTTGCTTGCTCAATTAAAGAAAGAGTAAAAAATCAAATCAAAATCTAAATGTAACAGTAGAAAAAAATTTACCCAGGCTGCCTGCGCATCTTAAAGGTGTCATTAGTGAAGCCAATGGCAATCTGGCCTTTGGCACCAGCATTCTTCACATAAATCTCGAAGTAATAAACGAGTCTTTTGACCGGCGCAGGCTTATTGGCTTGGACAACGCCAACATCGTGGCCGTGAAGGTTGACAGTGGGGTACTTGATGGAAAGCTTATCGGTAGAAACCACTAGAAACCCTCCGGAACTGTTAATTGTGTTAAGCTCCGTCGGCTCCTCCTCATGTTCATCCTCCATCACATGCCGCGAGCGGCGTCTCGCCAGCTCAAGAAAATACCTGCCCGGATCTTGCCGTTGAACGGAAGTGTTATCTGTAGAATTGATGTTGATGTTGTTGACGTTGTTGCTGTTGTTGTTATCGTTGGGGATCATTTTGGAAACCCTAAGAGAGAATGGAGAGGTTGCTTAATGAATCATCTACTTAGAATTGGGTTTGATTACCGGTTTTTCACTTCTTGAAGAAAAAATAAAGGTTTACAAAGTGGAGTGTTTCTTTTGGTGCATCCCGCTCTGCATTTACGGTTCGATGACGGTTGATTGCATGTCACGTGACTGACTCTAGTCAACTTGTTACCAAATCCTCATTTCCGCACCATGCTTCCTGCTTACGCCCATGGCATTCCACTAATCACCTGTAGAAACGCTTCCTGCACCTACACATGTTTTGAGAACAAATCCTCTCATCCACTTTACCAATTCCTAATTATTATGAGTTAATTCACGCATTTAAATGAAGCAGAAAAAAATATATGAATGAGATGAGATAGAATACAGTAAGAATTAACTAAGGAGAATAGAAGACCTCATCTTCATATTATCTATCTTTTCCTTCTTCAGTTTAATCGGAATATAATTGAAGTCTTCAAATTATAAGTAACTAACATTTAAATATCATTTATACCATTAAATAAAGAGATCCTTAAATTTACACAATAAAACTTAATTATTAATAATAATTTATTTTTATGATTCAAAAATAACAATATGAATTTATTCAATTTTCATGAAGTCATTTTAGGGGGAAAAAAATGCATTACGTCTTTGTTGAGTATGATGGAAAATCAAGCTATAAATAACACCAAAATGAAGTATTCAAGTTAATCTTTGAGTTTCAACATGATCTAAGTGAAAATGTCAGGAGATTGAGCCAAGAACAAAGAAAAACCAAGACAAATCACAAATTCAATGTAATTAAGTAAATATAATCCTTCTTTTAACCTTATCTTCTTTATTTTAATATTTTAGGAGCTTAAAATGTATTATCATATTACTTAATGCATATACTTTTTTCTTTATCAAGAAAAATTTTGTTTTAATATTACAAAAAAAGAACTCTTGATCATCAAAGTAGTTTTATGGAAGGCCAAAACTAAATTTTGAACCTCAACATTATAACATAATATAACTTAAATCCAAATATTTTGAAGCATTCAAATTAAACCCTAACTTTTTCAAAACATTTAAAACAAACCCTAAATTGACAAAAAATTCGACGGGATCAACTCCTTGTCAGTTAAATGGCATGTCGATGTTGATATGACATTATTTTTATATTTTTAAATAGAAGTGAGCGTCACTGCTATATAATTAATTTTTTAAATTAATCAAAAAGTGGTCCCACATCTACATGGCAACATGGTCACTGTCTAAAATGTCCCACAGTCTAAAATATAATAAACGTGGCCCTCTTTGCAACGTGACAAGTGTGACATTTTAGACTAAAGCCCACTTTTATTTAAAAATAAAATAATGTCAAATCAGCATTGACATGATGTTTAACTGACAAGGGGTTAACCCATTAAATTTTTCATTCACTTAAGGCTTGCTTTGAATGTTTTAAAAACTTTAGGGTTTAATTTGAATACTTAGAAATATTAAGGTCTATTTTATATTCTATTTTAAACGTTGAGATTCAAAATACACTTTTAGCCTTTTACAGGACTTAGGTTGATCTATATTGGTGATAATTAATCTTTTTTATGGTTTTAGACTTTAGATTATTTTTGAAAGGCATAGTGGTTAACCTATAAAAAGATAGGTTGATCAATCAAGTATTTGCATATCGATCGGTTAAACATTGTTTAGGTTGACTAAATGCCTCAAGTATAAGTTAGATTTTTTATATGGTATTTACATGCCTTGATTTTCTACGACATAGATCAACCAATGCAACAACTAGGGGTGTTATTATAGTTTAATTGAAAATAATGATGATCAAACTAACAATTAATATTCATTGAGTTTTTTAAGGTATAAATGGTCCTTCCTTTGGATATTTGACATATTTACTACATTTTGATGAGTCCTGAGCTATATTTCTAAGAGTTTTAAATCATTCAATAACTTTGTTCATTCATTTTAAAGCAATGTGAGCCCTCATGCATTAAAGTGAGGAATCAGGATACATTTTTAGCTGTAATCTTCATTTGAATTGTTTTTAGTGCAATTGAATGAAAATTAAATGATATGTTTGCTCTTCACTTTCAAGGAAGACATGTAATAGGTTACTCTTCATCTAAGGAAGGAAAGATGTAGTTGCAAGGTTTATCCTCACCTTAATAAGAAAGAGTATAAAGGTGAGGGAAAACCTAAGTGAAATTTAAGAAGTAGATGTTGGATGATAAGCATACTAAATTTCATGCTTTCCTCCTATAATATTTGGTATTTTACATTTATTTTAGGTCTAAGATACTCATTAGTCTTATATTTTGATTTAGGATACAAATGGAGATATTAAGGGAAATTAATGATAATTGAGCAATCTTGGATAACTTTGACAATGCTCTTTAAAATTTTTTAAAAGTAAAAAATATATTAAAATTCCTAAAGATAAGCACATAATTCCAAGTTTTCTATCAGTACAAGGTATTGCTACATTTTGTAAAAACTATAAATAAACAATATCGAGACAACTGATATGAGAGCTATAAATCTTTTAGCCAATGATCTCATATACTCTTGAAGAAAAAAGTTCTTAAGCTATAAGATCTTTAATTAGGAGTATTATAGAATCCTAATGCTAATGCGAGTGACATTATTTTAGGGTGCATTCCTATAGTTGCATCTTTGTGTATTAACTACATATTCCAATCCATTGCTAGGCTTTGGTTAAATTGTAAAAAATTAGCCTAGCTATTATGATTTCCCTTATCTAGCTCCTTAATCCCAATATTAACTCATGGCCTATCTCCAAATAGCTGTAAAGAACTCATAATTAAAGAAAAGATGGCTTATGGATTCGTATTTCAGATCGGAGAGGCATTAGAAGCTATTGAGTTTAATTCCCTTTATCCTATCCTGAGTTTAGAGTTTATTGTTAACTACCAACCATTGTATAAATGTTGCTTTAGGACTATAATCATGATCCTATACTAACATATGTCAAGTCACTTTAGTAAAGGGAGGTTTGAATAGGTTTATGTAAGTTTTGTTTGAGAAAACACAGGAAGCATGGTCACTCTTAAGTAATTCTCTCTTTATTATCCATATTGGGCCTATAATTCGATCCATTAGGCAAGATATCAGTGAAGCCCCTCAATTGACAACTCTAATTCCTTCCTCTCACTATTTCTTCAACCTTGTCTTGGATAAGAATCAAAAGCTTAAGTTATTGGAAGCAAGGGTGTTTATATAAGGGGGCATGCTTTTGCCAATTATTAAACTAAAAGGAAGTATACTTTTCATCACCTATGGTATTTTATGATATTCCAATGTATTGTGTTTCTTAATTTTAGCATTTACATTAGAGCGTAAGAGGAATTAACATGAGGTTTAATGCCCCAAAGGTTTTCCCCATCTAGGTAGTAACTATCTATCTATTAGACCTAAAGGGATTCCTTGCCCACTAGAATTTTATAAATCCTTTTAACTAATAGCATGTTATTGAATAACTGATAGAGTTTATCCCCAACCCTCCTTTTTCTATCAACATCAAATAAAGGTTGACAATCTTCATTTGAGAGTCTAGGCGTAGTAATTGGAACTTCAAGATATTTAAAGGGGCATCTCAAATTTCAAGCCTACAATGGATGTCAAAATTCAACCTAGATGGGGTTATTGCTTGAGTAAAAAATGTAGCTCTTTTTAAAGTTGATTTTGAGATTTGACATGTCATTGAATTTTTTTATAGCTTTTATAAGCAATATAAAAACCCGCATCAGTAGTACATAATAAAACAATATCATCAGTAAAAGAAAAGTGAATGATCTTATTATTTTTTCCATTCGTAGTTGTAGTTAAAGATGCTTCTTTTTATGGTGTTCTTGTCAATCATCCTTGAGCGCACCTCCATGCAAATTATGAGTAGGTAGGAGGATAAAAGATCCCCTTAGCTTAATCCTTTTTATCATTTAAATGATTATGTGGTCTCTCCATTGATAAAGATGTTAAATATAGTGGATGTAATGCACATTTTGATCCATTTGATGAATATATGAGGGAATTGTTGAGAAATCGGGGTAAGTTCTAATCCTGCGTGCAACATAATAAATAACAAATCTTTTTCATATTTAATTTTTTGAAACCAAGATCACTTTAAATTCTATAAAATGATTAATGCATAAATCATAATAAAGCAAGAATCATAATTTGTACCTTACTTTGAAGCTTGATCATATTCTTGTCGTGTCCCTCAAATAGTTTTTAAAACTGGCTTATCTTAACCACTATAGTCGCACAAGTGTTCGGCCTTTAATGGTATCCACAAAATACATGAAAAGAACTCTGTAATTATTGTAGAAAGGGTTAGGCAACGAGTGCTAGCACACTTTGAGCTTAAGTCTATTTATAATACGTTCTGGACATTTTAGTAATTTAATTGAAATTAAAATTTAAATTATAATTACAAATAATTCTAATTAAATACCAATTATGCTCAAATAAGATTCAATATTTCATCTTAATACTTATTTATTAAATATTTTGTATTTATTCATAAAGTTTCTCAAACTTTACTTTCAAGTCCAACTTGATTAAAATATCTTATCTCTCTTTAGTTCGTTCTTTGTGTGTGACCTATTAGGTTCCTAAATATGTTAGGAATGGATATAAATTATAAACCTATATCATATTTAGTATTAGATAAATTAAACTCCTTTAATTTACTTTAATTTATCTTTAGTTCTCTAATTAAGCAATTTATATCCATAGATCAAGATTGACATCTGATAAACATCATGACCACCTAAATATTTAGGAATGTTAAAATAGTTTTGAGTAACCTTTTCGTGCATGATTTTTTTTGTATAACTCAATCCTTTCATCAAATAATGTTTCAATTAGACATATAGCATAGAATTAACGTTTATTCTATTTAAGTCCAATCGTGTTAATTCTCCACAATGGAACATTCTTCCTAATTATTTTAGGGTGTTGAATTCTATATTGATCACTCAACTATCTCCATATAGTTCATACTATATCCAATGACTATCGGTTGAGCTATCATTGATTAAGAGGTCATAAGTAGTATTAGAATATAATAATCTCTATATAAGATATCTTTGAAGATCTCAAGTTAAAGGATCACTTATACAATCATCATAATGAGAATTTCCATAGATATATAAGTAATGTTCCAAATGGATTTCACATATAGGGTCAGTTTAGTGAACTTGTTCCCTAATAAGCACCCATATGTTTTGTTTATCTCCATACTTTAGCCTATGAGATTGACTATTTCCTTCATAAGGGAAAACATAATATATGCTAGTATTTTATGTTGTATTAATATCCACTCTTAATATTATAATGACTATGGATAAGTTAGTAATAATACATCAATGCAATATGATCATCATAATTATATCTCATAATAATTTCATTTGCATTGTATATTTATCTTATGGATTTTATCATGTACATTTAATAATGTTTAAGATAAATAATGTTTTAAATAATTGTCATTAAACTATAACCAACCTATTGATTGTAGGGAATAAACCAATAGGAACCCTATTACTTCTAGTGATAAACCATTAGGAACCCCATTACTTCTAGTGCTTATAGTATAAAAGACCAAGCCACCTAGTCAAAGGCTTTATGAATATATATATCTTTAAAAAGTAGCTTATGATGAATTTATTGTTGTGATAATCCTTAAGCAAGTCCTAAATAAAAGGAATATTATACCCTATGTTTTTGCCCTGTATAAATGCACTTTGTCAAAGATTAATGATAGCTTTTAAAGAACTTTTAAATCTAAAGATTAGCATTTGGGAAACTATCTTGTAGATTATGTTTCAATAAGAAACATGCCTAAAATCATAGAACGTGATATGGTTTGTTTTCTTTGGGATAAGACATAAATAAGTGTTGTTAATTTTCTGAGCATGCTACAATTGGAAAAGAGTTCAATTATAGCTTGTAAAACTTGATTCCTAGCTAAATGCTAGGATTTTTGGAAGAATTTGGCATTTAGGCCATCCGATCTTGGTGCTTTGTTAGGATTTATGCTTTATAAGGTAGCCTTTATGTCATCCTTTTTGAATTGGGTAGTTAAGCTTCCAACTTTCACTTTATTGATCTTTTTTAGGATGTTGGCCTTAACTTTTTCTCACTTTTGATGTTGCTCTTATTTTAGTTTTAAAATAAAAGAAGACATCTTCCTTTAGATTAGTTTAAGTCATGAACACAGCTACATTAGGACTCAGTAGGGAAATAATTTTATCAAGGTTTTTCCTAATAAGTATGGCATTACGAAAGTAACTAGAATTGTTGACACCTTTTTAAAACCAAATTACCTTTGATTTATACCTAAGAACCTAGGAGTGGCACTATAAAGCTTGGATGTAAATAATTAAAGCTTCCTTCTTTAATTGCATTAGATTTACATTTCTAGGATCAACATAACTTCTTACTTGTGCTATGTCCAGAACTTGTCTCTTATCCTTTATATTTTCCAAAGTGCAATTAACTCTTCTCCTGTTCAAAATTTTAAGTTCCGCCATTATGTCGTTGCTAACAAATACCACTCTTTTTTTGTTTTGGATCTTCCAAATCATTCTCACAGGAGATTCGGACCATTTCTTTCAAATCCTTTGATAAAAAGATTCATTATCTTTTTTTCATCATTTTTTATTTGTGCCTTTTTCTAGAACAAAAAAATCTAAGAGGATGTTCTTCTCTTGTTTTGTTATACATTTCCCCTTTTTATAAAGATTGAGAAATTAACATACTACAACTTTAATCAGTTGATTACTTTTCATGAAAATGATTAAAATCTTATGCAAATAAGCTTTATATAATCCCTTCAATTTAAAGGGTTAAAATTATTAAAGAAATAAATGAAAAGGAAAGTAAATTTTGTTTTTAATATGGTTAATATGCAAGAAAAGAAAGGAAATGGCTTAGATTGGTTCTATAGGGGTAAAAACTGAGATAGGATTTTATACCTAAAAATTGTTATACCTAAGTGTCCTTGTCATCTTCATACCTAAATTCACTAAACATATGGTCTCAAAATGTATGCAAAAGTAGGTTCTAGCATAAATAAGCCATGTTTAATAAAACATATCAAAGACAAATGTATGAGCACAAATTTAATGAATTGCTCTTAGGCTCAAAAGCTTACATAAGTATCAAAATTTATCAAGTATTACTCATTTTCATTCAATAAAATCATTGAGATACTTTAAATAGTATAGAAAAACAATTACCATGCTTGTCTCTCTCATACATGACAATGAGACGTTATGCTAGTTAAACTAAAAACTAGATTACTACTATAACAGTGGCGAGTCTCGGTCGGTTCCATATAGAGTGTGTGTAAAGTTGTTGAAATGAAATTAATCAGTGTTTAGGTTTAAGGGGTTTTGGTTTTAGAAAATAAAATAAAGCTAACTAACAAAAGCAGTGTAAAGAAAACATGTAAAAAAATAAAAAAGTGGGGAATTCGGTAGGGACTGGTTCTTTAGTTCAATCTCGACCTATACCCTAATTAAACATATTTCAATGATTTTTCATTCTCAAACCTCTCATAGCAACTATTAATCATGGGTTAATAATTAACCTAATTTTTCTGTTAGGTAGTTTTTAATCAAGATACGATCATTAATTAATCCTAACTAACAAATAACCTAGGATACAATCTTTAGATTCAATTAGGTAGTAGCATTATGAATTAGGAAAATCGATTAATCAAGGCAACCAATAAATACGATCCGTCATTTAACCTAGGTTATGTTTATCCCTAATGATTACGAATCATTAGTCATTACACATGAATTTCAAATATGAAAATTAAGAATTATATTGAAATTCTAACAATAGGTTTGTAAATAAACGATCCAATGAACACATTCAATTCTTCTTTTCACAATACCCAACCGGTTAATACATAAATAATTGAACAATAATGAGAATACGATTATCTATACACAAAACCCAAATAAATTAATATAGGATAAGACAATCCATTTGTAAAAAGAGAAAGAAGCAATAAAAATAGTGAAATACACTTAACCCAAGTCATCAGTGTTGATGTTACTTCCGAACTGGCATCGGCATGTTTAGCCCTCCATGGGTCTCTCCCGATTGAGAGCTTTACCCCTCATCTTCTTTAAAATCAAGAGCTACGAAAAATAATTGCATAAGCCCCAAGAAATTGTCCTAATTGAAGACCTCTTATAATCTGTTGCTAATGCATCCTTTTCTATCTTACTTTTCCCCAGACTTTCGCTACTACTTTTATTTTTATTCTAACCTACACTCCAAATCCTCACGCTACTTTTAAAACCTTCTCCGTTTTCTTTCTTTTGAAACCAGCGTTGCTCCTTCGATGTCTACATTTTGCACAAAGTCTGCGTTTCACGCATATGTTGTGTTGTTGTCTACGTTTACGCACAACACGCAGACGTTGTCTAAGTTTACACTTTATACTGTCATTTCCTCCTTATACTACGTGTTTTGTTCTTCCTTGCTTTTGCATTGGCTATAGTGTCATTTTGGTGAGCTTCTTCTCCCAACTACCTTGTCTTTATTTAATTCCCATAAAACATATTGTATGGGTTGTTGACTATCATCCTAGGCTTCATTAATTAAATTAATGTTGTGTATGGCCATGCAAAATATTAAATATTCATGTATACCTTGCATGATTTGTGCACAACAACTATGAGCAACTTTGATTTATTTATGTTTCTATTTTTCTTGGCTTCTTTTTGTCTTTTAATTTACTTCTTCTTACTTCATAAAGACAAGTGAAAATTAATCTTCAGAAAATGACCTAAATATCATGCTTTCAACTCACTTTAACTTCTTTGCTTATGAATTGTGCCTAAATTCATATATGATTCAAAGTGAGTATCTTAAGCAATTTCATATCATTAATCACTAAGTGTTATGAAATAATTAAACAATCAATTAAGCACATATCAATACATTAAAAATCAAACAACTTAAGGACTATTTCTAGTCAACAATAAAAATTTTCTAATGCTACCATATGAAATTATCAATAAATGTGAATCACAGTAGTCAAGATTTAAACACAAATAATATATTTGATTGTTGAAAAATAAAGGCCTATCCTAACATGGTATATAAACAAACTCCCCCCCCCCTCCGGCACCTAAGTTATGAATTGTCCCAATATGCTCACATTCAAAAAAATTAATCAATATAAACTAATTGAAAGATTATGAGCATTTGAAACTAAATGCATAACAATATAGGTGGATATGGAGGTGTCACCATCATGATTGAAGCAAAAGCATCCAAATTCTTCTCCATTCTAAAAGTTTTATTCTCTAATCTCTATAATAAAAAATGATGCACATGTTGGATCAGTTTGCTAAAAGATACAGTGTAACATCCCATCATCGATGGGAAGGGTAAAATAGTAATTTGGAACGGGCTAGGAGTGTTTTAAAAATTGTTTGG
>JAOSBN010000003.1:21740633-21751356 GCA_027563595.1 Erythroxylum suave | reverse complement strand
GAGTTGAAATAGAAATAAAATAATGTATAAGATTAGTTTGGAGAGTTAGATATGGAAAGGTAAAATGCTCTGTTTCTCCACTGAGCATGTATGAATACTTAGGTGTTCATATGAGAGTTGATGAAGACTTAGAGATGCTCAGGAGCATAGACGTATCATCTGTCTTTCTTCAATACGTCTGCCTTTTCATTTGTGCTTCGTCTGCTTTTAGAATCATCTATGTTTGACTTCTATCGTCTGCTTTGACTTCTATAATCTATGTTTAACATCTATCGTCTTCTTTGAGTTCTATCGTCTATCTTTGACTTCTATCATCTGCTTTGACTTCTATCGTCTATGTTTGACTTCTATTGTCTGCCTTGACCTCTCGTCATCTGCCTTTCCGCATTTTGTCTGTCTTTTGCTTGCGTCTATGTTTTGCTCCCGTCTATGTTTTGTTTCTGTCTATGTTTTGTTTTCGTCTGTCTTTGAGATTCCGTCTGCCTTTAGACACTTCGTTTGTCTTTGACATATCATCTGCCTTTTGCTTCCGTCTATCTTTAGCCATCATCTGTGTTTTGAATAGTCGTCTGCTTCTGCTTTATCTACCTTTTACTTATAGGACCAAATAATATCAATTGCACTCTTTGATTTAACATGAATAGTAGATTCAAAAGTCAGAGTTAGGAGAGAAATTTGAAATGGCTCTTTAGGTTTTGAAACTTGATTCAGATGGTTTGTTGAAGTATAAACCCTGCGAACAATGCTAGTTAAATGAGGTTCGATATTTGACTGTGGGTTTGATAACCTAGATGGAAGGATACCTGGGGATTGTCATGAACATGCATTGTACATAATCTTTTCTCTATATGTGCATTTATGGACACGCATATTTGCACAGATTGTGATATATGTGTATATTATTTTGTTATAGAGGAACAATTGGAATGTTAACTTCCTAACATTGCGGGTACTTCCAGGCATTAGCTTCGGGAGTAACTTGTGAGTAACCTAGATGGTCTCACTTAATTTCTGGTTGTTTAAATTCTTTCAAAAATGACTGTATGATTGTGGCCTGAGTGTTGATTCCGGACATGGAGGTCCGATGACGGTGATATTGGATTGAGATGTTGAAGTGCTACTTGTATGTGAATGAGATGAAATAGATGCGCACTTGATATAAAATTGTCATTTGATTCTCAACATCAGTTGAATGCCAAACTTAGGCTTGATGACCCTGAAACTCTATTTGAACATTCTTATAAGATTGTGATATATGAGGTATGCAGAAACTGTTCCATTTCATAAAGTGTATGCTCAAATAAAGGCGTTGTGACTCGAGTTGCCTTTATGAAGTGCTTCCACGTAGAGCTTTGTTCTGTGATTTTCTAATTCTGATTTGGCACGTAGAGCTATGCTCCATGATTTTGTCTGATTGAGCCTGATGGGCCAATATTTGTATAAGTCTATGATAGGCACTTGGTCACTGCAATAAGAAAAAAAATGCGAGTCTTATGTGCATTACTGATGCATGATATATATATATATATATATATATATATGGTTATAAGTGTAAAATGTACAATGTGACATGGTTTGTTAAGTGTATGTGATCTCATGTGATATATGCTATGTGTAATAATGTAATGCATGAATTGAGTGAACCATCGATGATGGTTACCTCATTGAGTTCGCAAAAATCACCAAAATTGCAACGTTGGCTTTTCGAGACAGATGGACGACTCTATCGAGTGAGAGATTCTACGTGATCTTAGCATGAGAAATCTTGGCTCAATGGTCGGTCAGCTAGGATTTTTAGATGGCTTAGATAGACTTGTATATTTTCCTCATTCATATAGTACTTTTGTTCTAGGTTTAATGATGTATATATATATATATGAAGTGTTTGAAAGACAATGTAAACTTTCGAGTTGTGAAATGAAATGAGGAAAAGGATAGGTTCTAAATTGTTATGATTTCATATTGATGTTTTATAATGATAAATGACTTGATGTGAAGTTTATATAGTGATTGTTAGTAGCTCAACCTTATAATAGGATATGTGCCGGAATGACCTCCAGGCGTTTCGGTATGTACCCTGCGGCAAGGGGTGCTACACAAATGGCCCTAGACTACCATTCTTATGGAACTTAATCATGCATTTCTCACTTATATGGCCAGGTCGACAACGCCATAAATAAGATGATTTTAGGTTATCTTATTTTTGTCTTTTATTGTCATTTATATTTAAGATTGGACTGGACATATCTAATATGTAAATTCCATTGCATAATGTAGCAGTACGATACAACATTTCATTTAACTTAATTTAACAACCATTGCTTGAAAAAGTTAAATGAGAACCCGCTTTATTAAGACTTGGAACAGATACAATGTTTTTATTCACAACGGGCACATATTAGCAATTTTCCAAATTTAACTCTAGCCTACTAGGAAGATACAAAACATATGTCCCTACAACTAATGCAGCAACTCTTGATCCATTTCCCACACATAGGTCCATCTCACCCTTCTTGCTATCCCTGAGACCCTGCATATCAACACTTATGCGTGAGCCCATCTAATACCCAAACGTTATGATCAGAAATAGTATTTACCTTAATGAAAAACAACATACCTAAAGTAGATGGTGGAGCATCTAATGCATTCTTCTACTTCAGTGACTCCAGATAGGCTTTGCAGTTCCTCTTCCAATATCCTTCATTGTTGCAATGGAAGCATATTCCCTTTGGTGTTGTCTCCTTCGCCTTCTTCTTGGCTACACCTCCCACTAGTCTCTTGTACTTCTTCTTCTTCTTTTGGTTCTTCTTACAAGAACCAAAAGCCGAGTCCACCAGCATCATAGCCTCACTGCCTTTCTTGACAGTTTGCTCAGCATTTTTGAGCAAATTAATCAACTCAGGTATTGTCATGGATATTTGGTTTATCTGATAGTTAGGCACAAACTGTGAATAACTATTAGTCAAACCAGTCAGAATTAAGTCTATATCTAATTCATGATCCATAATGAAGCCCAAACTGCCTAATCTCTCAATGTATACATTCATCTTCAGCACATACTGCACTGAAGATGATCCCTCAACCATCTTAGAATGGAAAATCAACTTTGAGGTCTCGAACCTTTCAAACCAAGCTTGATCATCAAACAGTTCCCTCAGATGGTAAACTATGGTATGAGCATCCATAGCCTCATATTGCTTTTGCAGTTCTGGTGACATGGAGGCTAGCATTATACAGCTAGCCAACTCACTATCATCCAGTAGCTTCTTGTAAGCTTTCTGATCTTCATCATATGCATCGATAGTAAGGGGATGGGGAAGTAGTTCATCTAGGACATATCCTAGTTTCTCGAATTTGAGAACAATTCTCAAATTCAGTAGCCAATCTAAGAAGTTTGGTCCTGTGACTTTATTGGAATCTAACAAGGAGGGTAGGTTCACACTAGATGACATTGTGGTGATATAATAACCTAGAAGAATAAGAGAAAGTGTTAGAATGTATGCTAATGCATATCTATAAGAACTTTAATAACTTGCATTATGGGTCCCATTATTCTTATTCAAATCCATAGCCCTCACAACGAATTCGAGAAAACTTACAGTTTTCTTAGTGGGTCGATATCCGATATCACCAAAAATGACCTTATGATTGGCCTGGGTCCCGTTGCTTATCCTAAGGTGACGATTTGAGATGGTTGGGTAACCATCACGTGTGAGGAAAGTTGAAGGCTTCAATTCGTAAAAGAAATTTCAGCTTCAGCACTGGCGGGTTCGTCATGGTAAACTAAATATTTTATCTCGACGAAACTAGGGAATGTATCCAAGGATCTCTCAGGAGAAGTTCACCGCGACCAACATCTAACTTCACCGTGAAGTTTCAGGGTTGAGGTAAAAGCACCTTTCGGGAAAGGTTCACTGTGGCTGAGTCTAGCTTCACCACGACAAAACCTTCGAATCCGCAACCCTGACCCAACATTTCAACATTAATTTGTAGATACATTTCGACAACCAATAACAACTCAACTGAAAGATAAATATAAACATACACAAAAGAAACTTCTTTAATTCTTGATCTCATTACTAAATCAAAATAGAGTTTGAACATAGCTTTAATTACATTTCAACAATCCACATTAATAACTTAATACAAAACACAAAATGGATGCTCATATTTGATACGCTTATAAAGCTACCCAAATATAGTCGTCAAACTAACTTAGTTACTAGATGTAGCTATCTTAGAGTTGCCAATGTCTGGCAAGGATCAACAACCTTCTTGTTTTGCACCTGAGGAGTGAAAAATAATGGGTTAAGTTATGAAGCTCAGTGGCTAATATATTTATAGCCATTGGTAATAAACCAAAAAGTCAAACACACACACACTCACACACACACACACACACACATATACTTCTATATCTCATTTTGATGCTCCAATTCACTGCAATGGCCACATTTGGCAATGGATGGCCTATCCCCCTCTCCCTTTTTACTGCCACTAGCCATAGAGGCTTGATGAGAGACAGTTCTCATTTGTCTGGACCTACTTACATCACTGCTCTTATCCTCAGACTATACGGGGAAGGTCCTAGCACTCCTCTAATATAGGAGCACTACCTCCTTTCTTGAATTGTTCTCTACCTTTCCTCTTTCTGTTTACAATGCTCTTTATATTTTTTACATTCTCAAACCTTAATGTTGCTTCGACTAGCTCTTGAAAATCACAGAAGTTTGGTGCCACCATTTTTTCCCTGATGGATAAATGCAATCCTGCTTCAAACTAATGACACTTAGTTGCTTCACTCATCATCATCTCAACTGCATGTCAGGACAGTTGTGTAAATCTACGCTCACATTTTCTCACTATCATCTCCCTCTGGATGAGACTCAGAAATTCCCTTTGCTTCTACTGGATGTATACCTCAGACAAATATTTCTTCTTACTTGTAGTTAGGAAGTCCTTCCACGTTAACACTGGCAGTTTTCTCTGACTCCCCGGTACACTTTCCCATCAATGTAGGGCATCTTCCTATAACAAGCTCGCAGCATATTCTACCTTTTCATCATCCTCACAGTCCATTTGCTCCAATATCCTTTCTATCTTCCTCAACCATGTTTCAACTTCTTTTAGATCAGTCGTCCTATAAAAATCCACTAGCCCATACTTCCTAAGCTTATCAAATTGTTTTCCTTTCTTTGTTAGGGCTAGAGCAGAAGTTTGCAGCATCTGGCCCATGACCTGGACAAAAGCCTAAGCAAAGGCCTAAAATAGTCTAAGATCTAAGGGAGTAGGCACTTGCTCTTTTAGAAGAGGTGACTCATGCATCTGTGATCGAAGGGGCCCATTACCATGTCTTATAGAAGCCTCAGCATTTCCTGGGGCTCTAGACTCATCAATACTCTTCGCTCTTAGTGGAGAGTCAGGTGTAACAGATCCATGCAAAACTCGTTGTGTTCTTCTACAAGGTGGCACCTTACTCCGTCAATTTAAACACTAACAATTAGCTTACGTTTCATTTTAATCTTATTTCCTGCATGTATGCATGATATGCATGTCACTTAATGCAATCAATTAATTCAATAATGCAAAAAATTAATCACACGTTATAATAATTTATACCCCTACATATTCTATGCATAGGAATCCTTAAAAAGCCTAAGCTCTAATACCAAAGATGTTAGGCCCGAGTCTCGTTTCTTATCCCAATGTGACTATTTGAGACTGTCGGGTAACCATCACGTGAGAGGAAAGTTGAAGCCTTCAATTCATAAGAGAAATTTTAGCGTCAGCATTTGCAGGCTCGCTGCAGTAAACTAAATATTTTGCTGCAACAAAACTAGGGAATGTATCCAAGGAAGTCTTGGGAGAAGTTCGCCACGACCAACATCTGACTTCGCGGCTGCGAAGTTTCGGAGTTGAGGCCAAAGCACCTTTCAGGAAAGGTTCATCGTGGTCAACTCTGGCTTCGTCGTGGCGAAACCTTCGAATCCGCAGCCCTGACCAAACATTTCAACACTAATTTGTACATATGTTTCAACAACCAATAACATCCGAAAGATAAATATAAACATACACAAAAGAAACTTCTTCAATTCTTGATACCATTACTAAATCAAAATAGAGTTTGAACATAACTTTAGCTATATATCAACAATCCACATCAATAACTTAATACAAAATACAAATGGATGCTTATGTTTGATATGCTTATAAAGCTTCTCAAAATAGTTATCGAACTAACTTAGTTACTAGATGTGACTATCTTGGAGTTGCCAATGTCTTGCAAGGATCAACAACCTTCTTGTTCTGCACCTAAGGAGTGAAAAATTATAGGTTGAGCTACGAAGCTCAGTGGCTAATATATTTATAGCCATTGGTAACAACCACATAGTCAAACATATATATATATATATATATATATATATATATATATATATATGCTTCTATATCTCATTTTCATGTAGCAATTCAATCATGAAATGTTTTAGCTCAAAGACTCATAGTTAAACAAAATGTTATCACATCAGACATATCATGAATAATTAACCATCAAAACTTAACTTTTAATTGCGTATCATTCTCAACCAATCAATTGAAATGCACAAACAAATGGCTTGAGAGTCCTATGGGTCAAAATGGCGAAACCGAAGTTTACGCCATAAACAAAATGAGTCCATTTCTTAGGATCTCATATGCCACAAGCGAGAAGCTAAGAGAAGGCTTAAGATCAACGTGCAAGTGACGAATGAAATGGTTTCTCTCTTGCCAAAATATAAGGAAATTCTTATGCTCAATTCATTTCATCACATGAAATACTTTCATGCATCTTATGCTTTTTCCTCTTTTTCGATTATGCAAAATGTCATAGCATCTTTCAAGGTATGACATGAGAATACATCATAATATATTTTCCAACATTCACAATAAGTCAAATTTAAGCAATTAAGCATACATACACAAAAGTAGGTAATTTCTAACAATAACTATAGACATATTACCCAACTAATTCGTTTGGAAAATCCAACTCAATTGTGCCTTTCCTCTTACTTTGGATAAGGTTTTCTTGGTTTCCTAAATCAAACCAATTTCTCATTCAACCCACATTCAAATGTAAATTCATAAAGCTTCAATAATCAAGAATAAATAATAATTGAGCCTAGACTTAACTTACCCATAGTATATCTAAGCTAGGAAACTAAAACCTAGTTTAGAAATCCATGAAAAATTAAATGGGTTTCTCTTCTTCTCTTCTTTCTTCCAATACTAACCTATTTCTCTCTCGAATCTCTTTTGTTTTTCCACCCAAACAAGAAGAAAAGATGAAACTTACCTAAAATAAGTTGGTTTCTCTTCCTTCTTCTTCTTTCTCCTAGCTTCACGATTCCTCTTCTTCTTTTCTCTTGTTTCCCACTTTTTTTCTCCCTTCTCTCTCTCTTCTCACGATTTTCTTCTTCTTTCTTATTAAGACTACATTTGGTCTTGATTTTCCAATTTTACCTTTCATTTGTCTCTTATGACCTTTACACTAATTTAATTCTAACATCTCTAATTAATAACCTTAATTTCTATTCAAGCTTGCCAAATTAATGACTAATTTTAAAAAATAAACAATTTATTAAATAAAGAAATAAATAAATAATTAAAAAATCTTGGGGTCCAACTCCTTGGGTTTGCCCAACAAGCCACCTTAGGTCAATTGGTAGGTATCATTCATACCAATTGCATTCAATTATGCAACTATCGACTTATGCCATCAACTGTTGATTTAGCACACTCATTAGCAATATCAACTTTTGATTTATATACATCCCATGTATATTACCCAACTTTGCCTCTATCCACATTGACATTGGGTTTGCCCAACAAATTAATGACTCCAATTAGGACCAACCCATTAATCTGGAAATTTAATTTCCATGGTTTGAACATATTCATGTAGAGCAGGCTTGGGTTTGCTTAACAACCTAACAATAAAAGAACTCTGGTTCTTGCCATATCAATGGAAGGCGTAAGTCCTAATATTCAGTTGAGGGATTTGTTCTTTGGTCTCATCCATATTTTGAGCCTATGTCCTTAATAACCCTTAAAATGCATTTAATACATGTATCATACAAAAGAGGTTTAATTTAGGTTGTGACTTGTCTATGCATATGAATTTGTGATTCGATTCAACTCTGAAACCTAATCAGGTACTAGTGTTAGCCTTGGCTAATCCTAATTATGAATGTGATTCAATTAGGAACCCTAAAAGACAATTATTTTGATGTCTAGATTAAACACTTTAATCCTAGTCTATATGCCTTTATCTAGTCACACTGGAAATGCTATGCTCTACTTGGATTAATTCTAAATTAATCCCTAAGGTTTCGATAATTCCTGTACACCAATTAGTGCTCTATAATATCCCTAAGTCATCTCAAATTTACCTAAACAATTTTGGCAAATGCCAAAATTATGTTGATGGCCAAAATTGTCAAGATAAATAAGCTAACCTACTAGATACTAAAGAGACCGATTCGATGTTTGAAAATTTTCCAAAACCCTAATTTCCAATACATGCATTAAGCATGTTATTTCCATAAAATAATATATACCCCATCACATAAGAACCTTATTTAGGTCTCATAACTAAAATACATATATTATAATTCATTAAGTAAGTCAACTCCATCAACTTTCAAAAAGTTGACCAATGTTGACTTTGACTTTATTAATTAATTAAATCAAATTCAATTAATTCTGGAAAAATTCCAGAGCATTATATACATTCTAAATGTGTCTAATAAAAATTCCAAAACCTAATTCTTAGGAATTATTTATTAATAAATAGGAAAATCTAGCTCATCACATGTGTCTGACAATTGTCACATAACTTCTAAGACAAGTCATACTAATCATCATACATGCATAAGATAATCACCTTAACAACAAGTGTTATGCATCTCATACATGTGGCAACTTTTCATCTTTCATGTTCATGCACAAAATTCATTTAAAAAATTTTAGAAAAATTAATCTGGAATTTTTCATGCATGCATGTTCATTACATTTCCAGATTTTCCAGAACTTCATACATGCATCAAGCTGAAAATTAAATTCGTAATAAAATAGCAAATGTCATTAAATTGCATTTTATTTTTACATAAACATAATATAACATCTTATAAACATTTCTGGGAATGAAAAACAAAAAAAAATTATGGAATTAATACGAAATTTTCAAAGTCAGCGCATGCAATCAGTTTTCCAGAAAATCCCAGAAATCAACATATAAATAGTTTGGACATAAATTCGAAATAAAATAGGAACTAACATTCAATTGTAATTTCCTTCAGTAAAACATAATATAACATCTTATAAACACTTTTCAGAAAGAAAATCAGGAAAAAAATTTCTAGAATTTACACGAATTTTCCAAAACAACATGCAAGTTAGTTACAACCTAGCAAACACTTTGCACATGCTCAATACATCATCTATAACATGCATACACAAGCTCTGATAACACTGTTGTGTTAGGCATGGTTGTATGCATCACATGCATATAGAAGGAGTAGAAGTGTCGGAATCAAGATTTCGACACCATGACAACCCCAAAAACCCAAGATCATGCATGCATGCAAAGATATTTAAAGAACATGAAATAATTAAACATTTTTACCTTGTGTATCTCCTCCTTTCCTGTTTCTTCTCCTTGTTTAGGTGGTTGCAAAAATCAAACTCTTCCTTGATCTCCAAGAGTAGGCAAAGATGGAAGAAGAAACAATGTTTAAGGGTTTTTAGAACACAAAACTTGATGAATTCAAGTAGATGTTCAAGATGATGAAAGTAGGTCAAGGATATTGTTGCATGCACCGTTCATACAACAATTATATGAATTGTAAGAACAAGACTCAAGACACCTCTCACTCTCTCTAGAACTCTTCTAGAACCTTTCTTTATCAATTGAGTGTGTAAGAAGTGAAGGAAGCTTGCGTACATACGTGAAGAACTCACTTATATATCATTTCGTGCCCTCTGTCACGATCGTGGCCATGGCCTCTTAAAATTGGGCTTGCCTTCGGCTATGATCATGGCCTTTAAATAAGGTCATACACACTTGCATGTGACCCTTAGATTCTCAATTATTTTAGGCAATTGGATTAACTCTTAATTCAATCAAATCATGAAGAATTTCATGATGCCATTTTACCAAAATCTAAGTGGATTAACAAATGAACTCTTCGATAGTTAATTATCCAACTTATGAACCTTTCCATAGATAATTACCATGCAGTCCTTTCATCATACTATACCCCACTTGGTTTGAAGTATGGGTTATGTGTCAACTCCCACTAAACTGACTACGTCACATCTAGTCCAAGTGATATTAGTTCTTGTGCTAGGATCTAATTACTCTATGTGTCATTAAAGACTCTCTTCATGACACATAACTTCTCTGGCTAGAGATTCCAGAGTAATGACCCCAACAAGAGGCTGTGGGTATCATCTCCTTCTATCAGGAGTGGTGAATCCTTTATTGGCTATCCAATTACCTTCGAATAATAATAACTGTACCCAATCACCACCCTAAGAGCATCCTCATCTTAAGCTAACAAGGAATGATGTCAAAACAAAGGATTTATATCCCAGATATCCTTGATTATCTCAAGTCTAAGGATATTTGCACCATTGCTATGATGAGATTAATCGTTGACATTTGATAGATCATCCATATGATAAT
>JAOSBN010000003.1:21715875-21731323 GCA_027563595.1 Erythroxylum suave | reverse complement strand
GTAGGTTAGGTTTGAGCTTAATTTGTGTTTATTGCATTTTTGTGATTATTGAAGTTTATGAATTTTATTAGAATGTTAATTTAATGGGTTGGATTTTTGCAAACGATTTAGGTGGGTAATGTATTCATAGTTATTGTGTGATTGGGCAAATTCTTGCCTATGTGTGTGTATGTTGATTTGCTTGCCTATGTGTGTGTATCTCCATAAAATTTTTTTATCCATTAGGGTTGATATGGAAAATATTAATGGAAAGAAAGTGAGGGAAACATCTGGAAGAGCATGAATTAGTTGTTTTACTGAACATACTTCGGTATTTTTATCATATCTTGATCTATAGAGCTCCGAATGAGATGATTATTGTTTTAAAATAAACTAGAGACATGGAGCTACAATTATTTTGAAGAATTCAATTTGTGATTCTACTGTCTGGACTGATTTTGGCTAGAGAGATCCCATAGAAATAACTTTATAAGATAATACGGTCACGTCTTATGATATTTCAGATAGTTGGGCTCTAGAAACGGGGTTCAGCATCTTGTGGTATTAGAGCCTAGGTTTTTCCTAGGATTAGAATGCATAGTGGCATGAATTTTTATACTGTGTGACAAATTGTTTGCTTTGTAAATTGATTGATTGCATTAAGTGACATGCATATCATGCATATATGTAGGAAATTGGATTAAAACGAAATGTAAGCTAATCGTTAGTGGTTTAATTGAAGGAGTAAGATGCCACCTCATGGAAGGACACAAGGAGTTTTGCAAGGATCAATTGAACCTGACTCTCCGCCAAGAGAGGAGAGTATTGATAAGTCTATAGCCCTAAAAAATGCTGAGGCTTCTGTAGGGCAAGGTAGTGAACCCTTTTGATCACAGACGTGGGAGTCTCCTCTTCCGCAGGAGCAAGTGCCTACATCATTGGATCCGATGATGTTTCAGGCATTTGTCCAGGCCATGATCTAAATGCCACAAACTTCTGCTCTGGCCCCAAATAAGAAAGGGAAACAGTTTGACAAGCTGAGGAAGTATGAAGCAGTAGATTTCTATAAGACAACGGATCCAGAAGAAGCCGAGACTTGGTTGAGAAAGACCGAGAGGATACTGGATCAGATGGATTGTGAGGATGATGAGAAAGTTTTGTATGCTGTAAGCTTGCTACAAGGAGATACTCTGCATTGGTGGGAGAGTGTGCCAGGGAGTCAGTTGAAACCGTCAGTGCTCACATGTAAAGATTTCTTAACAATGTATAAGAAGAAGTATTTGTCTAAAGTGAATATCCATCAGAAGCAGAGGGAATTTCTGAGTCTTACACAGAGGGAGACGATAGTGAGCGAGTATGAGCGCCGGTTTACGCCAGCTATCCAGATATGCAGCTGAGATGATGATGAATGAGGTGGCTAAGTATCGTAGATTTGAATCGAGATTGCGTTTGGCCATCAGAGAAAAGGTAGTGGCGCAAAACTTTTGTGATTTCTAGTAGTTGGTTGAAGCAGTGCTAAGGGTCGAGAATGTGGAGAATATCAAGAATGTAGTGAATAGAAAGAGAAAGGGAAGAGAACAGTTTAGGAGGGGAGGTAGTACTCCTATTTCAGAAAAGAGTGCCAGGACTTTCCCTATGCAGTCTGAGGAGAGGAGCAGCGGTGCAAGTAAATCTAGGCAGTTAAGAACCGTTTCTCAGCAGGCCTCAATGACTTGAGGCAGCAGAAGGGGAGGGGGAGATAAGTCGTCCATCCCCAAATTTGATCACTGTGAGAAACTTCATAGAGGGGAGTGCTACCGATTGACAAGGGCTTGCTTCAACTATAGGGAAAAAGGACATATAGTTAGAGAGTGCCCTCAGTATACAAGGCAGGAGAAAACTCAAATGCAAGCTTCAAGGAGGGCTAAGACTAGGGGACAGAAGATGACAACTGAAGTGGGCAGTTCTAATGTGACCAAGAAGGTGAACCCTCCAGGAAGACTGAGGGGACAAGCACCAGCTAGAGTATTTGCAATGACACTGGAGGAGACATAAATCGCTCCAGAAGTTGTGACTGGTACGGTTACATTATTTGATGATAATATTGTTTTTTTAATCCGATTTCTACTCATTAGTTTATTTCATCAAGTAGAACGGTGCATGGTAGAGAACTGAGCCCATTGGATACTCCTTTGATGGTTGGTACTTCAATCGGCTAGTATATTATTATCAATTAGGTCTATAGAGATTGTGAAGTATGTATTGGAGGGGAACACTTAGTGGTAGATCTAATGCCTTTGAAGATGGGGGGATTAGATGTGATACTAGGCATGGATACGTTAGAAAAATATAACGTCCATTTGGATTGCAAATAGAAGACAGTGAAGTTCGAATTGGAGGAAGGTAGAATGGTAGTGTTTATGGGGGACAGGAAAGCAAGTCCGCCTAAAATTATTTCATCTTTGATAGCAGAGAAGATGATAAGGAAAGGGTGTGAAGCATTTTTGGCCTATGTGGTAGACAAGAAGGCAAATAGAGGAAATTTAGAAGATATTCCTGTGGTCATGGAATTCCCGGATGTCTTTCCTGAGGAATTACGAGGACTACCACCCCCTAGGAAAATTGAGTTTTCCATTGAGCTTATTCCGGGTAATTCACCAATATCGATTCCACCTTATAGAATGACTTTGGTCGAATTAAAGGAGCTTAAGGAGTAATTGGAAGAGTTGTTGAAGAAGGGGTACATTAGGCCTAGCTCTTCACCTTGGAGACCTCCGGTTCTTTTTGTAAAGAAGAAAGATGAATCGTTGAGAATGTATGTGGACTACCAGAAGCTCAATCATGTCACTATCAAGAATAGATATACTCTTCCACGCATAGATGATTTGTTTGACCAATTACAAGGGGCAAGAGTCTTTTCTAAGATAGATTTGAGATCATGTTATCACCAGTTGAGGATAAAGGATTCTGATGTGTCAAAAACCGCTTTTAGAACATGATATGGGCATTTTGAGTTCTTAGTTATGCCCTTTGGATTAACGAATGCCCCTGCAACCTTTATGGACCTAATGAATAGAGTCTTTAAGCCTTTCTTAGACCGATTTGTCATAGCCTTCACTGATGACATATTGATTTATTCCAAGAGTGACAAGGATCATGAGGAACATTTGAGGACTGCCTTGAAGATATTAAGGAAGAAAGAGTTATATGTCAAATTCGACAAATGTGAATTTTGATTAAAGAAAGTGGCGTTTCTTAGACACGTGATTTCAGAGCAAGGAGTACATGTGGATGCGAAGCGATTGTGAAATGGGAAGCACCTAAAAATGTAGCTAAAGTGAGAAGTTTCTTAGGCTTAGTCGGGTATTACAGAAGGCTTGTGGAAGGCTTTTCTATGATAACAACTCCACTTTCCAAATTGACAAGGAAGAATCAGAAGTCTGTGTGGAGAGAGGAATGCCATATAGTTTTAAGGAATTGAAGAATAGGCTTACAAATGCACCAATTTTGACTTTGCTTTCCAGTAGTGATGGATACATAGTGTATAGTGACGCCTCGAGGAAGGGATTAAGGTGTGTGTTGATGCAAAGAGACAAAGTGATTGCCTATGCCTCTAGGCAGTTGAAACCTTATGAGATAAATTATCTTACGCATGACTTAGAGTTAGCTGCTATAATCTTTACATTGAAAATATGGAGATGCTACTTATATGAAGTCACCTCCAGCGTGTTTATAGACCACAAGAGTCTTAAGTATCTAATGAGCCAGAAAGAGTTGAATTTGAGATAGAGAAGATGGTTAGAGCTATTAAAGGATTATGACTTGAAGATAGAATATCATCCGGAGAAAGCAAATGAAGTAGTGGACGACTAAATAGAAAATCAATTATGGCACATGTGGAGATAGTGTATCTTCCTTTGTTAAAGGAATTAGCCAAACTCAGGGTGACATTGAGACAAGTTGAATTTGGTTTTGTATTGGTTAATTTTAGAGTAAGGCTAGTATGGAATGAGAAGATTAAGGAACGGCATAAGCAAGATGAGTATTTAAGCAAGCTTAAAGAAGAGATTAAAAATGGTAAACCTTCTGAAATAGAGGTAATGGAAGATGGATTGATGGAGGTAGGTAACAGAATATGCATTCCTAATATGCAAGAGTTGAAAGATGAGATTCTTGATGAGGCACACAATGCGCCTTATGTAATGCACCCAGGAAGTACGAGAATGTATAGAGATTTAAAAGAACACTTTTGGTGGAAAGAAATGAAGAAAGATGTTGCAGAGTATGTTGAAAGATGTTTAGTATGTTAGCAAGTTAAAGCAGAACATCAAGCACTTATCGGTAAGCTTAAATCTTTGTCGATTTCTGAATGGAAATGTGAGAGAATTACAATGGATTTCTTGATGGGATTGCCAAGAACTAGCAGGAAGCATGATGCAATATAGGTAATTTTTGATAGGCTAACTAAGTCAGCACATTTCTTGCCAATTAAACAGAAGGATTCTTTGAATGCTTTGGCCAAGAAATATATAGATGAAATAATCAAGCTTCATGGGATTCCAAGTTCTATAGTCTCAGATAGAGATCCTAGATTCACCTCTAGATTTTGGAAAAGCTTATAGGAGGTTTTGGGAACTAAGTTGTACTTTAGTACAGCTTTCCATCCACATACTGATAGACAATTAGAGAGAACAATCCAGACTTTTGAGGCAATGTTAAGAGCTTGTGTTGTAGATTTCAAAGGCTCATAAAATGATAATCTGCCGTTAATTGAATTCGCCTATAAGGAATCCAAATGGCACCTTATGAAACTTTGTACGGTAGGAGGTGTAGAACTCCTATTTTTTGGGATGAGGAAGGTGAAAGGAGGCTTTTAGGGCCTGAATTAGTGCAAGTCACAGTTGATAAGATTAAATTGGTGAAAGAGAGACTTAAAGCAACTCAAGATAGGATGAAAAGTTATACGGATGCACATAGAAGGGAGATGGAATATGGAGTTGGAGCCAAATTATTTCTTAGAGCTTCTTCATGGAAAGGGGCTTTGAAGTTTGGTAAAAAGGGCAAGCTCAGTCCGAGATACATAGGCCCTTATGAGATCATTAAAATGATTGGCCCTTTAGCCTATAAGTTAGCCTTGCCACCGGAATTGTCTAAGATTCACAATTTCTTCCATATATCGACGTTAAGGAAGTACTGATCAGATCCTTCACACATGGTTCAACCATCAGAGGTCTAATTAAGGGAGGACTTGACGTATAAGGAGCAACCAGTGGAGATCTTAGATTCGAAGGAAAAGATTTTGAGAAACAAAGTTATGACGCTGGTTAAAGTCTTATGGAAGAACCATTCGACGGAAGAGGCAACATGGGAGCCTTTGGAAACAATGAAGGAGAAGTATCCCTGTCTCTTTGTGGACTCAGCTAAGAATTTCGAGGACGAAATTCTCTTAGGGGGGAGAATTGTTGGACCCCGAAAAAAAATTTCAATTATTATCGATTTATTTGTTTAATTATTTAATTACGATTTGTTTGTTTATTTATTTATCTTATAATTGGGTCATTAAATGTAGTAAGCATGAATGGAGATTATAATTAGATGGAAAGATTAGAATTTAGTTAGAATTAATATGGGAATGTTAGAATTAAGTTAGCTTAAGGAGTTAGTAGATAAAGACAAAAGAAGGGGTAAATGGACATTGTATTAAATGATGAGGGCAAATTTGGGAGACCAAGGATAAAAGTTGTCTTAAAATTTAGAAGAAAAGAAGAGAGAGTTGTAGAAGAGAATATAAAAGAGAGAGAAGTTAGAGAAGAAGAAGAAAATGTGGGAAGAAGAGAAATCAAGCTTATTAAGGTAAGTTAATCATCTTTTCTTCTTGCTATATTAAAGAAATGAGTTGTGTTGAGAATGAAAGGCTTTGAAAGAGAGTGGGTTTTGTGTTGGAAGAAGAGGAAGAAGGAACCCATTTGATTCCTAGCTAAATTAGGTCTTGGGTACCTAGATGAGCTATGGGTAGGTTAGGTTTAAGCTTAATTTGTGTTTATTGCATTTTTTGTGATTATTGGAGTTTATGAATTTTATTAAAATGTTGTTTTGAATGGAACCTTGGTTGTTTTAGGAAACCAAGAGAATCCTACCTAAGAGCAAGAGGAAAGACAACCTTGAGTTGGATTTTTGCAAACGATTTAGGTGGGCAACATATTCATAGTTATTGTGTGATTGGGCAAATTCTTGCCTATGTGTGTGTATGTTGATTTGCTTGCATTTGATTTACCTAAAATTGAAATCGTTGTGAATGTTTGAAAATGCATGATGAATTATGATTATATTATGCCTTGAAACAGGTTATGATATTTGTATAAAAGGAAAGAAGAAAAAGTAAAAGAAGCATGAGATTATGGATTTGTAATTAACTATATTGAGCATAAAATTTTTTTGTGACTAGGTAAAAGAGGAACTCATTTCATTAGTCACGTGCACGTTGACCTATAGTCTTCTTCCAGCTACCTGCTTGAGGCCACGAGATCCTGAGAAATCGGACTCGTTTTGTTCACGGTGTAAACTTCAGTTTTTCTATTTCTTTTTACAGAACTCTCGAGCCATTTGTTTGTGCACTGCATCTTTGAATTGTCAAGTATGATGTATTTGAGTGTTATGTTTAACGGCTAAAGTCTATGTTACGTGTTATGAGTTTTTAGCTAAATTGATTAATGCTTGAATTGTTATAATGGATTGAGAATGCTTGAATTGTTAGCTATACATATGCTTATGCTTGAATTGTGGTTGATTGTCGATGTCTATAAATGCATTAGCCACTGAGCCGTATAGCTCAACCCATCCTTCTTCCACCTCTCAGGTGTAAAACGAGATGGTTAGCAATCCTTGCAAGGTATCTAAAACTCCAAGATAGTTAAAGACTTTTGTATTAAGTTAGTGAACATTTTGGATAGCTTTATAGGCATATCAAACATGAGCATTCTTGGCATGTTGTTTTAATTTAGTGATGCGTATCT
Source organism: Erythroxylum suave (assembly GCA_027563595.1). Classification (NCBI taxonomy): domain Eukaryota; kingdom Viridiplantae; phylum Streptophyta; class Magnoliopsida; order Malpighiales; family Erythroxylaceae; genus Erythroxylum; species Erythroxylum suave. The sequence continues at coordinate 21,724,352 of JAOSBN010000003.1, read as the reverse complement.
TGATATGTAAGTAAAGCTTGTTCAAATATTTACTTTGCTTAGAAATGAGAATGAGGATTTGAGGATTTACTTTTGTGTATGATGATGTTATTTTACTGGTTGAGTATGATGGTTATGTAAGTGGAATGAGTATGTGCACATTTTTCTTCGTTGAGATTACAAATTGTTGTTTGTTTCAGAATAGCATGTTAGAGATTGGACAGGTTGTATGGGATTAATCATTTGAGGTGAGATTCAAGAGTTTAATAGTTGAATTGGTATGAAGAGATATTGCATTTCGCAAGCTTTCATAGGTGTAGAATTTGTATTCTGAACTCAAAGGAAAAACTGTATCGATTTAGGTAGAATTAGCCATAGTTATCTTCACTAAAGTTGTAGATTATCTTTCTATCTTTCCAATGATATAAAGTATGAAATTTTTGGAAGTTGGGATTGGGAGATATGATTATTATAATTTAGTAATGCTGCACAGGATGCATATAGGACAGCTACAGTGAAAGATGAGAATTTATTGCACGTGATGAATCAATGGAGTTGAGATTTGGGAGTTTAATGAAACCAATTTGGTAATTGGATGTTTAAGGAGGGAAATTGCATTAGAAGAAGTGAATTTGGGAAGATTATTAGTGAAAGTGATGTTAGAGTAGATGTAGGAATCATTGGAGATCCTTTGGAGGGAGCTTGGTATGTTCGATTGTATTGTTGTATTGTCTTAGTCTTAATTGTCTTAGTTTGGATCGTCTTAGTCTGAATCGTCTTAGTCTGAATTGTCTTAGTCTGGATCGTTTTAGTCTAGATCGTCTTAGACTGATTGGTCTTATTCATTTCAGACCTAATTACTTCGTCTAAGACAAAGTTGTCTTATTTTGACCCTCTAGATGGCAAAATCTCTCTTTAAGGTCTTAACGAAAGTTGTAGATATCGAAGTCCTCTTCGAAACAGTCCCAAAATAATCAAAATCCAATATCTCTAATGAAAGTTATGCCAATTGTACCAAGATAGGTATGGTTGACTCTTTAGGCCACAACTTCATCATCCGACCTCCAAATGAAGTGATTTTTGAATTAATAGATTCCTAACATATTTATCTATCTATCCATAAAATTTGTTATCCATTGGGGTTGATTTGAAAAGGTTTAATGGAAAGAAAGTGAGGGAAACGACTGGAAGAGCATGAATTGGTTGTTTTACTGAACATACTTTGGTATTTTAATCATATCTTGATTTGTAGAGCTCCGAATGAGACGATTATTATTTCAAAATAAACTAGAGACATGGAGCTACAATTGTTCTGAAGAAGTCAATTTGTGATTCTATTGTCTGAACTGGTTTTGGCTAGAGAGATCTCATGAAAATAACCTTATAGGATAATACGGTCACGTCTTATGATATTTCGGATAGTTGGGCTCCAGAAATGGGGTCCAATAATCTTGGTTTGAAGATCCTTCACAACATAACCAAAAGGGTTAAATTCGATGAGACATGAATTATCAGTAACAAATTTAACAATAGATAACAATTCTTTAGTGAGATGTGGAACTACTAAAACATTACGAAGATGAAGCGAACGAATTTGTGTAAGAAATGTAATAAGATTGATAGAGGAAATAAGAAGAGTGTTAACATTACCAATAGCGACTTGGTTGGGACCATCATACGGAGTTAAAGAGTCCACAAGATGAGAGTTGGGTGTCATGTGGGCAGTATTACTGGTATTGGGTAACCATTCAACATTATCATTAGAGGTAAGGGGCTGAGTATTATTTTGGTTTTGAATATCCATAGCCAAAAATGTGGTGTTAAGGGAAGTAAAATAAGAGGAGGGGTCAATAGGGCGATTGTGGGACTCGGAATATCAAAAACGGCAATGGGCCACAATATGACCCCATTTCTAACATATTTGGCATTGGTTAGGTGGTTTGGAAATTAGAATTAGACTAGTATGGTTGATGTGGTTTAATATGGTTGGGCCTAGAAGTATTGAGTTGGGTTATGTTGGGCTGATGGGTTGGGGTTTGTTATAGTTGGCGTGCGCTGATAACATTCGGCCCAGCCCACGAAGAATCATAAGAGCGATTAGGGTGCATTGCCAAGCAGGAGTTTTTCCCCAGAACGCCCATGTCCACCGAAGGAGGAGAAGAGGCTCCAAGTGTGCGATAGGCGACCCATTGTGTTGGCAGATTGTGATGCCAGAAAGGCGGCTTCAGTGGAGGAGACATCAGAGGAATGATAAGCGAGAAGACATTTTTTGTGGAGGAGGAGGCGAGCTCAAAGATCCGAAAAACTGGTGAGGGAGACGCGATGCTCGATGGCAGTGATGAAGGACTCTTATTCGTTTGGAAGACCATTCAAGGTGAACAAAATGAGATCGTCGTCTGAGATGGTATCACCGATGGTTGTGAGCTCTTCCGCGGTGGTTGATATGGTGTTGAGAAAATCAGAGATGGTGGAGGCACCTTTCTTGAGTGTATGGAGTTTCCAGTGTAGCAGTGAGGGCCTGTTTGGTTGAATGTTAATTAATATAATGGAATGGAAGGTAACGGAATGGAATGGAACGGTTTATAATGAAATAGAATGTAATATAGTGAAACATTATTTGGGGGAGATGGAAGGGTTCATAATGTAATGTAGGAAAATATTGTTTGGAAGATGGATGGAATAGAATGTAATGTATAATAAATTACTATTTTACCGCTTATATTAAAATGATTATTGTAGAAGGTTTATTATTTTGTTATTAATTATATAAAAATATTATTATTAATTATTTAATATATTATATTATATTATATTATATTAAAATTTTTTATTCTATTCTATGATTTACATTTAAAAATAATTTATTTTTATTTTTATTTATATAGAAATATATACAAATAATTAAAGAATAATTATTTATATATTTTCTATTTTCATTAATAAAAATTTTATTATTAATTATATACAATTTATTATTAATTATATAAAAAGATTATTATTAATTTTTTATTTTATTTTATTCTACCTATGTGATTTATATATAAAATAATTTATTTATTTTTTTATTTATATAGAAATATATACAAACAATTAAAGAATAATTTTTACATATTTTTTATTTTTCATTAATAAAAATTTTATTTATTTTATTTTATAAGTTATATAAAATTTGTTATTAATTATATAAAAATAGTATTATTACTTATTTAATAAATTTTATTTTATTCTATTCTATATTATATATATATATTTATTTATTTATTTTTTATTTATATAGAAATATATAAAAACAATTAAAGAATAATTTTTAATATATTTTCTATTTTTATTAATATAAAATTTATTTATTTTATTTTATTCTTAATTATAAACAATTTATTGTTAATTATATAAAAATATTACTATTAATTATTTAATAAATTTTATTTTATTATATTATATGTTACTTATATTTAAAAATTTTATTTTTCTTTTTATTTATATAGAAATGTATGCAAACAATTAAAGAATAGTTTTTTATATTTTTTATTTTTATTAATTAAATTTTTATTTTATTATTAATTATATACAATTTATTATTAACGATATAAAAATAATATTATTAATTATTTAATAAAATTTATTATGTTAAATATTGTTTTATTTTATTTAATATATTAATTCCATTTAATATAATATTATAATTTGGACACAGTTAGTATTACGAAAAATTACTAAGGGTATATTAGGTAATTTGTATTTATTAGTTTACGTTCCATCCTAAACTCTCCAAATCAAAAATTTCTTATTTTCACTGTTTAGGATGGAATGGAACGTAAAATGAAACTCTTCGCTTTCATCCCATCTCATTCTATTCCATTATGAAACTTCCTTCCAAACGATATAAATATATTACGTTCCATTCCATTCTATCCTCAACCCCTCAACCAAACATAGCCTGAGTGTTAAGACGAGGACTGCTGGCGAAAATGTCATTCAAGGAAAGCCAAAGATCCAGAGCAGTGTGAGACCCGAGGGCTAGACGGGCGATGGAGGAGGAGAGGGCTGTCATGAGATAACACTAGACAAGGCGATCAAACCTCTGCCACCTGATGTATTCTGAAGACGTAGTATTGTCAGTAGAGGTGTCCACTAGGGAGAGGATAGTTCCGTCAACATATCCGAGGAGATGAGAAGCCATAAGTACAGCTTGAACTTGGTTTCGCCAAACCAGGTAATTTGTTGCATCCAGAGGTGTTGCGAGAAAATTGTTCAATTGGGTGACCGATAGGATTGTGCGTTCTGCCATTGTTGGAACGTAGACTGGTTGTCTGAATGTGTGGAGTGTGGTTTTTGTGGGTGTATTGAATTTGTGTTGAATCTATGTATGGCTTGAAAGGTGGTGCCGAATTGTTCTGAACTTGGGAATGTAAAAAAACATTAAGAGAAGCAGGAGGTTGGGTCTGATACGGTAAAAGGAATTGTGTATATGAATATTTTAGGCATTTTCGATAAATTTTGTGAAAGGCTTAGGAGCCTTTATATATAAGTAAAAACAAAATCGTAAGGGATTTACATAATATATCTACAGCTAATATCATGATCTGGTTTAATCTAAATGTATTCAAAGAGATTGAATAATCTTATCTGCAAAGATCTATATGTAAATCAGATATATAGACACAGTTACGTGCACATTTCCTTAATTAACTTTAATTTATAAAACGAGGTTCCCGTTCTTCTCCCAAAACAAGTACACAACAACATTCATCTAGTTTTTTTATTAACTCTCAAACTAATTTAATCATCGATGTGCATGCTTAGAAACGCCCTCTAGAAAATTTTTAAAACTAGAGAAACCACGAGGAAAGCAAAGTAAAAGTCCAGCCCTAATGCTATAATTAGACATGCAGATGAATATGAAAACTTTGTTTCCCAAAAGTAAAAGAAGAAGGGAAAAAAACGATAAAACTATATGTTCTTTAATCTAAAGTTTGAAATAATTCTGAAAATGGATGGATGATCTCACTCTGAAAGGACTTAGTTTAGTAATCGTAATGCATTTAGTTGAAAGGACTTAGTTTAGTAATGGTAAGAGTGTATCCTATGCACTTAGTGTAGTAATGGTAAGAGTGTATCCTATTCCTACACAATGCATAGGAAAACAAAACAAAATTTACCTATCTCTAATTCAGTTTGTACAATATACCCACCCTCTTAAAGTTCCAGCCACGGTGGCGGATTGATTTGATATGATAACTGATGTCCAACTCAACTGTCCGTGTCCATATCGGGCATTAACTACTCCGAAGAAATTTTAAGCCTTCTTATTTGTTAAAAAAATAAAAAGTTTCCACTCAAATTTGTACGCTTCCCATTGAGGTTACAGGAACAAGACTTAATCACGAGTCCCTAAAGCTACGTTATAGTATGCTAACGTTTAAACACAGGAGTCGATGTCCGTCTCCGGGTGAGATTGAGTTAGCCAATAACTCATTCTATTGAATCCGAAGGTCCAAGTCAATACTATTGTGCCTTCACAACTTTCACAAATGCGGAATTCATAATCTTTCAGCTATGAAACAGTTTCCTTGATCAATCTAGAGGAAATAGTTTCTTGTTCCAAGTACAACAAACCCAATATTTTGTTTGACAAAAGGTATACATTATCAGATGAAGAATGGAAGAACGTATTAATGGTTTCTTTACAGCATTACAAATTTGATTCTACGTGTTGAGTCATATTAAGTTGTTTGAAATGTCTGTGATCCCTGGTTGAATGCCCAATTCTCCTCCATTTGAAACCATAACCTTGCTGACTTCTACTTGTACACCGCTATCTGTGTTTGAACGCTAGCTCGTCTTAGAATTCCTTGCCAAATATGTTGGGCTTTATCAACTCTATGTCGTAAGAAATACACATAAACTTCAACCAAAAAAGGGGTAAGCAACTTTTTTTGACAACTCAGCAAACTCCATCTTTATTACCTGTCATGATCTCCCATAAAAAACATTACATTCATTGTGTATGTATGGACGATATATTACCAGAAAGTTTTTTACTTAATTTTTTTTCTTAACAACGTTATGACCTCATGTTTTACAAATATTCTTTTATATTATTATAATTTCAACAGGTCTTCTTATTTTTAATAATTATTAAATGATTTTTTTTTACTTATTTCAAAATAGAATTAATTATTTCTTCGGCCTATGATATGATACATATTATACACATGCATGATCTCTTTTGATAGTTATTTAGAAATCTTTGGGTCTAAATTGAAATTATATTTTATGCTGAAAAGCAACCAAAATTTAGGAGGTCCTTCTTGAGATTTTTAAGTACCTCAAAACATATTGCTTTTAAATTTGATAGGTTAAGCTATCAAAATTAAAATTGTTTTATTTACTATCAACCTAAATTATTTAAACAAATCAAGCTTAAGTTTTATTATAAAATTATTTGATAAATGAGTTAAACTGAAACCAAATTGTAGTCAATTTATTACATCCGTCAAAAAGCACATGTTTGACTTAAACGCTCATTGACATGTTATTAATAATTAACTCTAAGTATAATTAAAATCATAAAATAATGTTCTCTTTTACTTGTGATTAAACTCAAGTATATCTTATTTTAATCTCTAGATTGATCTCAGCTTATAAATTTTTAATAATATAAGCTCATTTAAAAAGAAACTGAATAAACAAGCTTAAGTATTTGTTTTAGGCTTAATAAGAACAAAACCAAATCAAATCAAATATACCCAAATGTCCGCCTAAGCAGAGTAAAGGGCTCAATAGGAACAACCCAAACTTAATTTGAGTTTGAAAATTGTTGGTGAATCAATTTTGAATATAATAAAGTTCAAGTTGACTCAATTGATTGAAATTCGACAATTGTGTGTATTTGTTAATTCTTGGAGGCTTATTTTCTCTAATCTTAATGAATTGCCAACCCTTTTTCAATCTTTGAATCTCTTTTCGTTTTTAGCTTTTGTTTTGTGTATTTAGTTTGAAAAGTAGATCGATTTCTACTTTCCGGGAAACGGCCAATTGCATGTTCATTGATTTGCACTTTAAAAAAATGATGGAACGCCACCGTTTGGTCCCCTTCACTTAGTGTTATTGTCCCACGTGGTCTCTAGCTCACGTGGCCTCATGCTGTACCCTTTTCCAATTTTTTAATAAATTCCTTTTAATTTTCAAAAAGAAAAAGTGACGGTTGTAACCAAGAGACTCCTCGCAGAAAGACGCTGTCTCTGTGTCTAACCTTTTTCCTTTTGCTGTTCACTGACATAACACTTTTTTCATATTTCTAGCAGATAACTCGGCATTTATTTATTCTGTTCATGTACAATCTTCCCTTGTGTTTTTAGGTGATTGCAATTTTTGAGCTCCAGTGACTTGTAGACAATCAGTTATAATTAATTTCTTTTACATATTATAAGTTGCATATCTTTGTTTTTTTTTTCTTATGGGATGTTTTAGATAGGTCTTAATTATAGAAAGTTACTTTTAAGCTATCTATATTTAGATTAATTTTCGTTCGAACTGAGTAGATTTTTTGCGATAGTTAAAATTCTAATTCCAAATTTTAAACAACTACGTACATAAGAAAAGTTCAAACCTGTAACCTCACTTAAGCTAAATAAATCCTTTTACCAACTTACCGGTTAAGTTACATATCTTTGAACAAATAGATTAGAAAGGTTGAAGTACAGATTGTGCTTTTCCGTGGCTTGGAGTCTCTATCGTCTACCTGGCTATACATATAAGCTAAAGGAAACCTACCTATTTTGAAGTTAGACAAAATTCGGCTTGTCTCTTATGGATATGCTGTCCCTTGTTATTAATAACGCTTCACATACAGATATTTTATTTGAATGATATGGACTGATAGAAGTTGCAGACTTTTTTTTTTCCTAACAAGCCACAAAGCTCGACGCCCCGCTAATATGATTTTTTTAAAACAAAATGTTGACATATTTATATAAAACAAAACAAGACGAGAGAAAAAGCAAATGACGGAGGATAATTAAAATAAATATTTATTTATTATATTTTTAATTATTATATCATTATTTCATAAATAATTTTTCAATTTTTAATTTTATTTATTTTTAAATTTAAACATATCTATGAACTAATTATGAAATTCTAAAAAAATTCAAAAATTGTAATCTATAAGTTAATTGTAAAAATGAGAATTTTACAGTGTTTTTCTAAGAAAAAGTTCGAATATAATGTTGTATGCAATAATATATGCAGTTATGCCTTGCTATCTCACGCTTAAAATCAAGCAACCACAAAGGAAATATTTACACCTAGGCCTCGTTTGGTTGGTGGGAAAGTAAAGTAAATTTGAAATTTGATTCTTTGGAAAATGAATATATGGAAAGTAAAGATATTCGCATGTTTGGATACTTATAAGAATTTTAATAGGAAAGTTGAGTGAATTCTTATTATAGTGTTTGGTATGCAACAGTATTTCATGGAATGTAATTTAATGTTGA
>JAOSBN010000003.1:21700220-21715775 GCA_027563595.1 Erythroxylum suave | reverse complement strand
GGCATGCTAGTTGCTCCAAAATAATAAATCTATTAAGACCTCAAAATAATTTAAATCATGCCTAATAAAAAAATTTAATTTCAGGGCCAACAAATTATGATTATGTTATGCCTTTAAAAAGGTTATGATATTTGTATAAAAGAAAAGAAAAGAAGAAAAAGTACAAAAAGCATGAGATTGTGAATTTGTGATTGACTAAATTGAGCATAAAATTTGTTTCTGATTGGGCAAGAAAGGAACCCGATTCGTTAGTCACGTGCACAATGATTTATAGCCTTCTCCCGACTATTTGCTTGAGGCTAAGAGATCCTGGGAAATCGGACTCATTTTGTTCACAGCGTAAACTTCGGTTTCTCCGTTTCGTTCCACAGAACTCTCGAGCCATTTGTTTGTGCATTGCATTTTTGAATTCTCAAGTATGATACATTTGAGTGTTGTGATTAATGGCTAAAATTTGTGCTATGTGATATGAGTTTTGAGCTAAATTGATTAATGCTTGAATTGCTAGAATAGATTAAGAATGCTTGAATTGCTAGCTATACCAGTACATATGTTTGAATTGTGGTCGATTGCTGATGGCTATAAATGTATTAGCCATTAAGCCTGTAGTTTAATCAATCCTTTTTCCACTTCTCAAGTGCAGGACGAGACGGTTATCAATCCTTGCAAGGCATTGGAAACTCCAAGATAGTTAGAGACTTTTGTACTAAGTTAGTGAACATTTTGGATAGCTTTATAGGCATATCAAACATGAGCATCCTTGAAATTTTGTTTTAAGTTAGTGATGTGTATATTGACATGTAAGTAAAGCTTGCTCAAATATTTACTTTGCTTAACAATGAGAATGAGAATTTGAGGATTTGCTTTTGTGTATGATGATGTTATTTTACAGGTTGAGTATGACGGTTGTGGAAGTGGAATGGGTATGTGCACATTCTTCTTCGTTGAGATTACAAATTGTTGTTTGTTTTAGAATAAAATGTTATAGATTGGAAAGGTTGCATAGGATTAATCATTTGAGGTGAGATTCAAGAGTTTAACAAAAGTACTTAGGAGTTGAATTGATATGAAGAGATATTGCATTTTGCAAGCTTTCATAGGTGTAAAAATTGTGATCTAAACTCAAAGGAAAAACTGTATTAATTTATGTATAATTAGCCATAGTTGTATTCATTAAAGTTGTAGCTTATCTTTCTAGCTTTCCAACGATATAAAGTACGAAATTTTTGGATATCAGAGTTGAGAGATATGATCTTTATAAGTTGGTGATGTTGCATAGGATGTATATACAGAACTACTATAATAAGCGAAGTGATATCGCACTAGGAGAGTTGAATTTGGAAAGAATATGAGTGAGAGGGGTGTTAGAATAGATGTAGGATCCATTGGAGAGGTCTTGGAGAGCGAAAATTCAGTAAAAATATGACGGTTACACAGTCAGGCCGTGTAAATCAACACTGACCGTGTATTCCAAAAGGCCACCAGACCCATAGGTTACACGGTCTGCCCATGTGTTTCCACACGGCCCATGTTTTGGCCCTCCAAATGGAAAATACTCTTTTTGGAATCTTCACTAAAGTTGTAGATATAGAATTTCTCTTCGAAAGTTATGCTAATTGTCCCAAGATAGGTACAATATGATTGAGGACATAATCAGGTTTGACTCTTTTAGCCATAACTTCATCATCCTACCTCCAAATGAAGTGATTATTGAACTAATAGATTCCTAACATATTTATATACCTCTACATAAAATTTTGGTATCCCTTGGGGCTGATTCGAAAAATATTGATGGAGAGAAAATGAGGGAAACGACTGGAAGAGCGTGAATTGGTTGTTTTATTGAACATACTTTGGTATTTTAATCATATCTTGATCTGTAAAGCTCAGAATGAGACGATTATTGTTTCAAAATAAACTAGAGACATGGAGCTACAATTTTTATATATAAGTCAATTTGTGATTCCCCTGTCTGGACAGGTTTTGGCTAGAGAGATCCCATGAAGATAACCTTATAGGATAATACGTTCACGTCTTATGATATTCCAGATAGTTGGGCTCCGAAAACGGGATCCAACATCTTATGGTATTAGAGCTTAGGTTTTTCCTAGGCTCGTAGTATGAATTATTATGTTGTGTGATAAATTGTTTGCTTTGTAAATTAATTGATTGCATTAAGTGATATGCGTATCATACATATATGTAGGAAATAGGATTAAAACGAAATGTAAGCTAATCGTTAGTTGTTTATTTTAAGAAATAAGATGCCACCTCGTAGAAGGACACAAGGAGTTTTATAAGGATCAATTGCACCTGACTCTCCACCGAGAGAGGAGAGTACTGATGAGTCTGTAGCCTCAGGAAATGCTGAGGCTTCTGTAGGGCAAGGTAGTGAGCCCGTTTAATCATAGACGTGGGAGTCTCCTCGTTCGCAGGAGCAAGTGCCTACACCGCTAGATTCGAGGATGTTTAGACATTTGTCCAGGCCATGGGCCAGATGCCACAAACTTCTACTTCAACCCCAACTAAGAAGAGGAAGCAGTTTGACAATCTGAGGAAGTTTGAAGTAGTGGATTTCTTTGGGACAACGGATCCAAAAGAAGCCAAGACTTGGTTGAGAAAAACCGAGAGGATACTAGATCAGATGGATTAGGAGGATGATTAGGAAGTTGTGTACGCTACAAGCTTACTACAGGGAGATACCCTGCATTGGCGGGAGAGTGTGCCGGGGAGTCAGTTGAAACCGTTAATGCTTGTATGGAAAGATTTCTTAGCAGTGTATAAGAAGAAGTATTTGTTTAAAGTGTATACCCAACATAAGCAGAGGGAATTTCTGAGTCTTACGTAGAGGGAGATGACAGTTAGCAAATATGAGCGCCGTTTTATGTAGCTATCCAGATATGCAGTTGAGATGATGATGAGTGAGGCCGCTAAGTGCTGTAGATTTGAATCGTGATTGCATTTGGCTGTTAGGGAAAAAGTAGTGGTGTAGAACTTTTGAGATTTCCAGCAACTGGTTGAAGTAGTGCTAAGGGTCGAGAATGTGGAGAACATCAAGATTACAGTGAATAAAAAGAGAAAGGGAAGAGAACAGATCAAGAGTGAAGTTGGTACTTCTATGTCAGAAAGGAGTGCCAGGACTTTCCCTATGCAATCTGAGGAGAGGAGCAACGGTGCATGTAGATCTAAGCAGATGAGAATTGATTCTTAGTAGGCCTCAACGGCTGGAGGCAGCAGAAGGGGAGGTGGGGATATGTCGTCCATCCCTAAATGTGATCACTGCAGGAAACTCCATAGAGAGGAGTGCCACCGATTAACAAGAGCTTGCTTCAACTGTGGAAAAAAAGGGAACATGGCTAAAGAGTGCCCTCAGTATGCAAGACAGGAGAAAACTCATATGTAAGCTTCAAGGAGGGCTAAGACTAGGGGAGAGAAGATGACAAGTGAAGTGGGCAGTTCTGATGTGACCAAGAAGTTAAACCCTCCAGGAAGACCGAGGGGGCAAGCACCAGCTAGAGTATTTGCAATGATACGGTAGGACGCAGAAATCACTCCAGAAGTTGTGATTGGTTCGGTTACATTATTTGATGATAATATTATTGTTTTGATTGATCCAGATTCAACCCATTTGTTTATTTCATCAAGCAGAACTGTGCATGGTAGAGAACTGAACCTATTGGATACTCCTTTGATGGTTAATACTCTAATTGGCCAGTATATTATTATTAGTCAAGTCTATAGAGATTGTGAAGTACGTATTGGTGGGGAACACTTAGTGGTGGATCTAATGCCATTGAAGACGAGGGGATTAGATGTGATACTGGACATGGATATGTTAGAAAAGTATAACGCCCATCTGGATTGCAAACAGAAGATAGTGGATTTCAAATTGGATGAAGGTGGAATGGTAGTGTTTATGGGGGATAGGAAAGCAAGCCCACCTAGAATTGTTTCGGATCTGATAGTAGAGAAGATGAGAAGGAAAGGGTGTGAAGCATTTTTGACCTATGTGGTAAACATGAAGGCAGATAGAGGAAAGTTAGAAGATATTCCTGTGGTCATGGAATTCCCGGATGTCTTTCCTGAGGAATTACCAGGACTACCACCCCCTAGGGAAATTGAGTTTCCCATTGAGCTTCTTTCGGGTATTGTACCAATATCGATTCTGCCTTATAGAATGGCTCCGATGGAATTGAAGGAGCTTAAGGAGCAATTGGAAGAATTGTTGGAGAAGGGGTACATTAGGCCTAGTTTTTCGCCTTGGAGAACTCCGATCCTTTTTGTAAAGAAGAAAGACGGATCGTTAAGAATGTGTGTGGAATATCGGAAGCTCAATCATGTCACCATCAAGAATAGATATCCGCTTCCATGCATGGATGATTTGTTTGACCAATTGCAAGGGGCAAGGGTCTTTTCTAAGATAGATTTGAGATCAGGTTATCACCAGTTGAGGATAAAGGAGTCTGATGTGTCAAAGACTGCTTTTAGAACAAGGTATGGGCACTTTGAGTTCTTAATTATGCCTTTTGGATTAACGAATTCCCCTGCAGCCTTTACGGGCTTAATGAATAGAGTCTTCAAGCCTTTCTTAGACCAATTTTTCATAGTCTTCATTGATGACATATTGGTTTATTTTAAGAGTGACAAGGAGCATGAGGAACATTTGAGGACTGCCTCGAAGACATTAAGGGAGGAAGAGCTATATGCCAAATTCGACAAATGTGAATTTTGGCTAAAGAAAGTGGTATTTCTTGGACACGTGATTTCGGAGCAAGAAGTGTGGATATGAGGAAGATAGAAGCGGTTGTGAAATGGGAAGCACCTAAGAATGTAACTGAAGTGAGAAGTTTCTTGGGCTTAGCCGGGTATTACAGAAGGTTTGTAGAGGGCTTTTCTATGATACAAACTCCACTTTCCAAATTAACAAGGAAGAATTAGAAGTTTGTGTGGATAGAGGAGTACCAGAATAGTTTTGAGGAATTGAAGAATAGGCTCACAACTGCACCAATTTTGACTTTGCTTTCTAGTAGTGATGGATACATAGTGTATAGTGATGCCTCGAGGAAGGGATTAGGGTGTGTGTTGATGCAAGGAGATAAAGTGATTGCCTATGCTTTTAGGCAATTGAAATCTTATGAAATGAATTATCCTATGCATGACTTGGAGTTAGCTGCTATAATCTTTGTGTTGAAAAGATGAAGACACTACTTATGTGGAGTCACCACTAGGGTGTTTACAGACCACAAGAGTCTTAAGTATCTGACGAGCCAGAAAGAGTTGAATTTGAGACAAAGAAGATGATTAGAGCTACTAAAGGATTATGACCTGATGATAGAACATCGTCTAGGGAAAGCTAATGTAGTAGCAGATGCACTCAGTAGAAAATCAACAATGGCATATGTGGAGATAGTGTATCTTCTTTTGTTAAAGGAATTAGCCAAACTCAGGGTGACATTGAGACAAGCTGAATCTGGTTGTGTATTGGCTAATTTTAGAGTAAAGGCTAGTGTTGAATGAGAAGATTAAGGAACTGCAGAAGCAAGATGAGCATTTGAGCAAGTTAGAGGAGAGATTAAAAATGATAAACCTTCTGAAATAGAGGTAAGGGAAGATGGATTGATGGTGCTAAGTAACAGACTATGTATTCCTGATATACAAGAGTTGAAAGACAAGGTTCTTGATGAGGCATATAATATGCCTTATGCAATGCATCCAGGAAGTACGAGAATGTATAGAGATTTGAAAGAACACTTTTGATGGAAAGGAATGAAGAAAGATGTTGCAGAGTATGTTAAAAGATGCTTAGTGTGTCAGTAAGTTAAAGCAGAGCATCAAGCACCTATTGGTAAGCTTAAACCTTTGTCGATTCCTGAATGGAAATGGGAGAAGATTACAATGGATTTCTTGGTGTGATTGCCAAGAACTAGCAGGAAGCATAATGCAATATGGTTGATTATTGGTAGGCTAACTAAGTCAGTACATTTCTTTCCAATTAAATAGATGGATTCTTTGAATGCTTTGGCCAAGAAATATATAGATGAGATAATCAGGCTTCATAGGATTCCAAGTTCTATAATCTCAGATAAAGATCCCAAGTTCACCTCCATATTTTGGAAAAGCTTATAGGAGACTTTGGGAACTAAGCTGCACTTTAGTACAACTTTCCATCCACAGACTGATGGATAATAAGAGAGAATAATCTAGATTTTGGAGGCAATGTTGAGAGATTGTGTTATGGATTTCAAAGGCTCAGGGGATGATTATTTGCCATTAATTGAATTCGTCTATAATAATTCCTATCATTCGGGAATCCAAATGGCACCTCATGAAGCTTTGTACAGTAGGAGGTGTAGAATTCCAATTTGCTAGGATGAGGAAGGTGAAAGGAGGCTTTTAGGGCCTGAATTGGTTCAAGTCATAGTTGATAAGATTAAATTGGTGAAAGAGAGACTTAAAGCAGCTCAAGATAGGATGAAAAGTTATACGAATGTACATAGAAGGGAGATGAAATTTGAAGTTAGGGACAAAGTGCATCTTAGAGCTTCTCTATGGAAATTTGAGGTTTGGTAAGAAGGGCAAGCTTAATCCGGGATACATAGGCCTTTATGAGATCATTGAGAAAATTGGGCCTTAAGCCTGTAAGTTAGCCTTGCCACCGAAATTGTCTAAGATTCACAATGTCTTCCATGTAGCGATGTTGATGAAGTACCGATCAGATCCTTCACACATAGTTCAACCATTAGAGGTCCAATTAAGGGAGGATTTGACTTATGAGGAGCAACCAGTGGAGTTCTTAGATTCAAAGGAAAAGATTTTGAGAAACAAGTTTGTGAAGCTAGTTAAAGTCTTATGGAAGAACCATTCGACAGAAGAGACAACATGAGAGCCTTTGGAAGCAATGAAGGAGAAGTATCCAAACCTCTTCATGGACTCAGGTAAGAATTTCAAGGATGAAATTCTTTTAAGGGGGAGAATTGTTGGACCCCGAAAATTTTTTCAATTATTATTGATTTATTTGTTTAATTATTTCATTACGATTTGTTTGTTTATTTATTTATCTTAAAATTGGGTCATTAAATTTAGTAAACATGAATAGAGATTAGAATTCGATGGAAAGAGTAGAATTAAGTTAGAATTAATATGGAAATGTTAGAATGAAGTTAGCTTAAGGAGTTAGTAGATAAAAACAAAAGAAGGGGTAAATGGACATTGTATTAAATGATGAGGGTATAATTGGGAGACCAAGGATAAAAGTTGTCTTAAAATTTAGAAGAAGAGAAGAGAGAGTCGTAGAACAGAAGAGAAAAGAGAGAGAGAGAGAAAAAAGTGAGAGAAGAAGAAGGGAAGAAGAAGGTCGTGAGAGAAGTTAGAGAAGAAGAAGAAAACGTGGGAAGAAGAGAAATCAAGCTTGTTAAGGTAAGTTAATCATCTTTTCTTCTTACTTTGTTAAAGAAATGGGTTGTGTTGAGAATGAAGGGATTGGAGAGAGAGTGGTGTCATGTTGGAAAAAGAGGAAGAAGGAACCCATTGGATTCCTAGGATTTCCAAACTAGGTCTTAGGTTTTCTAACTTAGATGGACTATGGGTAGGTTAGGATTGAGCTTAATTTGTGCTTATTGCATTATTATTATTATTGAAGTTTGTGAATTTTATTAGAATGTTGTTTTGAATGGAACCTTGGTTGTTTTAGGAAACCAAGAGAATCCTACCTAGGAGTAAGAGGAATGACAACCTTGAGTTGGATTTTTTACAAATGATTTAGGTGGGTAATGTATTCATAATTATTGTGTAATTGGGCAAATTCTTCCCTATGTGTGTGCATGTTGATTTGCTTGCATTTGAATTGCTTGAAATTGAAATCATTATGAATGTTTGAAAATGCATGATGAATTATGATTATGTTAAGCCGTGAAAAAGGTTCTGATATTTGTATAAAAGAAAAGAAGAAAAAGTAAAAGAAGCATGAGATTATGAATTTGTGATTAAATGAATTGAGCATAAAATTTTTTTATGATTGGGCAAGAGAGGAATCCGTTTCATTAGTCACGTGAACGATGATCTATAGCCTTCTCCTGGCTACCCTCTTAAGACTACGAGATCCTAAGAAATCGGACTCGTTTTGTTTACGACGTAAACTTCGGTTTCTCCGTTTCATTCTACGGAACTCTTGAGCCATTTGTTTGTGTATTGCATTTTTTAATTGTAAAGTATGATGCATTTGAGTGTTGTGTTTAATGGCTAAAGTCTATGTTATGTGTTATGAGTTTTGAGCTAAATTCTTTGATGCTTGAATTGCTATAATAGATTGAGAATGCTTAAATTGCTAGCTATACCAGTACATATGCTTAAATTGTGGTTGATTGCCGATGGCTATAAATATATTATCCACTGAGCCGTGTAGCTCAACCCATCCTTTTTCCACTTCTTAGGTGCATAACGAGACAGTTAGTAATCCTTGCAAGGCATCGGAAACTCCCAGATAGTTAGAGACTTTTGTACTAAGTTAGTGAACATTTTGGATAGCTTTATAGGCATATCAAACATGAGCATCCTTGGCATTTTGTTTTAAGTTACTAATGTGTATGTTGATATGTAAGTAAAACTTGTTCAAATATTTACTTTGCTTAGCAATGAGAATGAAAATTTGAGGATTTGCTTTTGTGTATGATGTTATTTTACAGGTTGAATATGGCGGTTGTGGAAGTGGAATGGGTATGTGCACATTCTTCTGCGTTGAGATTGCAAATTGTTGTTTGTTTTAGAATAGCATGTTAGAGATTGGAAAGGTTGTATGAGATTAATCATTTGAGGTGAGATTCAAGAGTTTAACAAAAGTTCTTAGTAGTTGAATTGATATGAAGAGATATTGCATTTTGCAAGCTTTCATAGGTGTAGAAATTGTGTTCTGAACTCAGGGAAAAACTGTATTGATTTACGTAGAATTAGCTATAGTTGTCTTCATGAAAGTTGTAGCTTATCTTTCCAGCTTTCCAACAATATAAAGTGTGAAATTTTTGGATATCGTAGTTAAGAGATATGATCTTTATAAATTTGTGATGTCGCATAGGATGTATATACAGTACTACTATAATAAATGAAGTGATATCGCACTAGGAGAGTTGAATTTGGAAAGAATATGGGTGAGAGGGGTGTTAGAATGGATGTAGAATTCATTATAGAGGTCTTGGAGAGTGAAATTTTCAGTAAAAATCCGATGGTTACACGGTCAGGCCAGTAAATCAACACTAACCGTGTATTATAAAAGGCCGCCAGACCTGTGGGTTACATGGTCTGCCCGTATATTTCCACACAGCCCATGGTTTGACCTTCCAAATGGAAAAATCTCTTTTTGAAGTCTTCACAAAAGTTATAGATCTAGAAGTCCTCTTTGAAACTGTCTTAATAAGACCTTAATTTGATATCTCTAGTGAAAGTTATGGGAATTGTCCCAAGATAGGTACAATATGATTGAGGACATAATCAGGTTTGACTCTTTTGGCCATAACTTTATTATCCGACCTCCAAATGAAGTGATTATTGAACTAATAGATTCCTAACATATTTTTCTCTTCTCCATAAAATTTTGGTATCCATTGAAGTTGATTCAAAAAATATTGATGGAGAGAAAGTGAGGGAAACGACTGGAAAAGAGTGAATTGGTTGTTTTACTGAACATACTTTGATATTTTAATCATATCTTGATCTGTAGAGCTCCGAATGAGATGATTATTGTTTCAAAATAAAGTAAAGACATGAAGCTACAATTGTTCTATAGAAGTAAATTTGTGATTCTGCTGTCTGAACAGGTTTTGGCCAGAGAGATCCCATGGAAATAACCTTATAGGATAATACATTCACGTCTTATGATATTTTGGATAGTTGGGCTCTGGAAACGAGGTCCAACATGTACCCTATATTCCTCCACCCATTCCTCCTGTCATCCCTCCCTAAGCAATCCAGATGCATATTGTATAATTAAGGGAGCCTTTGGCTGGAACTCAATCATTGCACCAGAACCTAACTGATTTACCATCTCCTACCTCCCATGCAATTCCTTCCCAAACCTCTTCCCATGCTTTGCAAATAGTCCTCCACACCCAAGAATTGTTTTACTTGACCATAAACTTTGGCAAACCATGATCATCCAAACAATATTTCCCTTGAATCACCCTTACCCATAAAACTTCTCTATCCTAACATAGACCCCAGCCTAGCTTTGAGAGAAAGGTTGTGTTAAACTCCCGTATTCTCTTGACTCCGAGACCTCCATGAGATTTTGGTCTCATTATATATTCCCATTGAACTAGGTGGACTTTCCTTTTCTCTTGTGTGTGTCCCCTTATAAACTTGCAGCAATGCTTTTTCATATCCTATAATATGCTTTGAGGAATACTTGACACTTATATAATGTATGTCAAAATAATAAAAATAACCAAGTTCACTAGTGCTACCCTCCCTGCCATGGAGAGAGAGGAGGCGGAACCGCTGGAGAGTATGGATTTCACCTTTTCTAATATCCTCCCATATGTTCTCTTGGTCACTCTACCATGTAGTAAAGGTACCCCTAACTATTGTCCCAAATCATCAGTGACCATGAATCTATAGCTTGAAGTTATTTGGTTTCTCACAAGTTCCTACACATTTTAAGAGAAGCAAAGGATGAATTTCTTTGCACTTGGTTCCCTGATGCAGTGCTGAATTTGCTAAGAATTGAATTTATTACCCTTATCTGTTACAGGTTGGCTTTAGAAAAAAGTAATAAATCATCCATAGACATTAAATACGGAAGCAAAGGTCCCTTTCTTCCCGCCTTTATTAGTTTCCATACACTAGATCACACTTGTCTCTTAATCAAGTAGCCCAACCGTTCAATACATAGGACAAATAAATAGGGGGAGAGGAGGCATCCTTGCCTTAGTCCCTATCCCATGCTGAATACCTCCGTAACCTCCCTATTCCATAAAAGTTGAATGCTTGAGGTGGTGAAACAATCCAAAATCACCGAGATTAAGCTAGCCAATAAACCTACAACTTGGAGAGTATCTTTAATGAAGTTCCATGACGAGCTTTCATCTACTTTTTCCAAATCTATTTTTAGCGCCATAAATCCATTCCTTAGTTTTAATCCCCTCATCGTGTGAAGTAGCTCTTGTGCGATCACAATATTGTCTTGGATGTGTTTACTAGGTACAAAGTTTGTTTGGTTAGGTGCTATCCAAGACGACATTAAAGGCTTGAGATGATTAGCAATAATCTTCGTGATTATCTTATATGAGACATTATACAGACTGATAGGTCGGAACTGGTGTATGATTTCTGGTTGCTCCAGTTTTGGGATCAGTAATAACAATGTTTAATTCACCTCTGTAGTTGAGTTCATGCCTATGAAGATGCTTTTGACTATTTGTGTGATTTGTGTCTTCATACTACTCCAATGCTTCTGATAGAATACTACATGGAACCCGTCTGGTCTTAGCGCTTTAAAGGGTCCCATACTCTTTAGAGCCCTCCAAATCTCCTCCTCAATAACCAGTTGTGTTTTTTGGCATATATTTTCATATGCGACCATCGAAAATTCTGCTTTAATTTGATGACTGATTCTTTGGTCATAAGAAGAATAAAATTCTTTAAAATGCTTGATTCCATGTTGCTTAAGCATTTTCTCATCACAACACTAGCCCTGGTCTCTTATGCGTAGTCCCCCTATGTTTGTTGCCTTCCTTTTTATAATTGCCTTTGTGTGGACGTATCGCGTATTCCTATCTCCAAATCTCACCCAATTGCTTTGAGCTTTTTGGAACCACAGTATCTCCTCTTGATTGGGATGTTATTGAGCTCTTGTTCCAAGTCCATCTCCAGCTTCCTTAAGAAAGGATTATTATCCCTTTGAAGAGTTTTTTGAATACCCTCAAGTCTGCCCATCATAATTCTCTTCCGCATGTTGATATTCCCATATACCTCTCTGCTCCATATACACACCTCATGCTTGAAGATTTTTAAACCTTCCGGTAGTGATACATATTTTCTCCAAGATTTCTTGACAAACTCTTCCCATCCTAGGTGCGAATGCCATGAGGCCATATATTGGAACTATCTATTTCGTGGCATGGGTCTAGCAGCTTCCTGTGTATCCAGCATTATAGGGTGATGATCTAATTTTATACGGGTAAAGACTCTTACCAATATGTTTGGGAATCTGGCGTTCCACTCTATGTTACCTAGCGCTCTGTCCAATCTCTTGAATACTCCATTAGAGTTGTCGACCTTTGGACCTCGCCAAGTGAGTCTTGGTCCACTGCTTCTCAGATCAATTAAGACACAATCCTTAATTACTTCCTTGAATCTTAGACAACGGGCAATATCCTCTAGCGCTCCTCTAGCCTTCTCATCTAACGAGACTATTTCGTTAAAGTCTCCTAAGACAAGCCATGTTCCCTTGACATGTAGAGCTAAATTCCACAATTCCTCCCAGAGTTCCTGTTGTATACTTCCTGAGGGGTTTCCGTGGACAGCCGTAATACATGAAGCTGAGCCATTCCCCAATACCGCCTTAAAGTGAAGATACTGAGTACTACGCGAGAAATCACTCACCGCCACCACCTCCAATCTCCATCATACCCATATCCCTCCTGAGAAACTCGACGCCTCCACCGTTTCCCCAGAGTATTGCTTAAACTACCTTTTAACCTTCTCTGCCGATTCTCCACTCACCCTGGATTCTAGAATGACTATAATAACCAGGTTCCATTCCCATATGTATTCCTTCAGAGCATTACAAAACTCTCTCCCACCAGCTCCATGCTATTATACGTATAAATAAAGCGATAGAGGTATAGGTAAGAATCTTGTATAGACAAATCTATCCCTCTATAGGAACTTCTCCCTCTGGGCCCTAAGTATGCCCATTTTCTTCTGCTATGATGATCTAGTCCAAGGCAATTCCAGTCGGTTCCTGATCTGAAGACAAGAGGGATAAGTTGTACTGGTTCCTTCGAACCTATGGTCTCTTTCCTAGCTCCTCCTATTCATTATGTGCTCCTGGTTCGGGAAGGAAGGTTAGGTCGATAGCCATCATCAAAGCCCCTTGTTCTCCATTCTCCATTTGCACCAAGATGTTTGTCTGAGGTATTTCTATGTCCTTTTGAATGTCTTTAGTATTTTCCTGCACATGCAACGTACTACTTGCTATCAACTTGCTTTTCTTTTGGGCCAAAACCCTGGCTCAGTTCGAGTTGCTTCGTACTATCTTCAGGTTGGCTACTCCCTTTCCCTCATTTCCTACCATATTGGTCCGAGCATTAGTCTTCCTTAATATGCTTGTCGAAGCCTAGCCCACATTAAAAGGCTTAGCCTGAAAGGAAAAAGTAGCTACATCCACTCTCTCTTCGTTAAATCTTACTTCTGCTTCCTTTCGAATAGACGTTATTCCTGCTCTTGATTTCCCTCTAATGGCTAGATTTCCCAAATCTATCGATTTTCCTTTATCATTCCTTGTTACCTCTTGAGTTCCCTCCTCCATTTGGAGAATATCAAATCTAGATCCACTCCGAAAATTACCGCTCATAGTCACCGTAGACTTTTTTTTAGTATCTTGCTTTCTAGAACAAGTTGACTTTCCTTTTGCAAACATCCATAGACCGAATGTGTCGGAGCTAAGATGTTCTGCCAGAGTTTGCTTTAAGATCATCAATGTTGTCTCCTACCCTCCATTCCCCATGTATCCAGTATTGCCTAGCCCCTCTTTATTCACGTTTCTGTTTACTTCCCCCTACCTCCATATGCTTCGGGCATGTCTCAAGTCTGTGCCCCACATTCCCGCAGTAGAAACATAGTGTACCGATCACTTCATATTCTACCAAATAGTTCCTCGAATTGATTTTAACTGCTGGTTTGAGAGGTTCATTGAGGTTGACCTTAATGTAGATCCATACAAAGTTTCTATCATCCCATTTGCAGTTTACCGATCAATCTGAAATGTCTTCTCCAAAGTAGATCCAATTATTAATAGCATAATTCCATTAAGGTACTCCATGGGTAAGTTTGGTACCCTCACCCTTATCGTAATGCAATTAATCTTTGCTTCAGTCGGGTTAAATTCCGGAACCCATTCTCTGACCATTAATCTATGTACTTGTATCATCCACGGACCCTCAAATAGGGCATAGTCTCTATTTTCCTGATGTGTGAATGATATAATAAAAAAAATCATTTGCTAGGTCTGTTACACACATCTCTCCTTTAAGATTCCATAGTTGATACAATTTGGTTTTTAGCGCCACATACCCTACTCGTTTCCCAAACATTGATACAATTTGGTTTTTAGCGCCACATACCCTACTCGTTTCCCAAACATTTTGATAATCAGAGCGCTTTTCCAAAAGCCACGAAAGTATCCCATTTCTGACTCTCATACCAAAATCTTAAGGCAGAGGTTATCAGAGAAATCAATCATTCCTGATACATCAGCAATTAAATTTTCCATAGTGTCCAGGGAGCTTCTACTTCTTATGTTCTCCGTTGATCCCATTAATGCATCTCTATATCGCCTTTCTATTCTATAGATTGCATTGGAGAACCCTGTAACTGGGATTTCTCCCGTTTGCAGTAGTCCCTTAGCTCCTCTTTTAGTCCTCTTTGTACCCCTTTCAGCCAAGGGTGTAGTGACTTTCTCAGTCTCATCATGGCCCTCCTCTAGCAACCTATCTGTTGCGATGTCTGACATTTGTAAATATCAGTTTTCGACCATCGAAGAGATTTCTCCAAATCCACCAGAACTTTTTAAATATGTCACAGAAGTTTTTAATTTAAGTTTACGTTATATTAAATATTTAAAAATATTTGAACCTTTATCCTTAGCCACCATTAGCTACTAATAATTCTAATCCTACTATTGCTTTACGCGCAACTGCTGGGCTATTGTCTATATCTTCAAAGTTTCTCACAGTTGTTATATATATTGTGGTAAAAACTCATAGAAAGCATAAGTGCGTTCAACTCTAAAAACAACAAGCACAAGGTCAGAGTTGGTTCCGAGAGTTTTAAGAATCAATCTTAACCAAACCCAATTACAAGCATGATTAACGAATCTTCAGTTTCAGTAAATATTTCATCGGCAGATAGTGTAACAATGTAAAAGGATTGATTCACGAATAAATGGTCAATGTTTCTTTTAAAAATCTCCACGTGATCAACGAATGTAACTCATCGCAGAAATCACTTAAGCAACCGTTGATCTTGTTGGTGTATGCCCTTGTAGCCAATTTTTGTTATACTTTTAATTGTATAAAATTTGTTTTATTCAATAAAAATACATTCTTTATCTTTGAGTATTTTGAATTATTTAATCATTAATCATAAAGATAAAATCTCTGGAATGATTGTATGCAATTAGAAATTATAATGTGATTATAATTATGAGATATGAATTGCATTTGTTATATTATTCCTAAAATGTTCCTAGTTGTAGTTTCATCAAGACGGGGTATTGATGAAATGGTTAGACTAGCACATGTTTGTTTCTTTCTTATGAAGAAAGTAATTGATCTCATAGATTAA
>JAOSBN010000003.1:21684643-21700120 GCA_027563595.1 Erythroxylum suave | reverse complement strand
TTCCGTCTGTTTTTCATATTTGTTAATGTCATCTGCTTTTCATTCTGTCTTATCTTTGTTTGTCATCAAAATCACTTAATACGTGAAGTCAAAATTCTGACTTAACAGTGTTTAGTGTTTATGGGGGACAGGAAAGTAAGTCCGTCTAGAATTGTTTCTGCTCTGATAGTAGAGAGGATGATAAGGAAAGGGTGTGAAGCATTTTTGGCCTATGTAGTACACATGAAGGTAGATACAGGGAAGTTAGAAGGTATTCCCATGGCCATAGAATTCCCGATTGTCTTTCCTGAGGAATTACTAGGACTACCACCCCTAGGGAAATTGAGTTTCCCATTAAGCTTCTTCCGGGTATTGCACCAATATCGATTCCACCTTATACAATGGCTATGGAAGAATTGAAGGAGCTTAAGGAGAAATTGGAAGAGTTGTTGGAGGAGGGGTAAATTGGGCCTAACTCTTCACCTTAGGGAGCTTCGGTCTTTTTTATGAAGAAGAAAGACGGATCATTAAGAATGTGTGTGGAAAACCAGAAGCTCAATCATGTCATTATCAAGAATAGATATATGCTTCCATGCATAGATGATTTGTTTAACCAATTACAAGGAGCAAGGTCTTTTCTAAGATAGATTTGAGATCAGGTTATCACTAGTTGAGAATAAAGGAGTCTGATGGGTCAAAGACTGTTTTTAGAAGATGGTATGGGCACTTTGAGTTCTTATTTATACCCTTTGGGTAAACGAATGCCCCTGCATCTTTTATAAACTTAATGAATAGAGTCTTTAAACCTTTCTTAGACCGATTTATGATAGTCTTCACTGATGACATATTGGTTTATTCTAATACTGAAAAGGAGCATGGGGAATATTTGAGGACTAGTTTGAAGACACTGAGGAAGGAAGAGTTATATGCCAAATTCGACAAATGAGAATTTTGGCTAAAGAAAGTGGCATTTCTTGGACACGTGATTTCGGAGCAAGGAGTACATGTGGATCCAAGGAAGATAGAAGCAGTTGTGAAATGGGAAGCACCTAAGAATGTAGCTGAAGTGTGAAGTTTCTTAGGCTTATCCGGGTATTACAGAAGGTTTGTGAAGGGCTTTTCTATGATAGGTGCTCCATTTTTCAAATTGACAAGGAAGCATTAGAAGTTTGTGTTGATGCAAGGAGATAAAGTGATTGCCTATGCCTCTAGGCAGTTGAAACCTTATGAGATGAATTATCCTATGCATGACTTGGAGTTAGCTGCTATAATCTTTGCATTGAAAATATGGAGTCACCACCAGGGTGTTTATAGACTACAAGAGTCTTAAATATCTATTGAGCTAGAAAGAGTTGAAATTTAGACAGAGAAGATGGTTAGAGCTACTAAAGGATTATGACTTGATGATAGAATATCATCTAAGGAATGCTAATGTAATAACAGATGCACTGAGTAGAAAATCAACTATGCCATATGTGGAGACAGTGTATCTTCCTTTGTTGAAAGAATTAGTCAAACTTAGGGTGACGTTGAGACAAGCTAAATCTAGGTATGTATTGGCTAATTTTAAAGTAAGGCCAGTGTTGAATGAGCAAATTAAGGAACTACAAAAGCAAGGTGAGTATTTGAGCAAGCTTAGAGAAGAGATTAAAAATGGTAAACCTTATGAAATAAAGATAAGGGAAGACGGATTGATGGTAGTAGGTAACAGACTGTGTATTCCCGATATACAAGAGTTGAAAGATGAGATTCTTGATAAGACACACAATGTGCCTTATGCAATGCACCCAGGAAGTATGAGAATGTATAGAGATTTAAAAGAACACTTTTGGTATAAAGGAATGGAGAAAGATGTTATAGAGTATGTTAAAAGATGATTGTCAGCAAGTTAAAGTAGAACATCAATCACTTATCAGTAAGCTTAAACCTTTGTCTATTCCTGAACGGAAATAGGAGAAGATTATGATGAATTTCTTGATGGGACTGCCAAAAACTAGAAGGAAACATGATGCAATATAGGCGATTATTGATAGGCTAACTAAGTAAACACATTTCTTACTAATTAAACAGACAGATTCTTTGAATGCTTTGGCCAAGAAATATATAGATGAGATAATCAGGCTTCACAGGATTCTAAGTTCTATAGTCTTGGACAGAGATCCCAGGTTCACCTTTAGATTTTAGGAAAGGTTACAGGAGGCTTTTGGAACTAAGTTACGCTTTAGTACAGATTTCCATCCACAGACTAATAGACAATTGGAGAGAATAATCTGGACTTTGGAGGCAATTTTGAGAGCTTGTGTTATGGATTACAAAGGCTCGTAGGATGATCATCTGCCGTTAATTAAATTTGCTTATAATAATTTCTATTACTCGAGAATTCAAGTGGAACCTTATGAAGCTTTGTACGGTAAGAGGTGTAGAACTACTATTTGTTAGGATGAGGAAGGTGAAAGGAGGCTTTTAGGACCTGGATTGGTGCAAATCACAGTTGATAAGATTAAGTTGGTGAATGAGAGACTTAAAGCTGTTCAAGATAGGATGAAAAGTTATACGGATGCACATAAAAGGGAGATGGAAATTGAAGTTGGAGATAAAGTGTTTCTTAGAACTTCTCCATGGAAAGGGTTTTAAGATTTGGTAAGAAGGGCAAGCTTAGTCCGAGATACATAGGCCCTTATGAGATTATTGAGAAGATTGGGCCTTTATCCTATAAGTTATCCTTGCCACCGGAATTGTCTACGATTCACAATGTCTTCCATGTATCAATGTTAAAGAAGTACCAATCAGATCCTTCACACATAGTTCAACCATTAGGGGTCTAATTAAGGGAGGATTTGATGTATAAGGAGCAATCAGTAGAGATTTTAGATTCAAAGAAAAAGATTTTGAGAAACAAGGTTGTGAAGCTGGTTAAAGTCTTATAGAAGAACCATTTGACGGAAGAGGTAACATGGGAGCCTTTGGAAGCAATGAAGGAGAAGTATCCACATCTCCTCGTAGACTCAGGTAAGAATATCGTGGACGAAATTCTTTTAGGGGAGAGAATTGTTAGACCCTAAAATTTTTTAATTATTATCGATTTATTTGTTTAATTACTTAATTACAATTAGTTTGATTAATTATTTTCTTAGAATTGGGTCATTAAATTTAGTAAGCATGAATAGATATTATAATTATATAGAAAGATTAGAATTAAGTTAGAATTAATATGGGAATGTTAGAGTTAAGTTAGCTTAAGGAGTTAGTAGATAAAGGCAAAAGAAGGGGTAAATGGATATTGTATTAAATGATGAGGGAATAATTAGGAGACCAAGGATAAAAGTTGTCTTAAAATTTAAAAGAAGAGAAGAGAGAGTTATAGAAGAGAAGAGAAAAGAGAGAGAAGTTAAAGAAGAAGAAGAAAAGGTGGGAAGAAGAGAAATCAAGCTTGTTAAGGAAAGTTAATCATCTTTTCTTCTTGCTTTATTATAGAAATAGGTTGTGTTGAGAATGAAAGGCTTTAAGAGAGAGTGGGTGTTGTGTTGGAAGAAGAGGAAGAAGGAACCCATTTGATTCCTAAGGTTTCCAAATTAGGTATTGGGTTTTCTAACCTAGATTAATTATGGGTAGGTTAGGTTTGAGCTTAATTTGTGTTTATTGCATTTTTTGTGATTATTGAAGTTTATGAATTTTATTAGAATGTTGTTTTGAATGGATCCTTGGTTGTTTTAGGAAATCAAAAGAATCCTACCCAAGAGCAAGAGGAAAGACAACCTTGAGTTGGATTTCTACAAATGATTTAGGTGGGTAGTGTATTCATAGTTATTGTGTAATTGGGTAAATTCTTGCTTATGTGTGTGTATGTTGATTTTCTTGCATTTGATTTGCTTAAAATTGAAATCATTACGAATGTTTGAAAATGCATAATGAATTATGATTATGTTATGCCTTGAAAAAGTTTATGATATTTGTATAAAAGGAAAGAAGAAAAAGTAAAAGAAGCTTGAGATTATGAATTTGTGATTGACTATATTCAGCATAAAATTTGTTTGTCACATGCACGTTGACCTATAGCCTTCTGTTGGTTGCCAACTTGAGGGTACAAGTTCTTGAGAAATCAGACTCATTTTGTTCACAATGTAAACTTCGGTTTCTCCATTTCATTCCACGGAACTCTCTAGCCATTTGTTTTGAATTGTCAAGTATGATGTATTTGAATATTGTGTTTAGTGGTTAAAGTCCATATTACATGTTATGATTTTTGAGCTGAATTGATTTATGCTTGAATTGCTAGCTATACATGTGCATATGCTTGAATTGTGGTCGATTGCCAATGGCTATAAATGCAGTATCCACTAAGTCATGTAGCTCAACCCGTTCTTTTTCCACTTCTCAGGTGCAGAACGAGACAGTTAGTAATCCTTAGAAGGCATCAGAAACTCCAAGATAGTTGGAGACTTTTGTACTAAGTTAGTTAATATTTTGGATAGAATTATAGACATATCAAACATGAGCATGGTTGGCATGTTGTATTAATTTAGTGATGTGTATGTTGATATGTAAGTAAAGCTTGTTTAAATATTTACTTTGCTTAGATATATGAACGAGAATTTGAGGATTTGCTTTTATGTATGAAGATGTTATTTTACAGGTTGAGTGTGACGGTTATGGAAGTGGAATGGGTATGTGCATATTCTTCTTCGTTGAGATTGCAAATTGTTGTTTGTTTTAGAATAGCATGTTAGAGATTGGAAAGGTTGTATAAGATTAATCATTTGAGGTAAGATTCAATAATTTAACAAAATCACTTAGTAGTTGAATTGATATGAAGAGATATTGCATTTTGCAAGCTTTCATAGGTGTAGAAATTGTGTTCTGAAGTCAAAGGAAAAACTATGTCAATTTAGGTAAAATTAGCCATAGTTGTCTTCATAAAAGTAGTAGATTATCTTTCTAGCTTTTCAATGATATAAAGTATGAAATTTTTGGAAGTTGGGATTGGAAGATACGATAATTATAAGTTAGTAATGTTGCACAGGATGCATGTAGGATAGCTACAGTGAAAGATGAGAATTTGTTCTACGTGATGAATCAATGGAGTTGTTGGGAGTTTAATGAAATCAATTTGGTAATTGAACGTTTAAGAAGGGACATTGCATTAGAAGAAGTAAAATTGGGAAGATTACTACTAAAAGTGATGTCAGAGTGGATGTAGGAATCATTGGAGGAGCTTTGGAGGGAGCTTATGTTCGGTTTTATTGTTAGAATTGTCTTAGTCTGGATCATCTTAGTCTGGATCATCTTAGTCTGAATCGTCTTGGTTTGAATCGTCTTAGTCTGGATTGCGTTACATTGATTAGTCTAATCCATTTTAGACCTAATTACTTGATCTGAGACAAAGTTATCTTATTTTGGCCCTCTAGATTGCAAAATCTCCTTTAGAGTCTTCACAAAAGTTGTATATATCGAAGTCCTCTTCAAAACCATCCTAAAATGAGAAAAATCTGATATCTCTAGTAAAAGTTATTCCAATTGTCCCAAGATAGGTACAATATGAACGAGGACAGAATCATAGTTGACTCTTTCGGCCATAACTTCATCATCCGACCTCCAAATGAAGTGATTTTTTAATTAATAGATTCCTAACATATTTCTCTATCTCTCCATAAAATTTTGGTATTCATGGGGGTTTATTAGAAAAAGATTAATGGAAAGAAAATATGGGAAATGATTGGAAGAGTATGAATTGGTTGTTTTACTGAACATACTTTGGTATTTTAATCATATCATGAGATGTAGAGCTCTGAATGAGACAATCACTGTTTCTAAAAAAAGTAGACATGGAGCTACAATTATTCTGAAGAATTCAATTTGTGATTCTACTATCTCAGCTAATTTTGTCTAGAGAGATCCCATGGAAATAACCTTGTAGGATAATACGATCACATCTTATCATATTTCAGATATATGGGCTCCAGAAAGGGGGTCTAGCAGCTTTCATTGTATGGCCCCAAATTTGTTTAATTATTTATTTATTTTATTAAGCATGATTTGAAATAGATTTTGGGGTCTTGCTAGATTGTTTTATATTGGAGTTAACAAACATGTTAGTGCGAGTAAGATAATATGATATAGGTAAAGGGAATTAAAGTTTAAGGTGGTAAGTTTGCATAATGGGTATTTTGCGAAGATCACTTAAGCTTAAAATCCTTAAAGCATTAAAGGAGGGGTAAAATGGACATTTTTCAATCCTTAAAGGTATAAATAAAAGGGGAGAAAGAAGACTTGTCTTGCATTTTAGAGAAGCAAACTTGTGAGTGAAAGAAGAGAGAAAGAAAGAAGTGGAGAACAGAAGAAGAAGGAGCTAGGGTTTTGGAAATTCTTGAAGAATTTGAAGACTTTATGGCTAAAATAAGTAAGTAGGAGTATTTATCCTTCTTTATTGTTAGATGATGCATATTTAGGGTTGGTTAAAAGAGAATATGTGTAGGAAGTTGTGATGAATGGTTTATGTGAACGTTTTTGGTTAATGATTAAAAGTAGATTTTGAATTGGTTGTGAATGATTTTGGGTCTTGAATGAAGTTGAAATGACGTATAAGAGATGGTTTAGGGTTAAGATGGGTTATATGTGAAAGGTGGGAAGTTAAAAACTAGAAAAAATCGCAGAACATATCTTCGGAGCATGTTTCTAGACAAGTTCGTCGGGGCGAACTCAACTTTCCAGCACAGAACATGATTTGGTATTTTGGGCATAACTTTTGATGTAGTTATGCAAATGAAATGTTTTTTAATTTTTTGTAAACTAACGACATAGGGCTACAAATTGTATTGGGGAATAGAATCTACATTCAGCCCTTAAGCAT
The DNA here is from genome assembly GCA_027563595.1 of Erythroxylum suave. Taxonomy (NCBI): domain Eukaryota; kingdom Viridiplantae; phylum Streptophyta; class Magnoliopsida; order Malpighiales; family Erythroxylaceae; genus Erythroxylum; species Erythroxylum suave. The sequence goes on along the minus strand of JAOSBN010000003.1, from coordinate 21,693,294 downwards.
TTAAAATTTGGGATGGAAGTTAAATATAGAATTTTTTTTTAGCATAAGAAATAGTTTGAATTGCTAAGATTTGGCTTCCCAATTAAACCAAATTGAATGGAATTTTTATTATTGTTTAAGGAAATCAAGTCAGGCAAGATAGGCAAGAGGAGCAAGAGTAAAGACATCCCTAAGCAAGTTTATAAACAAGCAATTGAAGGTGGCTACATTTTAATAGTAGAGTAAATAAGCCACTCATTGCTTTCTTCGAATCAAGGAAGCTTAATGTTTTCAGTTGCATCATAGATGTTGCATTTATTTGCTCTTGGTTAGATTGTGAAATTGTTATATGTTTGCTATATGAATTGCGTTGATTATTTATGAGCAGACTTTGAAAATGGTTCTTTTTAAAAAGATACAAGTTTATGAAATCAGATTTTCGAAATATTTTATTTTTTGAAATATCTCATGTGCATGAAAAACAAGTTTCCAAGAAGGTGCCATTCGGGCAAACCATTTTTGATTCATGAATTACATGTTATGTGGGTTTGGTGTAATCCATTCAAGAATGTCACGTGCACGTTGACCAGGAAAAGGCTTCTCTCGCCTACCCGCAAGTGGCATGAAGCTTTTTTATGGACGCCCTCATGATTACGTCTACATAAGACCCCCATAGAGAATTGCGATAGTACGTCAAGTTTTACAACTACACAGGACCATTAAGTGGAAATGTGTAGTTTGTCATGTTCAGGGATTTAACCAAACCATTATGATGTGCTTATGTTCTTTTGAAATGTTAGCAAGTTTGATGCTTGCATGATTTATAATTGCTCATAAACTATTTGATAAAGTGAGAATTTTGAGAAATAAGTGATTAGTGATTTTTCATGCAAAATTATTGTGGTTTCCAAAAAAAGGCTTTTGCTTATTTCTCGATTATAAAACTATTACCCACGAGCTTTAAGCTCACCCCCATTCTCGTCCCCCCATTCCAGTGAAGAGCAAGAGATCAGGCAAGTCAAGAATTAAGGCATCACTCCAGTTTGCATGTTTTATTTTTGAAGTTAGATTATGTAAAACAATTCTTTAGTCACATTTTGAGTGATTTTAGTTTTTGTAAACTTTGTATTTTGGATTTTGATGTAAGGGGGCTTGAAATGCCCACTAAAGCAATGTAAAACTCTTACTTTTTTCATTAATGAAATATATGTTTGTCTTTATCTATGATTTTGCATGTTTTCGTAAAGTATTCGATTTTGAAAATGAGATTATGATTTTAAGAAATTGGATTTGTGTTTGATTCTTATCCATTTTGTTTTTGGGTTGAAATGATGTATGTGATTGAAAGATTTTAAGTTTACATTCTAGTAAGATAGGTAGCTTGGGTTCTGAATTCTGTTGCAAGGGGCTTTTTCGACTGTTTAATTTAGGTGGCAACTTTGCTGCAGTGAAGATTATACTTTTTACCATGGTAAAATCGATCAAATCGAGCCACATGAGTTTGTTGTGGTGAAAATATTTGATGGCACGGCGAAGCCTACTGTTGCTTCCGAAGGATTTTTCTTTCAAATCTCCCAATTCTAAGCCTCCCTCCTCGCTCAAGTTTCACGATCCCAAGTCCGATGTTAGGCTCTAGAAATGGGTTCCAGCATGTTGTGGTATCAGAGCGACTAGGTTTAAGTCTAGGTTTGCGAATAGGTTTAGGCATGAAATGGGTTGTTTAGGGCATGAAATGAACATGCATTGTTTTAAATGAACAACTTGCATTATTTTGAATTGTTTTACATGATTTGAAAATTTTTTATACGATTTTAACCGTTTTGCATACTTTGAATCTATTTTGCATGAACTAAAGGTTTTCAATGATTTCTAATTGAAGGAGAGATTATGCCGCCTCGAATGAGAACTCGAGGAGCTTTGACTCGATGTGGCTCTAGTTAAGGGAGCTCCGATGAATCCTATGTCCCACAAGATGTAGGGACACATTCTACTCTAGATTTTGAGGCACCTAGTGTCCAACATAAGGTGCCTCCACCGCCTCCTCTTATGTCTCAAACAAACCCTATGGATCCGCGTTTCTTTTAAGCCTTTGATCAAACTTTTTCATATGCCATGGGCTAAGGGTCTCAAGTCCAATGCAAGCTCCAATGGAGAGGACTGGACAATATGATAAGCTCTGCAAGTATAAAGCTGTAGATTTTAACGGAACTACAAACCTTGAAGAGACTGAAGCCTGGTTGAAGAGGACCGAGAGGGTTCTAATTCAGATGAAGTGCTCGGATGAGGGGAAGTTAGATTATGGAGTGAGCTTGCTACAGGGGGACGCACTTGACTGGTGGGAATCAGTGGCCCACAGTCAAGATATGCCTTCGGTGTTGTCATGGAGAGACTTTTTGGAAGCTTTTATGAGGAAATACTTCTCGAGGGTCTATATTTAAGAGAAGGCTAGGGAATTTCTGAATCTCACACAGAGGGATATGAGTGTTACTGAGTATGAGCTGAAGTTTACTCAGCTCTCCCAGTACACAGCAATCATTGTGGCGAATGAAGAAGATAAGTACCACAGGTTTGAGGGAGGTCTCCATTTGGGGATCAAGGAGAAAGTCTTGATCCATAATTTCTGTGACTACTAGCAGTTGGTAGATGCTGCACTCCAGGCGGAGAAACTGGAGAATATAAGGAATGAAGTGAGCAGGAAGAGGAAGAATAGGAGCAGTCTTCTAAAAAGGTGATGAGTGCTCTGATGTCTGAAAGGAGTACACGGAGTTACCATACACAGAGTGAAGTGGGAAGTAGCAGTTCTGCTAAGAACAAGCAGGCAAAGGCAGTTTCAGGGCAAGCCTTTAATGTAAGAGGCATTGAGAAAGATGGGGAGGAGTAGATACACAAACCCCCAATGTGATTGTTGTGGGAAACTTCACCAAGGAGACTGCTTCAAGTTACTGGGGGCATGCTTTCGATGTGGAGAGAAGAGACACATGATCAAGGACTATCCCCAAGTAACAAGGCAAGAGGGGTCACAGTTGCAAGCCCCAAGGAGAGTAGAAACTGTGGGACCCAGGCCAGTCACAGAGGTGGGCAAGTCTAGAGTTGTAAAAAAGGTTATTCTTCTAGGAAGGCCAAGGGGTGGCTCAGGCTCAAGCAAGGGTGTTTGCTATGACTAGAGAGGAAGCTACAGCCACTCCTGAAGTTGTCACGAGTATGGTTCAGTTATTCAATTCTGCAGAATATGTTTTGATTGATTCTGGCTCCAATCATTCATTTGTTTCTGCAAGTATGATTTTACATGGTGTGAATTCAATACTTTTGAATAGTCCTTTACTTGTTAGTGCTTCCTTAGGGAGGAATGTGATAATTAGTCAAGTGTATAAGGGTTGTGGACTCTTCATTGATGGTACTAAACTGATAGTGGACTTACTACCTCTAGACTTAAAGGGCTTAGATGTTATACTTGGAATGGATGTTCTGGAGGAGTATCAGGCGAAGTTAGATTGTGGCCTTAAGGGGGTGGAATTTAATTTGGGAAATGGAGAGAGGGTGACTTTCTGAGGAGATAGGAGAGTACCATCGCCAAGAATTATTTCTGCTTTGCTAGCTGACAGGATGATGAAAAACGGGTGTGAGGCCTTCTTGGTGCATATTATGGAGGCTAATGTGAATGAAAGGAGGTTAGAGGATTTTTTGATTGTAAGGGAATTTCCTGATGTGTTCCCAAAGGACTTACCTGGTTTGCCACCTGTGAAGGAAATTGAATTTGCCATTGACTTGATTCCTAGAATTGCCCCTATTTCTATACCACCATATAGAATGGCTCTAGTTGAGTTGAAGGAGCTTAAGGAAAAATTAGAGGAACTATTAAAGAAGGGGTACATAAAGCCAAGTTCATCACTATGGGGAGCGCCAGTTTTGTTTGTTAGGAAGAAGATGGAACATGGCGGATGTGCATTGATTACCGGAGACTCAATAGGGTGACTGCTAAGAATAAGTATCATTTGCCTTAGATTGATGATCTGTTTGATCAGCTGTAACGAGCAAGGATCTTTTCTAAGATTGATCTCAGGTCAGGTTATCATTAGCTCGGAATTAAGGAGTCTAATGTGAGTAAGACAGCCTTTAGGACTCGTTACAGACATTACGAGTTCCCAGTTATGCCTTTTGGTTTGACCAATGCTCCAACTTCTTTCATGAATCTTATGAATAGGGTCTTCAAGGAGTACGTGGATCAGTTTGTCATAGTGTTTATCAATGACATTTTGGTGTATTCCAAGAGTGAAGAGGAACATGAGGAACATTCCAGAATAGTGTTGTAAACACCGAGAGAGAAGGAGCTTTATGCTAAGTTCAGCAAATGTGAATTTTGGCTTTACGAGGTGATTTCCTTAGACATGTGATTTCTATAGATGTGGTACATGTTCATTCGAGGAAAATTGAAGCAGTGGTGAATTGGCATGCATCGATGATAGTGGCAGACGTAAGAAGTTTTCTGCGTCTGGCAGGGTGTTATATGAGATTTGTTAAAGGATTTTCTATGATAGTTGTGCCGAAGACCAAGTTATTGAGGAAGAATCAAAAATATATCTGGAGTGAGGAATGTCCGGAAACCTTTGAGGAGCTTAAGAGCAGATTAACAAGTGCTCCAGTTTTGATTTTGCCCACTGGAGATGAGGGTTATACAGTGTATAGTGATGCATCAAGAAAGGGTTTAAGTTGTGTGTTGATGCAGGGAGACAGGATAATAGCTTATGCATCGCAGCAACTGAAGCCTTATGGACTGAAATACCCTACCCATGATTTGAAATTTGCAGCAGATATTTTTGCGTTAAAGATTTGGAGACATTATCTGTATGGAGTTTAGATAAAGATTTTTATGAATCACAAAAGTCCTAAGTATCTGTTGAATCAGAAAGAACTAAATTTAAGATAGAGAAGATGGTTAGAGCTAATAAAGGATTATGATTTGTTAATTGAGTATCATCTAGGAAGGGCAAATGTAGTGGTAGATGCCTTGAGTAGGAAATCATCAATAGCCCATGTTCAAATAGTTTATCTACCGTTATTGGGAGAGATGGCTAAGATTAGGATAAGCTTGAAACAGGAGGAACTGGATTATATTATTGCAAATTTCAGAGTATGGTTGATACTCAAGGAGAAAGTAAAGGAGTTATAGGAACAAGATACAGATTTCAGCATGCTCTGAGAAGAAATTAAGAATGACAAAAAATCCAAGGTGGTAGTGAGGGATGATGGACTCATGGTTGTAGGAAATAGACTTTTTATCCCAAATGTCAAAGAAGTAAATGATGAAATACTGGATGAGGCACACAATTTGCCTTATGCTATGCACCAAGGTAGTACCAGGATGTACAGAGATTTGAGAGAGCATTTCTAGTGGAAAGGCATGAAAAGGGACTTAGCAGGATATACAAGTAAGTGTTTAGTGTCTTAGCAAGTCAACACTGAACACCAGGCACCTTTAAGAAAGTTAAGGCCATTATCCATTCCTGAGTGGAAGTGGCAAAAGGTGACTATGGACTTTTTGATGGGTTTGCCTAAGGCCAGTAGGAAGCATGATGCCATATGGGTTATTATTGATCGGTTGATGAAGTCAGCTCATTTTCTGGCAATTAAACAAACTAATGCTCTGCATGTGTTAGCAAAGAAGTATATTGATGAGATAGTAAGACTGAATGGGATTCTAGATTCTATAGTTTCTGACAAGGATCCTCAATTTACTTCGAAATTATGGGGAAGCTTACACGAGGCTCTAGGTACCAAATTGAATTTTAGTACTACTTTTCATCCTAGGTAGATGGTTAATCTAAGAGGACTATTCGGAACCTAGAGGGAATGCTCAAAGCATGTGTGATGGATTTTAAAGGTGCTTAAGATGAGCATTTGCCATTGGTCGAATTTTCTTACAATAATTCATACCATTCGATCATTCAGATGGCTCCATATGAGGCACTGTATGGAAGGAGGTGTAGAACTCTAATATGTTAGGATCAAGAATGAGAGAGGAAATTGATAGGGCCAGAGTTACTTCAAATGACAGTCGACAAGGTTAATTTGGTTAAGCAACAGCTTAAGATAGCTCAGGATAGAATGAAGAGCTATGCTGATGCACACCGAAAGGAAATGGAATATGAAATTGGTGAGAAAGTTTTTCTTAAGACATCTCCTTGGAAAGTAGTCATAAGGTTTGGCAAGAAAGGCAAACTGAGCCCGAGATATATGGGTCCTTATGAAATTCTTGAGAAGATTGGACCGCTAGCATATAGATTGGTGTTGCCACAGGAATTGTCTTAGATACATGATGTTTTTCATGTTTCCATATTAAGTAGGTATAGATCGGATCCCTCCCACATCATTCAAACAACTAAGGTTAGTTGAGAGATGATCTGAGTTATGAAGAGATTCCAGTGGAGATTTTGGACACCAAGGAGAAAGTTCTTAGGAACAAGACGATTCAACTAGTCAAAGTCCTATGGAGAAACCATTCGGTAAAAGAGGCCATATGGGAGCCACTAGAGGCTATGAAGGAGAAGTATCCACGTCTCTTCAATGACTCAGGTAATAATTTCGAGGATGAAAATCTTTTAAGAGGGGGAGAAATGTTGGGCTCTAAATTTTTTTATTATTTATTTATTTTATTAAGTAATATTTGAAATAAATTTTGGGTTCTTGCTAGATTGTTTTATCTTGGAGTTAATTAGTATGTTAGTGTGAGTAAGATAATATGATATAGGTTAAGGGAATTAAAGTTTAAGGTAGTAAGTTTGCGTAAGGGGTATTTTGGGAAGATCACTTAAGCTTAAAATCCTTAAAGCATTAAAGGAGGGGCAAAATGGACATTGTGCAATCATTAAAGGTATAAAAGGGGAGAAAGAAGACTTGTCTTTCATTTTAGAGTAGCAAACTTATGAGTGAAAGAAGAGAGAAAGAAAGAAGTGGAGAAAAGAAGAAGAAGAAGCTAGGGTTTTGGAAATTTTTGAGGAATTTGAAGACTTTGTGGCTAAAATAAGTAAGTAGGAGTATTAATCCTTCTTGATTATTAGATGATGCATATTTAGGATTGGTTAGAAGTAAATTTGTGTAGGAAGTTGTGATGAATGGTTTATGTGAACGTTTGGGTTTGGTTAATGATCAAAAATAGATTTTGAATTGGTTGTGAATGATTTTGGGTTTTGAATGAAGTATAAGAGATGGTTTAGGGTTAAGATGGGTTATATGTGAAAGGTGGGAAATTAAAAACTGGAAAAAGTCACAGAACACGTCTTCGGAGAATGTTTTTGGACGAGTTCGCTGCGGCAAACTTCTGGGTTTCACCGTGGCGAACCCAACTTTTCGGTATAGAACATGCTTTGGTATTTTGGGAATAACTTTTGATGTAGTTATCCAAATGAGATGATATTTGATTTGTTGTAAACTAGAGACATAGGAACACAAATGGCATTAAGGAATCGAGTCTAAATTCAGTTCTTAAGCATTTCAATTTCGGCATGGAAGTTTAATATAGAATTTTGTTTCAGCATGAGAAATAGTTTGAATTGTTAAGGTTTGACTTTCCAATTTCTAAACCAAATTGAATGGAATTTTGGTTATTGTTTAAGGAAATCAAGTGAGGCGGGATAGGCAAGAGGAGCAAGAGTAAAGACATCCCTAAGCAAGTTTATAAGCAAGGAATTCAAGGTGGGTACATTTTTATAATGGAGTAGTAAGCCACTCATTGCTTTCTTTGAATCAAGGAAGCTTAATGTTTTCAATTGCATCATAAATGTTGCATTTATTTGCTCTTGGTTGCATTGTGAAATTGTTATATGTTTGCTACATGAATTTTGTCGATGATTTATGAAAAGACTTTAAAAATGATTATTTTTTGAAAAGATGCAAGTTTATGAAATTATGTTTACGAAAATGTTTTGTTTTTCAAAATATCCCATTTGTATGAAAAACAAGTTTCCAACAAATTAAGAGAACGGAAGGGGAAATAAGGCTAGGGCAACAATATCATACAAGATGTTTAAATGAAATACTGTTTTAGGAAAACTATTTTCAATTCATGAATTACATGTTATGTGGGTTTGGTGTAATCCATTCAAGAATGTCACGTGCATGTTGACCAAGAAAAGGCTTCTCTCGCCTACCCGCAAATGGCACGGAGCTCCTTCATAGGCTTTCTCATGTTTACATCTATGTAAGACTCCCATGGAGAATTGCGATAGACCTCAAGTTTTACAACTACACAAGACCATTAAGTGGAAATGTGTAGTTCGTCATGTTCATGGGTTTACCTAAACCATTCTAATGTGCTTATGTGTTTCTGAAATGTTAGAAGTTTAATGCATGTATGATTTATAATTTCTTATGAACTGTTTGATAAAGTGAGAATTTTGATAAATAAGTGTTTAGTGATTTTTCATGCGAAATTATTATGGTTTCCAAAATGTATAATGGCAATGATTTTTGAAAATAGTTTTTACTTATACCTCGATTATAAAACTGTTACCCATAAGCTTTAAGCTCACCCTCATTCTCCTCCCCCCACTTAGGTGACGAGAAAGAGATCGAGTAAGTCAACAGCCAAGGCATCACTCCAGTTTGCATGTTTTGTTTTTGAAGTTAGATTATGTAAAACAATGCTTTAGTCGCATTTTGAGCGATTTTAGTTTTTG
>JAOSBN010000003.1:21650364-21684543 GCA_027563595.1 Erythroxylum suave | reverse complement strand
ACATTTCTGGTTTTGATGAAATGAAAAGAGGAGAGTTTTAGTTTCAAATTATTATGATTTTTATACTAATGTTTAATATGATGCCATGTGAAGAGTTAGCTGTGACTGATCGTAGTTCACCCTTATCGTAGGATATGTATCAGAATGACCTGCGGGCGTCCCGGTGTGTACCCTGCGGTAAGGGGGTCCTACATACAGAGGTTATTGAACGTCCAAACACTCATGTTGATATGATGGATATCTTCCTTGGGGAGGAGCCACATGACATATAATGAAATTACCTCTTTTATTTTACAGTAAACTTCATCATAGTCAAGCAAGAACAGTCCAAAGGTTATATATATATATATATATACACGAGGAGGGATAATCTAATCCTAAAATCTAAGGCCAAGACAAATAACATAAATTCAAAATGTAACGAAATGAAAACAAAAATTTAATTCAATCAATCAAATTAATCCAATATAATTCAGCAATTGCAACACACACCCAAGAATCAACCTAAGGGTATTACCAATTGAGAGAAAGAGAATTTTACCTAACCTTAATGCGAACTTAATCAATTATGAATTACTGGATTATTGGTTCTAGAAGGTCTTAGGGTTGATTACTCTCTCTCGAGTTATAACTATTAACCCTAAATTATAAACCCTAATCAAATTATGAAAATTGCAATCTCTCGATTAATAATCTATCCAGATTAAGTGTTTCAATGGAGGTAACTTGCTACATTGGGGGTAGTCTATCGAAGAACCCTATCTATCATGTTAGTCTCATAATATAAGGTCCAACACAAATCATGCCGACCTTCTTTTCATTGGTTTGACGCCTAATAAATTAGGCAAGCAGATGCCCCAGGTGGATCCCAGTCTTCTCACTTATACTCTATAGTTACAACACATTTAAGTTCTCGACAACTCCTCAATTGTCACCCCAAATGCTTAGTGTGTGACTCAAAATACCATCAATTTATCTAAGCGTGAGATGTTGCAGTGTGGACGCCTTAGATTTGTTTAGGTCGTAGTCTTTCTCTGTGCTAATTGTACATCAAAAGTGTTAAGAAGACAATCTATATGAAAAGTTTGTTTACCGTAGGATGTACTCTAAAGTCCCCATGAACTGCTAGTTATAAAATCTCATCGTGTTGGAAAATTTCAAATAACTAATTTGGATCATATCCCCTATCATCTAGAGTTGGATTGTGCTATGACGATCCTAATTATAGCCACGTCTCTACACAAAGAATATGGAAAGCACCTCTATTGTTAACTCCTTGTAAAGGGCTCCACAATCCCCAAGAGTCTGGACCACGCATCAAGGTTAATGACGTCCTGAACTTGGTGGGATAACCTTAAGCCTCTGGTATTGTTGCTCCTAGGCCTTGGCATTGAATAACAACATTCCTGACCACTTTGGGGCTTGGCCGATATTTAAGGAACCTTCTCCTCATTGTCACTTCCTTGTGATATCCTTTTCTTGCTGTGATCTCGTTATTGTGCCTACAACTTTAAATAAGTGTGAGAAGTTTGTAGATAAATTATAAGAGTACCTTTTTACCCACACTTAAAATTTACTTTTCTTATTAAATTTTTAAACGTGAATAAGAACTAACATAAAAAATTTACACACAAAAAAATAAAAAATAACTTAACATAAATAGATAAATAATAAAATATAATTACAAATTAGAAAATAAACGAATAACCTAACTACTCACAAAAATTAAAATTAAAATGTTGTAATTGAAAAATTAAGCTAACCTAGTTGTTTAATCGCAAATTTACCCTACATTTGAAATTAAAACCCTAATTTCATAATTCTGCAAAATAACAAAATAGATACTAAAATCATGCAAAAATAAAAATGGCATGCAATTCTACAATAAAATAACTTCAATTAATTATAAAAAAGACTAATTAATCCTAATTTCATGAAAAATACCACAATTTAATACTTGGTGAGGAAAATTGCACAATTGCACAATTCAAATTAAAATTTCACTCAATTCACATGTAGCTTGTCAAATTAAACTAATAAATCAAGTAGGTATGGATCAAATTCAACTGTTAAACTACAATTAATAATAAAGCCACAAGAAATCTTATAAATTCCCTAAATCATAAAATTGTCCTTTTTGATTTAAAAATCTGAAATAATGCAAAAATAAAAAACTAATGAATTGTGCATAAATAAGTAAAATCAATAAGAAAACTTACTTGGATGTCACTAATTTGCAAGAAAAACATAAGAATTGGGATGGGAGATTAGAGAGGCAATAGTGGTGAGTGAGAGAAATGAGGGAAAAGTGAAGAAAATGAAAGGGTTAGGGCATTTTAAAGATGAGTTGCAGACTTAGATGATCTACTATATGATTGTGTAGCTGAGCATATAAGTAGTGAAATTACGACCGTATAAGTCATGAAATTTCAACTTTTTGTAAACTTACACGATTAATTACATGAGCATGTATATAATCATGTAAGTCTACACTAGCACATATAGAGAGTGTGTAACTCTCTATCAATGTGTGCAACTTAAAAATTAAAAGAACAAAATAAAAAATTTTGCACTTTAGATTTATAAACCTTTAACATGCATACCCTAACACCACATTTATGCACAATCTTTTCAAGATGCTTAATTCTAATCCTAAACACATCAAACTTAAATAAATAGTATTCTAACATCAAAATAACAATAAAATAACATGGAATTTAAAATAAAACCTAAATTAATTTATGAGATGCCTCCTATGTGGTGCTTTTTTAATATCATTAGCTCTATGTACATTACAGATTACAATTATCCAAGGTTTATAACTAGTGGCTTACTTCTACTTGCTTCTCCACATTACAATTTCATAGCCTTTAAGTAAGGCATATGTTGCGAGAAAATAATAAGAGCATAATGCAAAAAATTAATAAATACAATTAATTGCATTAATGCCCTTTTTAATGAGAAATTTAATAAAATAAGGGATAACAAAACTCCCTAAATCTTCAATTGATGCGAGTAGTTTGTCTTTGAGGAAGTGGGAACCTTCTGTAATTAAGGTGACTATTAATGATTCATCAATAGTTTCCTTATTTGGTTCCTCTACTAGTTCTTCCTCAACCACCTTTGTCCATTCTTCTTCTTGGAAAAAGGTTTATGGCTCATCTTCTTCTTTAATTATCTCTTGCTAATTCTCTACTTCCTTTTCTTCTTGGATAGAGGCTTCCTCCTCTTCTTCATCTTCTTCTTTTAAAAGCTTGTTTCCACTCCTAAGGGTGAGTACAATTCCATGTTCTTTAGGATCCATTTCAGTAGTATTAGGCAAACTCCCATGTAGTTTGTCAGATAATATTCTTTCCAGTTAGTTAACCCTATTCACCGTATTATGTATATCAGCTTCTATTCTCTGATGCCTTAGGTTTGGCCAATATCTCTTACAAGGTTAGCTCCTTAACTTGAGGTGTTTGGTACTATAAATATTCCAAAGGAACATAATCATTCCATTAATAAACGTAAGAGTTGCTCCACTTTGAATTATAAATATTCTCGTATGGTACACCTTAAGGTTGGTATTGTATACTAGATTGCTCCCATATATAGGTTGGTGCCCAAAAGTCACAATGATAATTATTACTCCTTCCTATGTCGTAAAACATCAAGTAATTCGACAAAGCTTCTAACAACATGTCACCTAACCTTTCTTTCCAATGTGGTGATGTTACTAAAGGCGATGACTCATCATTGATCTTATAAGAATAATGACTACATTATCCATCCATTGTGAGTTATGGCTATGATGTTAAATCTCAATACCTTAGAAATAAGTCATAAGTCATAAACTCAAAGTCAATGTAGAAAAGTTCAAAAGATAATTAAATGCTTAATCAAGAAATAAAATAAAATAAAATAAATACAAAAACAATGGTTAGATTAATAAAATCTAGACTTTCCTAATATTATAGTTCCCACCAATGGCACCGAAAACTTGGTTAGTTTATTTCTTATACTAATATTAAAATTAATGCAAGCGCATGATGTAGTTGTAGGTAGCATGATCCCACAAAGATTGTAAATAACAGTAATAACACTTTTCCTATTATCTAACCTAAAAATTAAATACTTTGTTCTATATGATTCTCATCGAAGCAATTACAGTGCTCCTTATTTTCAATAAGAGACTCCGTTTTCATCTAAATTCTTATTCAATTGAGTAAAAATGCTTTTGATGAGGTGAAAAAAAATATTCTTTGCTTGACTTTTCCTATTGATCCATGGTGAATATGTACCATAATATTAAGAAAACTTTCAAAGTAAAAGACTATCCTCTCATCATAAAAACCAGAACATCTTAAATTTTTATTTTCTAACAAAAGACTCTACACTATCGAAAGCCATCTTTGATTGCAATTGAATTCCTTTTATGGTTTAATAATTATTACACAAACAATGACATGTATTTTTAAGGATAATATCAAACTATAATGAGAAAAAAGAAAATATATTAGCAATATTAAGATATAGATAAAATGATATGGATTTTATCTTATTAAGGTGATGACATTGGTTAGTCATTTTTTTTGTTAAATTAGAATTTTTAGAAAATAAATGAATAGTATTAATCAAGGAAAAAGCCAAATCATTACAATATTATAATAAGAAAATATCAGAAAAGTCAAAGATCTTAAGCTTGCTTAGGATATAACTTCTAAGATCAAAAGCAAAAAAAAAAAAGTACAATACGGGACTGGTTAGGATTTTGATTTGGGTATAAGAAAAAGGATTAAAAGAATAACATGATTGATTACAACATCATTCATTAATAGTGAAGCTTATATTTAACATGAGTCATGCAATGAAGAGATGACGATTAAACATTCACGATCAAAGCATCAAACCATTCAGCATAATAAATGGTACATAACATATTTATAAAACCTGATCCTTAGACTAAGTAATAAGAAATAACAAAAAATAAAATGTTCATGTTGTTCATGGAATATGGTAAGAAAATGATAAGAAAACTCAGTTGCTAATAGTATTCCCTTTGGTAATCCCTATGTCTACCTCAACTTTCACTATTATTGTGTACAATGATTTACTAATTTTCACTAGTTTGTTATTAGGTCTAGTACAGGTGATAACATTTCAATCAACTTTGATGCTTTTCACTTTTAATTCCCTCTTTAATATATTATTTTTTGCTTTTACACTTGAGATTCATGATCAAATCAAATATAATATGGTTGCAACAACAAATTGTTTAGTTTATGGTAAGGGTTAAGGATTTAATGATTAATATTTTATGGATAATTTTGAGAAGGTATTAAAAATTGAATATATTAATAAATTTTCTTAATATGACTAATTGTGGGAAATAATAAAAGTTAATTGGATTATGTTTTTCATATGATCAAAGTTACAACTAGATGAGATATTTCCTTTGAATTAGAGTTGGGGAAAATTAAATGTCTCAATTTTACGATTTTTTTGGTTATTTTTTTTCTTGTTAATTTTAGTTTATTAGTTAATTAATCATAAATCTCCATAATCTCATAATTATGATCTCATCATAATTTCATTTGTAATTTATATTTATCTCATGGGCTTTATCTTGCACATCTAAATATATAAAAGATAAATAATGCATTTAAATTATTTTGTTACTAAACTACAATCAACTGATTAGCTGTAGGGCATAAACCAACATTACAAGCATAATAAAGCCTCTTACAGGTATAAATCATAAAATAGAATTTTAAAAGGAAACAATAAATTGAAATAAAAAAACCTTAACTAATTAAAATAAGTGTATAGTGCCTATCTTGGCTAATACTAACATCAATTTTATTCTACAACATTTAGTGTGTAATGTAAATACAAATACCGACATCAATTTTATTCTACAACATTTAGTGTGTAATGTAAATACAAGTTCACTATTAGTAATGCTGAACTCGATTTCCAATTTACTTATATTTATCTAGTTTGTAAATCCTAGTCAAATGTGGGAGCTAAGGAGATACTCAGGGTGGGGCCTCGGCACATCTATAACTTCCTTATTTTCAATCAAAGTTGGAGGCCATTTATAAGTTTGGAAGCTATCAAATAAGAACATATTCCTCTACGGATTAACTCTCATAACATGCCTTTAGATTACTGGTCCATTAAAGGGCTTAGTGCTTTAGCTAGCTTTATTAAAAACCTATTTTATATAGATGAGACTACAACAATGAGGAAAGGAATTGGGTATGCTAAGGTAAATGTAAATGTAAAATTGAATGATGAATTGTTAGATACTTTACCCCTATAACTTCCTTATTTTCAATCAAAGTTGGAGGCTATTTATAAGTTTGGAAGCTATCAAATAAGAACATATTCCTCCACGGATTAACTCTCATAACATGCCTTTAGATTACTGGTCCATTAAAGGGCTTAGTGCTTTAGCTAGCTTTATTAAAAACGTATTTTATATATATGAGACTACAATAATGAGGAAAGGAAATGGGTATGCTAAGGTAAATGTAAATGTAAAATTGAATGATGAATTGTCAGATACTTTACCCTTAATGGGACTTAGCGAAGATGGTAATTTATTTGAGGACTTTGTCAAGGTTTTATATCAATGGAAACCTACATAAAAACAGTAAAGGAAATGGTGGCAATAAGTAGGAAGGACATTTAATAAAGAGGATTATGCAAAATTGATAAAATTAGATAGGCACACAAAAGAGAACATAGAGGGTAACAAATATATATATAAGGAGACAAAGGTAATGGGCGAGGGGGAAAAAAACTCAGGCAACAAAGTAGCCAAAGGGGTTGGACATAAGTGGACTAGGAAAACTAATACATATAGTAATAAATAGGAGCTCAATCTTGCCAAAAAGATTAAGGTATTACATAACCAAGGTGAATCAATTACAAAAAATATCCCATTTGAGGAAACAACAATTAAAATGAAAATAGTATGGATGAAAAATAAATACAAAGCATAATGAGGAGGCTAGCAATATGGAAGAAGATATATTTGACAAGTTAGGTAAGGATTTTATGGCAGCCAGTGGAAGCAAAAGGATACCTAAGGGATCCATGTAATCTTCCTATAAATGTCTATAGTGGCTACAAATGTTAGGGACATCATTTGGTCTATGAAACAATAATTCTTAAAGGACTTCATTTTGGATAATAAACCTATTTTAGTAAGGTTCCTGAAAACATAACTTACACAAAGACATATTTTGAAGTTGAAATATCTAGACAAACATTAGGAATTTGTGTGAAACCACCAATACCATCATTATGATAAGATAGTGGTTGTCTTCAACTCTATATTAGTAAAGGTCAAAAACACTATAAGTGATTAAATGAGAAAATTGATTTGAATTCATACTCTAAAGTAATTGAAAATTTCAACTCTCTACTCAAATAAATATCTATATGTTTATGACTTAATGAAGGAGATAAAAATACTAGATATTTCTATAAGGTTATTATAGATAGGAAGAATACAAACATAATTATCTCCTTAAAGGTCAGGAATGGTAAGGTTGATAATTTATAGGATGAACTTAAAAAGTGAAGCTTATAGCTTCTTCAGTAATTTTTTGGGAACAATTATTCAAGTTATCTCTGTAAGTTAGATTCTAAAATCCTTGATATCTAATTAATTCACCAAAGAAGAAAGACATATGTTAAGTGTTCTTATTTATTTTATAGAACTGAAGAGAGTAATCTTTAAGATGAATCCTAAAGGTTTGAATAATTTTAATGGATGTTTTAAAGGCATGGCCTTAGATAAAGCATGTAGCTACTAAGGTAGTAATGGAGTTATATGAGAAGGGAAAGTTAATGAAGGAGATTAACAAGACATTTATTTGTCTCATCCTTAAGACTCTTAATCCAAGTACCTTTAATGAATTCATAACTATAGCTTATTGAAATTTCCTTTACAAAGTCATATATAAAATTATAGCATCAAGATTGGAAAAATTATCAAGAATTAGATTAGTTGAAGAAAAAGAATCCTCAATGTAGAATTGGATTACATCACCGGCCATCGACAAAGGACAGTTTTGCAACTTAGTCCCCAGAACCAAGTCTTTCGTAGTTGATCAAACACTACTTGAAAAAGAAAATGGTGGGAAATGTTTTCCACCTAGCGAATGGAAAATTTTGCTAAATGCTCGAAATCAGCCATATGTATAACACAAGGTGTATTCTTAAAGAGAAAATTATTGGGGGACATTTAGATTCTAGCTTAAGAACTCCTCAAAGGATATAATATAGTAAATTGTCTAAAGAATCATACTATAAAATTGGATTTTCACAATGCATATGACTTTATAAATTGGGACTTCATTCTTTACTTGTTGGGAGTGTTTGAGTTTCTTGACATCTTTAAGAAATAGATCTAGTCATACATAACAACCATATAATATAGTGTGCTTATAAATGGACAGCCAATTAAGGTCTTTAAAGCGGAAGAGGATAAAAACAAGGGAACCGCTTATCCTTATATTTATTTATTCTATATATGGAACCTTTGGTAAGATTGTTGAAGAACAACATTTCCTACTATCACTTCTTTAAATTTCATAGTAGATGCAAAAAAATTGAGCTTTTTTTAATTATCCTTAGCTAATGATCTCCTATTTTTCTCTGAAGTTCATGACAACTTGGTCTATAACCTAATGACATCCCTTCACACATTTAAGCATCTATTTGGTATGGTGTTAAATAGTAGTAAAAGTTATATGATACTTACTAATAACAACTCGTAGTATGTAGTTTGTTATTTATTAATCACTATTAAATTCACCCCATTTCATATACCTTAGATTACTAATATCCACAAGGAAAATACAATTTAAAGATTGTATGCCCCTTTTGAAGAAATTTCAAGAAAGATTAGACAATTGCTGTAATAAGTCATTATCTTACATAGAGTTTAATTAATAAAATCTATATTGAATTCTCTAAATGTAGATTGGTCTTTGAATGTGTTCGCATATAAGAAACTATCCAAAGACTAGAAAGACTATTTCAGAGGTTCCTATAGGCAAGTATAACTTTTCTAATTTTTATCAACCAAATGTTCATAGCCAAGAGATCACGAAGGTTGATGGAGTGTAAGCAATCACCTTATGATAGATGGTTTCATATATACCCTTTAAGGTGTAAGAGTATATGGAAGATCAAGAAAAGACCTTCATTCTCATTTTTTATGTCTTAATTACTCAATTTAAGGAATAAGTTAACAAATGGTTTTGAATGCCCGGTAGGAAATGAAGAGACTACTTCTTTACTCTTTAATAATTGGAGAATAATGGAGTATATGACTAGACTTAGAGGGAGGTTCCCTGTCGACTCAAAAGTTAACACATGAATGTTGGAGAGCTAATAAAGTAATTATCTAATGGAACTTAGGCATATTGTACCTAGAGATGAACTGGACTTAAGAATTCCAAATAAGTATGAGTGGAAAGATTACCCTTTAGGTAAATTTATGAATAGTTCATATAAAAAGGACCTTAGAATGAGGGGTCAAAAGCTAAAATGACCTTAGTTAATCTAGAACAAAATTTAGCTTCTAAAGGTTGCATTCTTTATGTGGTTGGTCGTTAAGAGCATACTTAGCACAATGGATATGATAAATTTCCTAAATATGACCAATAGATGCTATCTTTTTAAAGGTGACTTGGAATCCTTGTTTCACTTATTCTTCAGTTCTAATTTCTTTAGAGTGATATGTAGACAAATACTGTAGTTTTACCAACTTGAAAAGGATTGACTAAAATTTTTTGAGTTTGAAAATTGGCTATACTCTTTGAAAAACAAATCAAAAGAGGAAGTGGCATTATAATATTAGTCTTTGGTTCTTGAGCATACAAAATATGGAAAAAGAGGAACAATTGATGTTTCAAAGGGATAAGAAAGGAAACTAAATAGTAGTTAATCAAACTTAATCAGTGGATAAGAGAGAAAATAATGACAAGGAAGGTTGTTATATGCTATAATCTGATAATTGTAAAAGTTTAGAGGATAAATTCAAACTCTATACATCCTTTAAAAAAAAAAGAATCTTAGAGGTGTTAATTAATGGCCATAGGTATTTAAGTCAACATAAAATCTCTATATCATCTATTAAAAACTTCCCTTATCTTACATAAAATGGCTAACTGAAGATAAAACTATCCTAAGTCAAATCATGTTATCTACCTTATAAGATTTATATCACATGTATACTAGTTATAGGTCGTAAGTGCTGGTAGAAGTTTTAAGGAAAAAGAAAGAATATAATAAAGCTGAAGAAAAGGAGTTCACTAGATAGAATAGAGAACAACTCCTTTATAATGAAGAAGTAAGGAAATGCAACACTAAAATAGGTAGATCTTAGAAAATTGATGGCAAAAGATATTGAAGATACCAATCTCAAACAATATAGAAACAAAAATATTGTGAGTTATAAGTTGATGAAATATGTAGTAGGGATTATTAAGAAGGAAAATGTATTGTGACATAAAAATAGCTTACAATTAATGCTCAATAAGTATAATTGAAGGTGCAAATCTAGCTATAAGGTGGCTACGAGAAAAAGACCCTACCTGAGCCTTAGTCCTTATTTAATTAGTGCATAAAATAATGGTTGATTTAGATAATTGAATGTTATTAATCCTTTATAACAAAACTTATATGGAACCTTAGTATTTATATAATACAATTTAATTTTTAAGAAACATAATTTTATTCATCATTGTCTTGTTTTTATTATCGTTCAATCAAATTTATCAAATTCTTCTTTTTTCTTTCTATTATTTCTAATTGGGCTCTTTAATACTCAATTTCTTATTTTTCAAGTTTTCTTGTTTATTAACCTCTAGTTTCATTTCTTTGTTTTCTCCTTATCTAAATCTTTTTCTTTTGGAGTATTTGATAATAAGGAAAGATTTAAACTAGCTTTCTTAATTTAAATTATCTATGTTGTAAAGAACCATTAGATAAAAGTTTAGGTTATAAGTCTGGTGAAACTTTAAGGGAAACATGTAAAAGAGTGTTTTTTATGTGAACTTTTTATATTGATATAATATGACTTAAACTTAAAATAGAAGTTTATTGAAAGAGAAGGATGTAATCAAGGAGGAAATAGTGAGAATATGTTATAAATCCTTCATTAATGTCGTCAAAGGCCAAGTTACAAAACTTGTCTAACAATTTCGTAAAGTTAAGGATATGTTATAGAAATATGAATCTTCCATAATTAGCTTACTAAATAATCCACCTCTAACTATTATAATGGATGATCTTAAGGAGACTGATGGACTTGAAGGTGTTGCCAACTATCTAGGGAGCTAAATAAGGATGGCTATGGAAAACTTTAATATGGCAAGATCATTTTTTTTAAAATTAGTGGAATATATTAATAGAATAAGATAAGAGTCTACAAACAATCTATTTGGGAAATCCCAGAAATTTGATGGACAACTCTCTATAATAAAATATCAAGATTACAACTTTTGCAAGAAACCAGGAATTAAACTTCCTTGGAATTAATTGACCTTATTACTAAAAAATAGGATCCCCTTGATGGTTTGAAGAATCTAATTTGTTGTCTCTTTCAAAGTAGCATACTTGTTTCTGAATCTTCTATTATTCCTTTCATTCCATATCCCTTGGATACAAGTACCAAGTGCAAGAATATAAGTTTCAAAATTGCATATAGGAATGTAAGAGTGATTCATCATCCGTTGCATAGTTTTATAAAAGGAATAACCTGTAAGGTTCCATTGACTAAATCTTTTAACATCATTCCAAACATTAAAAGCAAAATAACATTCAAAGAATTATTGTTCCCTACATTGATCACACTCCCAGTATAAGGAACATCTCATGTCTACTGATAAGAAGTGTAGCTTGTCCATTGCATTAGTCTATTCTTTATAATCAGCCATAGTAGAAATAAAGTTTTGGGTAATAGAAACTTATTCCACATATTATTGAACTAAACCACTTTATTTCCTTGAGATTGCATTAAGCTCCTATACATCTTATTAGAAATATTAATAATTGGCTTATCATTCCACAAAGTTATCAGAATTAGAGATATCTAGGGAATGAACTAGTTTAAACCTTAAAAGCTCATAAGGCAGAGCCCAATTGTCATCTACGATTATTATAAGGTTTTCTCTAAAGTATTAAGTGTTCTAGCTATTGGATTAATAGTCGATGACTTGTCCAGTTGTCATATCAAACATATGCCTTTTCTGCATTCCCTACCTTTGAAAAATCATATTTAATTTATCTCATAATTGAAGGAGTTTTCCATGTAACCAAGAGTGAGAGGAGTTTTTTTTGCACCATCCATATGCTTCTACCTTTCAAGAAATTATTATGTAACCATTTCACCTAAAGAGAATTTTTTTTAAATCTAGGATCCATATAGTCTTTTCAGTATTAAGGCTATGCTAGTAGTATTTATGTCATTCAATCCCAAGCCACTATTTTCTTTAGGTGTACAAACATTAGTTCATCAGACTTTAGCAAAACCTTCCACTTCATCTTGGTGATTCCATAGGAAAATTTTGAACATTCTTCTAACAATTTGGTGATTCTTTTTGAAAGAAATTTGTGGGAACTCTAGTAAATATGAAAAGAAGAAAGAACTCTTATTTATAGTTTGCCAGCAAAGGAAAGAGATTTATTCACCCATGATGAAAGTCTTTTTTATCCTTTTCGGTAAGAGGATAGAATTCACTGAAATATAATCTTCTAGTGGAAATGGGTAGACCTATATACAATGATGGAGGGAGCTTTCTATTCATAGCTAGCAATGTTTGATTCCATATAAGAAACTATTTTTAAATTATAAAGTGTCTCTTATTCAAGTTCAATTCCCATCCTAATAATCTTTTCAAATGTTGAAGGTAGTCCATCAAGATTCAGATTGAATTTGTATGAGCTTTATAGAATAAAAAGCAAATCATATGCAAAACACATATTAGTTAAGGAAATTTTATTGCATTTGGAGTGGAATTTGAATTTGGTATTCAAGCTGACAATGTGTCTAATAAGAAGCTTTAGAGCTTACATTAATAACAAGAATAGGTATAGAGATAAAGGATCCCCTTGCTTTATTCCTCTAGCCCCTTTGAAGACCTTAAAGGGACTTCCATTCACTAATACACAACAAGAAGCAGTAGAGACACATTCTTAATCCAGTGAATGCATTGGCTAGGGAAACTAAATACTTTTACTATATGTAGCAAGAAATCCCAATTGATACTATCGAAAGCCTTATTGAAGTTAGCTTTGATAGAGCAATTTGTTGGGGTACAGCTTCTAGTATAACCCTTAAGGAGCTTCTAAACTAACCATACATTATCTCCAATTTCCTTATTTTCAATAAAGGCACCTTGATTATCATTATTGATGAGGAAATTAACAACTTTCTTCAATCTTAAAGCAATTATTTTTAAGATGATCTTGCAAATAAAATAAGTGCATGAGATAGGTCTATAATCATTGGAGGAAACTAGATTACTTAGCTTAAGAATTAAGTAAGAAATGTTTTATTAAGCTCTTTCAGTAGTTTACCTTTTTCTAAGAACTCATGAATAACTTCTAAAACCTCTTTACTAACCACCTTCTAGGAGTTATGAAGTAAATAACCATTCAAACCATTAGGCCTAGGGCCCTTCATCCTGTCCAACAAGAAAATGGTATCCACTATTTCCTTATCTTCAACTGGTTTAATTAGATTAACTGATGTTTCTTTAGAATTCTTTTGGAGATGAAGCTACTTAATAAGGGGATTGAGAACTCTAAAGCTTTAACAGTTCTGAACACATTGGAAAAGAAAGAAAAAGCTTTAAGGAGGATATAATTTTGATCCTATAAAACATAACCATCACTCGATAAAATAGAGCAAATCTTATTCCTTTTTTTCTTGTTACCATATAATTGAAGAAGACTTTGGTAAATTTAAAACCATCCTTGAGCCAACCAATCTATGATCTCTATTTGACAAGGGAAAAGTGATTGTGAACAAATTACAGGTAGTATTCCAACATAAGCTTTTCCTTTCCCAAAAGGTTAACAT
Source organism: Erythroxylum suave (assembly GCA_027563595.1). Classification (NCBI taxonomy): domain Eukaryota; kingdom Viridiplantae; phylum Streptophyta; class Magnoliopsida; order Malpighiales; family Erythroxylaceae; genus Erythroxylum; species Erythroxylum suave. Next base: position 21,670,451 of record JAOSBN010000003.1, on the reverse strand, counting down.
TATTAGGATTAGCAGCTAAAAGATTTTAAAATTTAGAAAACCTTAACTTAGCATCTTCGATTACAGAATTTGTATTATAACTCATGGATTTATTTAGCATTTTAAGCTCCTCCATAACAAATTAGAACTTTTGAGCACAACATAATTGTTTGGAGCCAGAAACAAAATTCTCCTTTCCTTTACTACGTGCTTCCAAAAAACCACTCTAAAGGGCTAGGAAGTCGTTAAAGTGTCTAGCATCAAATGAGAGAAAACATAATAGCCTTATACGAGTATGGATTGAGAAACAAAGGATCCATAAATTTAGCTTCCCTATCAGGGAAATTAGCTAGCCATAAAGATATCTAGTTTTTTTTTAATAAACCAATATGACCTTTGCTTATTATTTTAAGTAAAAAAGTGCCCCTCAACCTTTAGATTAGTTATCCCTAAATGTTCAACATAATTCTTAAGATCATTTAAACAATTTCAAAGATAACAACTACCTTGAGCTTTAAATCATTATAAAATGGAATTAAAATCTCCACATATTTACCTAAGCAATATGCAGTTGATTCCTATGATCTTAAGATTAATCTATAAGTTATTCCTTTGGAATGCAAAATTATTGGCATATACTACAAAGAGTGTGATCATAACTTTCTCTACTACGAAGGATATCTTTAAGTGCATCACTATCATAAACTCGCAAGATATCCACATCTAATTTGTCTTGGTTGTAGCAGATAACAATTTTACCCATGATATGGTAAGAGTGATTTGAAACAATTCTCTATTGAGTACCCAAAATTTTTAACTTTTTGAGATTCTCAAACTTTATTTTTTAAAAATTCCAAATAAAAGAGGCTTTTCTTTAAAGAAAAAATCCCTCAAATCTAGCTGCTTTTAGTGCAATTTAAGCCTTTGACATTTCACACTAATACATCCATTTAATTTTTTTACCTTTGAAGCTAGAGCTCTTACGCCTCTAATATTTCCTCTACTTGTTACAATTGTGAAAGACTTATTTCCATCCTGAGATGTAGTTTGAAAACAAGTATCATCCCCATTTAGCAATTTTTATCACTCTCTAATTGTGAACTTGCTCCTTCTATTATCTTTAGGAAAGCGTTTCTTCTGGAAGTAATTGATGGTACGTCAAGGAATTCAACTAGATCACCAAAACTAGATTCCAGATTTGGACTACTCATATGCATAACAACATCATTGTAATTATGTTGTTGTTAAGATATCTTAAGCTAGATCAGCTTCAGAAGGTGGAGAATTCTCATCTAAAACAAGTGAATCTACCTCAGCTTTCCTGGAATTGGGAATAATCTCTACTGGTTTTCATTGCCTCCCAAGAAAAGAACTTGTAAGGACTATTGTTTTTGGAAGGAAATTTGAGAGAAATAAAGAAGGAAGAGCTTTTAATTTATAGAACTACTGATGTTACCATTTAGCTCTTCCTAGTAACATCTTTTGTTTGGAAGATAGATCTAAATGACTATTTAGAGTGGGAGAAGCAAGTGGAGCTTGTATTTTATTATTATAAATTCTCAAAAGGGGAAAATTTTAAATAGGTTATTTCTAACTTTAGTGATTATATTATGGATTGGTGGATTTTGCAAATTCTCACTAAGAGGAGGAGCTAAGAACCATTTATAAGGACATATGTGGAGATGAAGATTGTGATGGGAAAATGTTTTATGTCAAGTTCCTACTACAGGGATCTTTATTAATGGATGCAAATGTTGACTCAAGATTTCAAGAGTGTATAGTACTATAAGGATATAGATGTTGCTATGGGAGCATGTGGAGGAAGGTAGGGAGATGATAATGGCTCGATTTATTTATATGTATGTGAAGGTAGAGAGGTAACTTAAAAGGAGCCCTATTAACCATTTTAGTATTTCTAGTACAAATTTTTCATCATATACTAACTTAAAGAGTAAAGAGGAAGAAAATGGTCCAAAGAACAAAATGAAGTAGAAAAATTGAAAGTGCACATTCTAAGTGGAATGAAAGCTAATACTTCAGTGCTTCATGTGTATGACAAGATGATATATAGCTTTAACATGTCCTAATAGGCGAGTGATGTTATGAAGGAGGATAAAGAGTATGTATCTACGAGTCAAAATAAGGACCATATGGCTATGCCTAGATTGGGGGATGCCGCTACTAATGAGAATATTGTGAGATCTAAAGAGGGAATGTTTATGATCACTAAGAGTGCATTGAACTCACATATAGGAGAAGATGATGCTGACGAACAATTGGAAAATTTTGTCCATGATTGATGTGCCATCAAAGATTGAGTGTGTAATGTGATCATAAATGGAGTAAGTTGTGCTAAGATGATTAGTGTTTAGTTAGTAAAGAAGTTGGGATTTTCACTATAAAACACCTTAAACCATAGAATGCGTAATGGTTTAGATAATAAAGCAGGTGCTAATTTCTTTCTTGATTGGGAGATATAAAGATGAAGTGCCTAGAAGAGATGGAGGGAAAAGACATAAGAGAAAAAACTTTGGGTTAATTTAAGCCTTATAGGAAATGCAACAACAAAAAATGATAGATGGATGTAAAGGGGAAGAAATGAGTTTGGTAGCAAGAGTGGGGGAAGTGTGAGCTACACTCCTAGCCAAATGCCAAATGCCTTTTGTTTTTATAGACGAAGGTGTTAATTTAAGAACAAATCATTTTGAGGAGAGGTGAAATGATGAGAATTAAGTATCAACTAGAGCTACATAGATTCCTATATAGAGGAGGCATAAGCATGTTTAGATAACTTATAAAAGGTCCAAGTCAAACTAGATGGGGTTATAGAATGTAATTGGCACTACAGTCAAAAAGAAATTTGATGTCAATCGTTTTATTGAGTTTTATGAACTGTAGAAGTAGAAGCAAAAACCAACACTAAATTTTAACACTTAATTATTGCATTCATTTATTTTCTTTTATATAATAAAACTAATATCGAAATTGGTGAAGACAAAAATCAAAATCGTATTTAGCTACTTAGGATTTTGTTATTTCAAAGTTATTATTTCTTTTTTGTACTTATAATAGGCTTTCTTATGATTATAATTGCCAGAAGATTATTGTTATTATTGAATAAAAAACCTTTTAGAGAGACCCCAAACCTTTTTAAGTACTTTTACTTTAAGTTCTCTAAAAATTTTGATTTCATCTAAGTTATAAATGGTTATCAAAACCTAGGGACCTTACCATTTGCAATCCTTTGTTTTCTGGAATGCAGCCATTCATATTTTCTTTTATTTATTTTTAGGTTTCATGTTCTTAACTTATCATATTGTGTTAAAACAATCTTTGGTGATGTTGTATTGATATTCAATCTTATTAGGTCTATTGGTGGCCTAGGTAAAACTTTGAGCGTAAAAAAGAAAATATATGAAAAGGTGAAAATCCGATAAATGGTATCCTATATGGAAAATTCCTTTAAAAGAAAGAGATAGAAAACTCACAAGGTTATAAATTGGTAAATAATGAACTAGGAAAAGGATGGAACATAAAATAAACAACAATCTACATAGATTATTAAACTGAAACTATTAAATGAAAGCATAGGCAAAAAGTAAAGCAAAGGAAAAAAAATTCTAGGTTGAAAATGAAAAAACAAAGATTTAGATAATAAGTAAAAAATTAACTAATAAAAAAGGGTAGTTGATGCTTTAATATTTAATACAAATGCCTAGGTAAATGCATATGTTGATTCTTTTAAACATATTTAAATGTAAGCTAAAATCATTTCTAAGCTTTCATTTGTATTTAACTAATCGCAGTTTTTCAATTTGGGTAAGTTTTAATTAATTAACCTTGATAATCTGCAAGCGCATTGGTCGTTGGCGTACTACCTAAGGCGATGATCCCACGAGGAAAGATAATCTAATCCTAAAATCTAAGGCCAAAATAAATAGCAGAAATTCAAATGTAACAAAACTAAAATAAGAATGTAATTCAATCAAGCAAATCAATTCAAGAATCAATCACAAAAATATTAACAAATTAGCAATTGCAACGCACACTTAAGAATCAACTTAAGGAACTATCAATTAAGAGAAAGGGAAATTTTACCTATTTTTAATGTTAACCTAATCGATTATGAATTATAGGATTATTGGTTCTAGACGGTCATAGGGTTGATTACTCGCTCTCGAGTTATAACCATTAACCTAATTTATAAACACTAATCAAATTATGAGAATTGCAATCTCTCGATTAACAATCTATCAAAAACCATAATTAGATCTAAAGTCATCCAATAAACTATCGAGAACCTATGCAAGATCTCTCTTCACATAATTACCGATTTGATTAATTTCTCGTTCTTATCAAATCACCTAACTCTCATTAGCCCAATTTAATTATTTTCACTGGATTCACCCTCTCATTTTATGACCGAATTATGCATTTGCAGAAATTAAATCACAATAAATCCAATAAACATAAAAATAATCAGATTTCATTAAATCAAAGATATAAACCCCATTATGAGTTTATAACATCTTAACATTCACAAATGTTATCATCAAATTGCTATTCTTAATTCTACATAATAATAAAAGTGGAAAATAACAGGAAATACGATCTTGGATGGAGATGAGGGGCAACGACATCAGGACACTCCTAAACTAGGAAGTACGTCAATGTTAGCTTCTTCTTCACTTCTCTCTTCCTTATTCTTTTTCTCAATCTCTCAACAATTCTCTCTAGGGTTTCTCTAAAAAAGTGGTTGATGCAAAAACTCCTTCATCTTCTTTTGCTTATTCTTCATATACCTTTTCTATTCTAGGCAGCCTTAGGGTTTTTTGGGGGTCTGAAAGGTCCAAAAACTCCCTCGAAATTTAAAGTTTTTGAGTGTCTGCACGTCTGCCCGTTGTAGGCCACGATTGTGAGTCACATCTGAACCTTTTGTCACAATTGTGGCCTGTTGTGCAACGATTGTAAGCCGTTGTTTTAGCTCGAATGTCTTTGAAACTTCTTCGATTTTCAATGTTGACCCTGAAACACTAACAAACACATTAAGGTGCCTCGAAAACATAATAATTAAGTTCAAAGACGTGTACTAACCCAAAAAAATGCTTAAATACTAATAATTTAAAATAAACACAATTCTAACCTAAAAATATACTAAATGATTAAATTAATAATTAAATACATATCGAATTAAGCCCTAAAAAATGATGCAATTCACACTTATCATTAACCAACATTAAGTTCAATATATTTATTTTTTCTTAAGTATAGAAATGTTTATTAGAAATCTATAGTCAATCTATACGTGAACAAAATTAGGATTCCATCTAATCTAGATGTAATAGAAAACTAGTCAATTTATTTTTAAAATAATAATAATAAATGACAAAATTTAAAGAGTTCATAGAAAAGGTTTCCTTGGGTGAATATCTCAAAATTTTAATGTGATTTGCTTATTTGTTATCATTCTCTATTTCCTTCTTCATTAGTAATGACTACAAGATATTTTTTTATGGCTACTCTTTCTTTAAAAACAACTAAACCTAACTTAAAAGTAAACACAAAACTAATTGACCTCTTTTTTGACTAGGGTTTCTATGTCTCTAAGTACGCATTTCCATTATTAATCACAATCTTGGAAATGATCATTTCTTAGACCCTTTATTCATTTTATCTCTTAAAAATAAAAAATAAAAAATAACATTTAAAAGGTCTTCCTAAGCTTTTATAGCAACTAGAATCAAATTACATATAGGTGAGAAAATTAACCCAAAAAGCATTGTACAATATGTTTGAAAATGTCAAATTATCTTCATTTTGCTCTTATCAACTCCATTTGCATAATTTTCCTATCTACTTCAATATTTCCCTAATTTTTCTTTTAAAGAGTAATATAGCCATAAATATTCCCATATTTCATATTTCACACTATTACTCTTCTTTATATATGCGAGCATTATATGAATCTATTATTTTAATATTCAACCTAAGCAAGTGTGCCTATCACCTTATAATAATATGTCTAACCCTCTTAGTATTATCTAGTCAATTATAAAAATTAAAATTTATGTAATTTATCCAATCTAAAATCTCAATTAAAGGAAAAAAAAATCAAGTACCACTAGTAGTACCACAAAAAACTGAAGTACCACAAAAAATTAAACAACAAGAAGAAATCAAATATAAGAAAAAGTTTAAATAAGAATTCACCTTAGCATTGTCTTGAGCTAATGATTAAGTTATTTAGAGATTTTGTCAATTTGACTTATGAAACTTCTTAGTATAATAAATTGCTATCCAGCTATGCATAGTTACATATCCTTAATGGATTAATTGATACTTTATTTCTAATTAAAATATTTAAAGATGCCTTAAGATCTATAAGATTTCATAAAAGGTTTGATTATAATACTAAAAGAATTGTGTTAGGTTATTTCTAATGTCCTATTCAATTTTCAATATCTATTCTATGATGCAATTATATTCATCATTGGGTGCTTGTTTGGGGGGTATGAAAAAAGGAGTATGGGTATGGAATGAAAATTGATGTTTGGTATGAACCTATCATTGAAGACCTAATAGTTTCATTCCTTGGTTTTGGGCGAAAGAGAGGAATGACAGTAATTGATATGTTTTTAATTTTATTATATATAGAGGATAGATAAAAGGTACAATTATGAGCCAAATAACTTTATAAGTAAAGCTTTAATTTCAATAATCAAATTTATGGTGAAATTCATTAAATAATTAATTACACTATAATTAATTAAAATGTAGTAGTTAATTAATTAATTAAAATATAATTATTAATTAATTAAAATATTGTAATTAATTAAATTATTATTATTATTTAATTACATTACATTATATTTAATTAAAATATTATTATTATTTAATTACATTACATTATATTTAATTAAAATATTATTATTAATTAAAATATAACTATTCATTAATTAAAATATTATTATTCATTAATTAAAATATTGTAATTAATTAATTAATTAATTACAATATAATTAATTAAATTATTATTATTACTTAATTAATTACATTGTATTTAATTACAATATTATTATTAATTAGAATATAACTAATTAAAATATAGCTATTCATTAATTAAATTATTATTATTCATTAATTAAAATATTGTAATTAATAATTAATTAAAATATTATTATTCATTATTTAATTACATTATACTTAATTAAAATATTATTATTAATTAAAATATAACTATTCATTAATTAAAATATTATTAATTAATTAATTAATTGAAATATAATTAATTAAAATATAATTCATTCATTAATTAAAATATTGTAATTAATTAAAATATAATTCATTTTGTAATTAATTAATTACAATATTTTTTACAAACCAACCACTGTCAATGGTAATAGTAATCATTTTTTCATCTTAACCAACCATCATAATTATAATGATTATATCTATTCGCATTCCTCCCTATATTCATTCTCATTACCATTCTCATTCCTTTCTATAAACCAAGTGCCCTCAGTTCTATCGAATCATCTATATACAAATATGATCAAGTATAATCACCAGCTTAATTAAATCATCATTTAGAATAGTAAAAAAGATAAGTATACAAGTTCCTACATAAAATAACTAAAATAAATTCACATGATGAAATAATTAGGTTTCATCCTATCTAGATATCAATAAAATTTATAAATCATATTTAAAACAATAAACATAAATGAAATATTTGAAAAACTTTGAAGTGTTTTTCTTATATAGAGCTCAATCTCTCGATTTTCTCTATTACAAAAGAATTATTTTAAATCTCTTTTCATGTTAAATATGGTTGTTTGATGTGTCTCTAAAGTGTTCTTCTTTCCTTGGATAACTAACCCTAAGTTTAGAATAAAAGGACATGAAAGAGCTCCAAAATTAGGATTTCCCATGTCTATTTATAATTTATATCATTATTAAGACTCATTTTAGTCTATGGTTGCTTCTTATACCATTTCTATCAAAAACTGAGAAACTAACAATATGAAAGTTTTAATATTTTGTAGCTTTAGATAGCCATTTGAATCTTCTCAATCAGAGTCTAGATGTAAAAGTTATCATCAGCATATGCTTTAGTATGCTTAAGTCTCTAAACTAGGGATCTTCCTATTTCTCTCATAACCATCATATAGTTTATAGCATGATTGTGTCTCCAGCTATAGCCCTCCCTAGATTATGGACATAAGCTATCTCGCTTTTTGAAATTGTTTCATACTAGGCATAAACTGGGACATAGATATAGACCATAACATGTTTAACTAAGAAATTTGATTTATTTAAGATTTTCCCTGCAATTTCCTTGCAATCTTCTCATCCTTAAGTAACAGCTTCTAATTACATAAAACATACATAATTAAATAAACCAAGGTAATTTAAACAAAACAAGAGAAAAATATTAAGGAAAATGTGTATGTTTTGCGAAAATAAATACTCCATATTTAAAATTTTGCTTATCTTTAAGCAAATCAATCTCAAAAGCAAGTAGCCTAATAAGTTTCAATTTTATACTTAAATATTCTATTTTCCTCAACAAGAAAACAATAAGCAAAACTAAGAAATACTTAGTGCAAAAACTAAATATGGAAAAGAAGAAAATTTAAGGTTCTGAAACTTCTTTAAGCTTTAACTGCTATGTTACTTCATCGAACAAACATATAAAAATTTGAGAACATATAAAAAGAATCACACACACCATAAAATAGAAGAAACAAAATGACATAAATCTAATAATATAACCAAAAAGAAAATAAAACAAAAAAATTAAAAGATCTTCACATATCAAACATAAGAAGGATACTAAAGGAGTATGCAACTCCATAAGCTACCATCTCACCCTCCATATAAGGCCTCAACTTTGTCCATTAACCTTCAATCTTTCAATTCTTGCACTTTTGGTGTCCACATCACCATAAGGGAATACTTTTACTATTGTGAAAGGGCCAGACCACCTAGATGTACACTTTATTGGAAATAAATTAAGTATTAAGTTAACAATAAGTGATGAGCCTTTCCAAATACAAGTCTATATGGAGACATACCTAATGGTGTTTTAAAGTTGTTATGTAGGCCTTGAGTGCAATATCCAGTTATAGTGCCCAATATTTTCTTGAACTACTCATTCTTTTTTCTAATATTCCTTTGTTTGCTAGTTTTACTTATCCACAAGCATGAGGATGATAAGCCAATACTATTTTATGAATCACTCTATACTTTTTCAATAATAAATAGAAAAATGGTTGTAAAAATAGGAACCTTTATTACTATTGATAACTCTAGGTGTTCTAGACCTAGAAAATGTTTTTCTTCACAAAATTTAAAACTTCCTTAAAGTCATTATTTTTTGATGCTATAACTTAAAATTATTTAAAGATAAAAAACCTTTTACACGAAGTAGGAAATGAACAAATTAATGCCATAAACATTAAACAATTAAATTACCATGATTATAGTCATAGGCATTTCATTTCCCTTAGAGATATTTTCAATATTGTAACATCTACACACTCACTAATAAATGTCTATCATCTTGACATATGGTAAGTAAATAAAAGCTAGATTGACTCATCTTAGCAATAATTTTGGCAATACTAAAATAGCCACCAAACTTCCTAGAATGGAAATGATTAGGACATTTGTAATTTCTTTAAGAGGGATACACTTCTTGATTACTCCATCTCTGTAATGTTTGAATAGCAATGGTTCTTCTTAAGAATAATGTTTGATATCCCATATAAATTTCTTCCTCTATTGATAACTATGATAAGTGGAAGAATATTAGGATATTTGTAACTTCTTTAAGAGGGATACACTTCTTGATTACTCCATCTCTGCAATGTTTGAATAGCAATGGTTCTTTTTAATAATAATGTTTGATATCCCATATAAATTTCTTCCTCTATTGATAGCTATGATAGGTGGAAGAATATTAGGATATTTGTAACTTCTTTAAGAGGGATACACTTCTTGATTACTCCATCTTTGCAATGTTTGAATAGAAATGGTTCTTTTTAAGAATAATGTTTGATATCCCACATAAATTTCTTCCTCTATTGATAGATATGATAGGTGGAAGAATACCTCTAACTAAATAGTTGACAAAACTTTCATACCATAAGATACCATATATGATCTAAATTTTTAAGAAAAAAATAAAAAGTTCTTTTTTTATGGTTATATAACTCAATTAAGCAACTATTAGAGTGTTACTAGTATAGTAAATAATATGCAAATTTTTATTTCTTCTTTTCTAGGAATTAATTTGACTGTAAAATCACTAGCATCAAACATAAGTTTTAAATGGAAAACTTCAATCAATTGTTACTATAAATTGGTGCTCATAACAATTTCTTAGAAAACTTATGGAATGTATTAATACAGTATGTAGAAAAATCAAATGTTACATCCTTATTTAATAAGTTTTATAGGGATTAGGAGATATTGGAGAAATCCCTATCAAATCGATTATAAAAGCCTACATATCTCAAGAAACTTCTAATTCCCTTCACATTGTTAGTAGGTTACATCTTAAATATAACCTCTTTCTTCATCGATTATTACTCATTTTGTCAACCAAATAAACTATTATGGATTTGTGGTTGATTGGAGATGCGTTAAATGTCACACCCTATTACCATAAATTACATACTGGAACACCCTGTGCGCATTCTAGTATATAACCTATAACAACGGTGTGTTAAATATCTCACCTTCATTTTATAACATGGAAACATATCCATCTTAGTCATGGCATAAATTATTGCACATAAAAGTCACTAAAAATTAAAGACCAAAATTAAAAAAATTAATAAACTATATTTGTCTTTTCATTTCATAAACAAAAATCGAATTTATAATGTAGCTTTCAACATCCATACATGTACATTGAAAGTCTCCAATATTATAAGAGTACGTACATTATCAAGCCTAATACAAATACGTTACATAAAAGAGGAAATATACAAAATATCAATCTAAACTCTTCAGTCTCAGCTGACCGACCTTTGAGCCATTTCTTCTTCACAAAAGTACAAGAATTATGCTTCTTGTAGTCTCTCAATACCTAATGTCCCCTCTTGGTCCTGAAATGTCAACATGCAGTTTTGGTTAAATTTTGCGAACTTAATGAGATAACCATCACCGATGGTTCACTCAATTCATGTAACACCTTATCACACGTAACAAATATTTCACATCTTTCCATTTTGCAAGAAATATTACATATCACATTCTCATTCAAATACAAGGTACCAATACATTTTAATCAGTCAAACACATGTATTACAATGTATATGCAATGCACGTGAGACTCACTTTCACTTATTATTGTTGTGGTCGTGACCAAGTGCCTTTTTACTAGCTCATATCCCTTAATGGATACCAAGTTGTACCAGATAATGTCCCATATCCCTTAGTGGATACTAGGTACTTTCACAATTGAGCTTGAGGCCCTAATCACAGTATGAGCTTTAAGCTCTTTACATTGGCAACTCTGGAAAAAATTGTCTTTATCTTTCTTGCATTCATGTAATGGAATGCTTCACATTCATATATATACAATCAGTCACTTGATTTCGGTTTCACTTTTACATTCACATTTATCATCGGACCTTGGTCTGACATTCAACAATAATGTGGAGTATCATTTATTCATTCAAATTCACATACAAGGAGCACTTCAATATCACAATTATGAAATCAGAATCTTCAAACCTTCATGTCCGGAATCGGCACAATCAATCACACATTCATAAGATAAGTCAATCATAATCAAAACAATTAATTGAGTGAGTCTGTTTAGGTTACTCATAGTTTGCTCCCAAAGCTATTACCTTGAAGTTCCAGCAATATCAGAAAGAGATCGATCTACTTCTTCTATATGCAGTCATATACAAAATTTACACTCAAATAAATAGTCAATCATAAGCACATTCATAAATTTATCATGTATTATGCAAGTTGAATGACAATTTCTTGGGTATATTTCTTTAATACACTTTATAAGTAATTTCAACACCTTACAAACATTTTTGGACTGTTGTTATACTGAAATAGTGATCTATACTCAACTTCCATCCAGAAATTGAAATTCTTAAAGATAGAATTAAAATTTGATTTCTTCATACAATTTACAGCCTGATGTCTCTAGTTTACTCCAAGTAAAAATCATTCCATTTGTATACAAACAGATCAAGATATTGTCAAAATACCAAAGCATGTTAAGTGAAAATAATCTAGTTACGAAATTCTAGAAGTCCTCATCAATTTCGTATCAAATTTATTATTCAATCTCTCCTAAATGATTTCAGATGGCTATAATTTTTTGCAGATATGTAAAACAATGTGTTTCGAATCTAATGGTTCAAGTCCCGTGTTATGGAGGTCGGGAGAAGAAGATATGGACAAAAGATCAAAGGATGTTCAAAACAGTCCCTCCTTTTTTTCAGAGTTTCATATGCATGATCATGACTTTCTTCCTTCATCAGTAGAGTCACAATCAAGTCACGATCATGCTGAGGCATGATCACGACTTCCCTTGTTCTTCTCAGCATGATCGTGACTTGCTATTTTTTCTTCCTTCATTTTCTTCTTTTTTTTTCATTTTTGACTTAAAACCAAAAGTTTTTAGATAACACTTTCTTCTAATCAAATGTTTCTCTATGTATTAAGTTTCTAATAACACCAAATTCATTCATTTTGTTCCAGTATCGTGCAAGTTCTGATCAAAATATTATATATTGTTCCTTATGTCTCAATAGAATACTACTCTCAACATCCAGCTAAATTTCAGGGCTCTTATGAATAGAATTAAAAATTGACTTCTTCAACAAAGTTGTAGACATATATCTCTAGTTTAATAAGAACTAAGAATCAAATCATTTAAAAATATATAGCTTAAGGTATAACCAAAACATCGAAGCATGATCAATGAAAATTCTCCAATTCATAACATTCCAGCCCATTCCCTCACTTTTGATTCAATCAATCCTTTTTTAAATCAGTTTAGATGGCTCTAAATAGTCATGGGGAGAAATAACAATGTCTTAAGAGGCTATTGGTTTAATTTTTAAGTCATTTAGAGGTTGGATGAAAAAGTTATAGCTAAAAGAATCAATATAGTTCGGTTTTGGAAAAATTTCGAGTACAACCCCTCTTCTCCTCTCTCTCTAAAACGCAGGTTTCTTCTTCTTCACCATAAACTACAGATTTCTTCACTCTTCTATCTTATTCAACTAACACATAATTCATCTTTTCTATTCCCCTTTCAGTTCAGTACTCTTTGTGCACAAATCACAAATTCATGAATAATCACAATACAAAAGTAGAATCTAATTCATACTTTGACATAACACATTTTCTACACTTCACTAACTTCACTGATCACAATTCTTTATACAATTTCTGCACATTTTTTACAGATTTAACTCCTTCATCACTTTACTTATATCACAGAAATTGCTTCTTCCTACACCACTCGTGTATGCATCCATTCATCTTGCTACACCATTTACACAGGCATCCATTTTCAAACATTAAATCATCAAAAGTCATTTACACACTACCATAAAACTCAAAGCATAAGTTACTTGTTTTACACTTCAAATCCTTCAGTCAAATTCCAAAAATGAGGAGAGCAAATGAGGGTTTTGGTGGATGGAGAAAAGATAATAATAGACGGAAAAACAGAACAAAATATGAGCTGAAGTCTTTACAAGGTGTATTAAGCAAACATCAATGACTTATGAACAAGTTAGAATTCGGTGATGAAGATCAAGAAGGGAGATGATGTTTTTGGTGATGAAAAAACAAGAAGCTTCCAAAACTTTCCTTACCAAACAAAACACGTGTCTTAATATTGTAATTATATAATTCACCAATGCATGTCTTCCAATAGTCACTATTTCACTAATACATTTGTCACACTTTCATTGGTCCAAAATTCAATATTTTCCTAGTTTTAAAAATACTCCAAATTTTCAGAAATTCTCTAAAATTCAAAATATTTTTTTGAAATAATCATAATATTCTCTAGATAAATTTTTGACAAAAATAATCCACGATTTGCATTTTAATCGCATAAGTCAATTTTACCTAGAAAATGTCAATGAATGCATGTACAATTATTTTATGTATCAGCAATAAATATTTATATGTGTGTGAATATACAATGATGCATGAGCATGCAATGCACTTCTAGCACAGTACACTCAATTCCCTATTCTAGGGTCTAGACCCAACCATGGGATGTTACATTAAAAGATTACGAATTGTGAATGGTGAGAAGTAGATTGGAGCAAGTAAATTGGATTAGGTTGGGCCATGTCCAAGTAGCCAAGATTTTAAAGATTTAGGCTTCAGATGGACTTTTAGTTACCTAAAGCTTATCCAATCTCATGTTTAAGCAATATGAACCACACTTGATCTAGCTTCGAACCACTATAAAGGCTTTTAGGCCTACCCTAGTAGCCTTAGACTTAGTCGGTCCTTACTTTTTATCATGCTTAAATTCAACCATACTTTGGCTTGTCTATTAATGAAAAGGAAAGAAAAAGGGCCTCAATCTAATTGCATCCTTACTCAATCCATCCTTCTTGATGTTGTGGCTAAGGAGTTATTTATAAGTGCATTTGTTTCCTTTATAACATCTGCCTCAAATTGCTTTTTTTGAACCGTAGTGATGAGGCTAGACTTGATTTCAAAATTATTACCAATTATGATTAGCCTTAATATACTTTTCTAAAATCTATTGGTGTTAGAGATTACATATTCATTCAATGTTCTCTAATTTTGGTTATCTCCATTCATCTTCTCAAATTCTTGAATTTCTTAGTTTAATGAACTTTAACAATCTTTAGGTGTTCGAAGAAGTGTATTTTCTATTTTTGGATCTTCTTCAATGATCTCAAAAGTATTGTTTCTTTTCATGCATCAAGTTCTACATACTTATAACCAAAATGTAATACACACCAAAAATAAAAAAAATTAAATTTGATGATAAGATGAATAAGAAAAAATAACAGAAAAAGATTTAAAATGATTGAGAGTTTTAATATTGTTAAATTCCTTGAAAATGACATCAAAATTTTTTTGTGAGTTTTATATAATTTTACTATCCTAATACTTAACGTAGGAAAAATAAACCTATTATTTTGTAATATTTTAGTGGTAGTTGAGGTTAATCACATAAAAAAAATGGTGAATGCTATGTCTAATCCTCCTACTATTATCTCATCATTAAAATTCAAACCCAAAGAAAAGTTGAATACTAATATGTGCTTAATTGATTATACATTTATTCCATAACACTTAGTTATTAATGCTATGAAATTTTTAAGAAACACATTTTGGTTTATATTTGGTTTTAAGCACAATTTGGAAACATAAGAGCTAAAGTGAGTTAAAAGAACTTTATTTGAGCCATCATCTTGAAGTTCACACTCAACTGTCCTTATGGAAGAAGGAGATGAATTGGGGTAAAGATGGGACAAGAAAATCTAAGGAAATGAAGCTTCCAAGATGATCTAGAAGATACACGATTATGTATTTATTCACACTGCCATGTATGCATTTGGAAGACTTTTTTATTTACACAACTGGATACATAGAAGAATACCCATCTGTTTATAGTCACAATATGGGGAGAATTCTTATTATACAAGATTTGATACACAGTCGTGTATCAAATTGTGTATCTCCCCAAAACCCTAAATTTTAATATAAAACAACATTTAAGCAGATAAACAAACATGATTTGGTTTTAGGACATGAAGGGGGACGAAATCCTTAATTCTTTGGCACTCGTGGAGAGCTAAGCTTCCCTCTTCTAATTTAGAGGGGATATCGAAGCCAAAGAAACATTTTAGGCACCTATCCATTATGTATTATGCTTTTTTCTCTTAGGGATTATTTATGTTATCCTATGTTTATTGAATTGGGTCTTGTGTAAGAATGATCTTAATGTTATATTAGATTGTTTTTATGTAAACCCATTGCCAGAATATTAATTACAATATATAATAGTTGTGTTTGGATTCATTTATGGAAACTAATGGTTTTGAATCATTATGAATAAAGGTTAAATGATTCGAGCTTATGTGGTTATTGCCTAGATTAGTCTGTTTTCCTAGTTTGTAATGCGACTATCCTATTGAATCTAAATAGCTTATTCTAGTTTGTTCAATAGCTAGGTTCGATTAAAGAGCTAGTTGTTAACCTAAGATTAATAGTTGCTAGAAGAGATATGATAATAACAAGACAATGGAGTATGCTTATTCTTGTGTAAGAAAAGACTAAACCGAGAACCGGATTCTAAACTCATTCACCAATTTTATAAAATTTCACTTCTTTCTTTAATTTGCTTTCGTTAGTTTAATTTCACTTTATTTTGTCATTTGAAACCAATCCAAACCACCCTTATAACCTAAACATTGATTCCTTTCATCACAAAAGTTTTACAAGCAATTTTTGTGGGATCGACCTAGACTTATCATTAGCTATAGTTTTGAGTTTAGTTATTTTGTGTAGTATTACGACATGCTATTAAATACCATAAGTAATAACACAAACAATTAAATAATGAAAAGAAATTAAATATAAGAATACACCTATCCAAGAATTCCCTCTAGCATTGTATCGAACTTATGATTTAGTTATTTAATGATTTTATCACTTGAACCTACAAAACATTTAGTGAAGAATCCAACATTTATCAATGTATAGCCATATATTTTTAAAGGATTAGCTAATAATTTCATTCTAATTAAAACATTTAAAGACATGTTAAGATCTTTGAAATTTCATAAAAAGTTTTATCTTAATACTAAAACAATCATATACCCCATTCAATTCTCAATATCTATTCCATGACCAATTCATAAGCAGGTTTTATTGAATTGTCCACATGCAAATTATAATCAAACCTAATAGCCAACTTAATTAGATCATTATTAAGAAAAATCATAAATATATCATAAGTATTAAAAATCCTTCAAAAGAATAATTGAAATAGAACATACAAAACAATAACTAGAGTTCCTCCTCTTATTTAGACATAAATAAAACTTGGTTGTGCTTCATATTTCAAATAATAGATATAAATGAAAGAGTTAATGAATTCTTAGACGAGTTTTTTCTCTTGTAAAATTCAATATGTCAGTGTTCTTTGTTCTAAAAGGCTGATTCTATATCACTTTTTATGTTGAAGAAGGGTATTTAGTATATTTCTAAAGTGTTTTTTTTCTTTCTAAATGGCTAACCCTAAATTTATAATGAAATAATATGAAACAACTCCTGAAATTAGGAATTTTCACGTTTATTTATAGCTTGTCCTATCATTAAGACATGATTTTAGCAATAGTCATGGCTCAAACCTGTCTATTGAAAACTTACAAACTAAGGCCTAAATTGTGTCTAACAGAAACTTATAAAACTTAAAACATTAAATTCCTACATCTCTTTCTTAGCTTTCTATAGTCACTTGAATCATCTTAATCGAAGTTCGGTTGCAAATTGTCTCTCCCCAAGCCACAAATTTAGGTCATGCCTTTATTATACTTGATATATTATTAGGAATAGGTTGCGTCTTAGGCTAGATTATGTTTAACTAAGAATTATGATTTTTTAAAGATTTTCCTTGTAATCCTTTCTAATTCTTAACAATTCTCATCCTTAAGAAAAAACTTCTTAGAGAGAGTGTGTAAGAATAATACTATGAAACACTTGTGCACATTTTATGCATATTATCCATATAACATGGGCTCTAACTCATTGGTATTGGGGGTCATGTCTCCTTTACAAAAATTCTAGTATGGAGTACACCCTAACACATAGTCATGTTCCAAGTCCTGTTTGATTTTGTTGCCTTATTTCTATTTAGATAGGGACACGCCCTAGTACACAATCGTGTATTATGCTATGTTTAATTAATAATGATTTTTCTTCTTATCTTTCTTTATAAAACTCTTTAATTCTTACCTAATATCTTTCCCCGAAAAATCTCTATATTGACTTAAAATATAATATAAACCCATTCAAATTAAGATAATTTTTATGGAAAATTAACAAAATTTTACATAAATATGTAACATTACATACGCATAACCTACTTTTTCTAAGCATGTTAATTTCATTGTCACTTTATAAGTCATTTATTGAATATTTATATTTTGGAATTGAATTAATACGTGTGAGTAAATATGAGAAGGGTCATTAAACACATGCAGAGCTAATCAGTGAAGGGAATCCTAAAATAATAACAATATAATATGTTTCACTTTGAAAGGATTTTTAAAGAGAATGATAAACGAAATCAGGAAATCTATAATCAACATTAAGTCAACATGGTAGCATAACGAAGGATTTACTATGAGTGTACTAAGATCATAAGTTTTATAAAGCTAAAAATCAAATAGACCAATTATAGTGAAATGATTCATTATCATAAATTGGTTATACATTTAATTGACATATCTGTGGACTCTATTTGATCAATTTTCTTCTTCTTTAAAGTTTAAGGTGATTTGTTTAATAAGAGAATGCAACATCACAAAAAATGATAACATCACAAGTAATCACAAAATAAGTGATATCTTTCAAATTACCCAATTATATTTGACAATGTACTTTGTAACTTTACATATCATTCATGACTCATTAAGCACTGCCAATATGCCTTAAAATTCATCATTCTAAAAAAAAATGTAATTCTCTTCTTAATGTTAACTCTCTTGTCAAACTATGACCAACTAAATTTAGTAATATCTTTAGGGGCATATATGTTCAATATCATTTAAACTCTTTTTACTTTGATGTTGGTCTTAAAACCAATCACATTTATTCACATTTTGCTTAATAGTCCCAATATCAGTTGTATCTTCTCAAAGCATGTATATTAACCTTGGCATCATTAATTTGTTTCTTTTACATTTCATGAATTTATTTTATATGCCTCATCAACCTATTCTAGGCTATCTAATGTTAACTTTTGATTTTTACAAATTTATTTTTCTTGCGTAGTTGACATGTTGGAGGCTTTCTAATATTGACATTTTATTTTATGTATTCACTTTAAATGCTTTGTCGATCAATTAAAGGCTACACATTTTTACCTTTCCTACTCTGTTGACTTGCTATAGGCTAGCTATGTTGATTATTTACTTCTCTTATGTCATTTATCTGTTAATAGTTTCCTGACATTGATACTTTTCATGTCTCATCAATTTGCTATGACATTATCAGCATTTTATGTCTTTAAATTTTTAATACTAGGTGTTCATGTTTTTAATTTAAAACCCTGGGTAAAACTACAAACTCTCGCGCATTTAATCTTTGTCTTTATATATAGAACCATAAAATTTTATACTTTCAACTCTTGTTTTTTACTTTTGAGCCTTAGGTACAACTACAATTAAACTCCTGAACTTTCATTCCTTATCATAATAAAAAAATGATCACTTGAAGTTATTTGAAAGAAGAACTTAAGATTTACTAAGTCTGGTGCATTATGAGTAATGTGCCCTACCTCACTTTTTCCCTGACTATCCTTAGAAACTGCTATTATGATGTTGAGTATAATTTCATCTAAATTGATAAAGATGATACAAAAGAAAGCTTGTGAGATATAAATAAAAGAAATAGTTGAATATTACTTCTAAAATGCCCTTGAGTAAAAAATGCTTTCTTGATATCATTTCATAAAATAATTCATTCTCAAAAGTAGTAATGAGAATAATTGAGATTAGAATAGAACACCAAGTAGGCAAACACAAAAGCTCTCGCCGTTTTTGACTGATTAAGCTGAGGACACACATATTAGAGCTAACGCATATATGCACAGCGTTTCCTCACAAAACTTCAAAAGCTAAAGGACATTAATTATGTTACGAAGCAAGGATTGTTGATGGTATTGTTGGTTTATGCCCTACAGCTAATCACTTTGGTTGTAGTTTAGTGACAAATTATTGAAAGGCATTATTTATCTTATACATGTTTAGATGGATATGATAAAGTCTATGGAATAATTGTACATTGCAAATGAAATTATAATGAGATTATAATTATAAGATTCATATTGC
>JAOSBN010000003.1:21615106-21650264 GCA_027563595.1 Erythroxylum suave | reverse complement strand
GGGAAATCCTTGGCCAAGGTGGAATGATATTTTGTAAATAGTTTACAAATATCATTAATTGAATCAATAGCTAATGATGGAGAACTAATATGATTAGACTCAAAATAGAGTAGACATTAATTCCATACTTTATGTCTAATTGGAACATTAGTTGGTGAAAGGATTGAATTATACAAAAAAATTATGCACGGAAAGGTTAGTCAAAAACACTTTGACATTCCTAAATATTTGGGTGATCATGATGCGTTGCTAGATGCCAATCTTGATCTATGATTATAAATTGTTTAATTAGAGAATTAAAGATAAATTAAAAGAAATTTGAATTGATCTAATTCTAATTATGAATTAGAATTATAATTTATAATCATTGCCAATATATTTGAGAACTTAATGGGTCTCACATATAGAATGGGTTGAAGAGAGCAAAGTTAATTTAATTAAGTTGGACTTGGTTGTAAAGTTTGAGAAACTTTATAATTAAATATGAGATATTTAATAAATAAGGATCAATATGAGATATTGAATCTTATATGGACATAAGTGGTATTTAATTAGAATTATTTGTAATTCTAATTAAAGGTTAATTGAAATTAGTATTTAATTTCAATTAAATTACTAAGACATCCCAAGCTTATTATAAATAAGCTTAAGCTCTTTGGAGCTAGCACTTTATGCTTAACCCTCTCTGTAAGAGTTACAGAGTTCTCTCAACTCATTCTGTGGATACCGTTAGAGGCTGGACATTTGTGCGGCTATGGTGGTTGAAGCGGATCGGTTTCAGGAACGATTCGAGGGATACAACAAGATGAAGATCAAGTTTTGGAATAAGGTACAAATTAAATTTCTGCTTTATTATGATTTGTGTTAATCATTTTATAGAATTAAATAGATCTTGGTTTTCGGGAAATAAAAAATCACGAAAAAATTTCGTGATTATTCCACTACGGTCGAATCAGATCCCGACCCGATTTCTTAACAGGTATATATTCTCACAAATAAAATTTCTCCTATACATCCATCTCCACCGAACTAAATCCACCAAACGAGCCATGAGGGTTACGATATCAACATTGAATTCTTCAAGGTTCATCTTCTTCCTTTTTTTTAGTTCTTATTTAACTTATTGATCTCACCACCTTACAACAACGAAATCTTCCTATCTTACACTACTGCTTATAAGACAAGGGCAATTTCACAAGTAACAGTACTTACGAGTCAAATCTCTACCACCTCCTCAACTCTCTCTCCTCCAACCCTGAAATCAGTAGCTACGACTTCTTTAGTAGCTCCTATGGACAAGATGCTAACACGGTCAACGTGATTGCCATGTGTAGAGGAGACAAGAACGCAAGTGTCTGTCGTACTTGCATTAACCAATCTTCCCAAGTTCTCCCACAACTATGCCCCAACCTGAAGGAAGCTATTCTTTGGTACGATGATTGCATGATGAGGTATTCCAACCACACCTTGTCTGGGAAAATGGAAATCGATCCTCTCAGTGGCTTCGTCAACGCAGAAAATGTCTCCGAGTTGGAGAAACTTAGTTCCATCAAGTGATTTCTACTTTGTTAGATGACCTCGCAACTAGGGCTGCCTTCAGCGATTCTCACCGGAAGTTTGCGACAGGGAATGTAACACTGTCGAGTGTAACAAGAACTCATTTGTACGTAGTGGTACATTTCACTCCTGAGTTGACCAGCAATTTGTCCATGGATTGCTTGATTATGGCCTACGAGGCCTTCAATGTAGGTTTAAAACAAGGAGAAAGAGTGTTTGCAAGTTGTCAACTTAGGTATGAGTTATACTCGTTCGTCGACGATCAGAAATTTGACGAAGCCAAGCTTCTACAACCACCAACAGTGCCAAAAGCAACTATTGTAGCCCCATCATTTAGCACTTCAGGCATAACAGGTGGCATTAGAATTCTCAAATACTAGATCATATTATATCCTTTCTATTGCACTTCTTTAGAATTTTAGTTCATAAAATTAGAAAATGTCAGGAAAATTGTTTGTCTATTCCTCCTCTTCATTAGTTATCCTAAAATTTGTTTACTTGTACAATATTTGTTCTTTGATTTTTCTGGCTATTCTTTTGTGTTCTCATATGTTGTTATATTGATAATTTTCTTTCTTTTTTGAGTGAAAATAGGGGCGTTGCTTAATGCATTAAAAAATTAATCACAAGTTAAAAGAAACATAGACGGGGTACGGAAGCCCATACAATATCACCTAGAATAATTTTGTCAAGCTCTAGCAGGCAATTATGTAGTTTGTGTAGACCAAGCGGGAATGTTAATACTATGTTTGCAAGATTGTCCGCTCCTTGGTTCACTTCTTTGTATGCACGTCGAAACTCAACATGCCATTCTTGGTCCGGGAATTATGAAATATCCTTGACCAATGCAGCGTTGGTACTATTCGATCCCTTCCTTTTGTTCAAAATGTCTACCACTATGGCGAAGTCTATTTCAAGGATGATACGTTAGATCCCCATCTCCCATGCTATTTGTAATCCATCTCTTACAGCCCGCAATTCAACGGCGAATAAGGTTGTTACCCCAACGTTACGTACAAATCCCCCAATCCACCTCCCATTAAGATCACTGAGCAAGCCACCAGCCCCCGCCATTCCTTGGTTCCCCTTGGCTGCCCCATCCGTGTTTAACTTGATCTATCCCATAGGTGGTCAACTCCAACCAATATGTTGTCATTCTCTATTACAGTTTGTTCTCCCCCTCTTATCAATCTGTATGGCATTATGGAAGGAGACTGTAGTCTTGTAAACTTGCCATATTGCTTGGCCATTCAAATTTCTCATCAAACACATATTTATTTCTCCACTTCCATGCGAGCCAACACCTCAATGCAAAGATCATACTCCATGGCATGTTTGAGACTCATTTGTTTGTATCAAAGATTGTTCTAGAGCCATTGGTCTTTCCCTTCATTATAGAAATTATTCTGGAGAGAGATGCTGGAACTACATACTTCATATGCACGAGCAATTCCGAAGCACATGGGTCACATCCTCAGTTTCAGCACAGCATATAGGGCATAGATTAGTGCTGCTGAGGTTTCTCCTGACTCGGACTTCATTGGTGAGTAACTTCCTGTGTGCAACAATCCATAGGAAGCACGTTATGCATCGCGACCCTTCCCATGTCCATATTTCCTTCCACAGTCGTCTCTCATCCCCCCAAGCATTGCAAGTAAGACGTTCATAGGCAGATTTAACAGTAAACTGGCCAGTCGAGCTCTATCTCCAGACTAGTGTATCAGTCCCTCTATCCCTACACGGTACTGGGATTACTGTAATTTAGAGCAATGCACTATTTGGAAGCATATTATCAAAGAGCTCCCATCGCCATCCTAGCGTAGGATCAACGTATTGGCACATTGTTTTATTCAACTCCCCTTCTTGTGCCCCGTTAGTGGCATATCTAGCTAGTGGTTGCTCCACTTGGGTCTATATGTCTAACCATAATCTTGTGTCCTCCCCCACCAATTGCCCAACCAAGACCTTCACCTTCGGCCACACCTTACATAAAGATTTCTATAGCCACGATGCATGTCTATTCGCTTTAAATTCTAATGTACCTACGTCAGGATGCATGTATTTATTAATAATCACTTGCGACTATTGCACATCAGTATCAGAGATGAGGCCTCAACATAACTTAGCTAGAAACACTTCGTTCATTACCCTTATTCTTCGAACTCTTAGATCACCAAATAGGAATGGCTTCGTGATCGAGTCTCAACCCACCAAATGCAATTTTCTTGTTTCCATACTATATCCCCATGAGAAACTTCGGCATAACTACTCAACCCTATCAAGAATCCCATAATGTATCTTGGTGGATTGCATTGTATAGCATGGTATGGATGTGAGCATCGAGTTGACCGAGGTGACTCTTCCTGCCATTAACAATGAAGCTGCAGACCATCCTGCCAATCTTTTCTTTACTCTTTCTATAATTTTGTTTACGCTACCATGGATTATCGAAACACCAAGGTACTTCCTTATGTCTTCGATGATAGTAAAGGAGCACTCCCACCCAATATCTTGCTTTGCTTCCTCCTTGACATTTTTGGAAAAAAATAGCATAGTTTTCTCATTACTAATTCTATTTCCTAAAGCTGCACAGAACTAGTCAAAGATGGATTTAACCACACGAATATGCTCTTTTGAGGCTTCTGCAATTAGCAACAAATTGTCAACAAATATTAAGTAGGGAACATTCGAGCCTTTTCTACCAACCTTTATAGGTTTCCAACTTCCTATCCGCGTCTCATGCATAATCAAGTGTCCAAGACGTTTAATGCATAGCACGAATATATAAGGTGAGAGGGGACAACCCTATCGCACTCCTCTTCCCATTTCAAACATCTCAGTTACCTGCCCATTCCATAGCACCTGGAGGCTTGGGGTGGTGATACAATCCATAATCAGATTCCTCAATGCCAAAGGAATGCTCACCGCCTGTAATGTGTCATTGATGAAACTCTATAAGATACTGTCATAAGCCTTCTTAAGGTCAACCTTTATGGCCATGAATCCCTTTTTTTGCTCGAGTCGCCTCATGATATAAATCAATTCCTAGGCGATAACAATGTTTTCCTAAATGTTCCTTCCTAGTACAAAACTTATTTGGTTATCTGCCACCCATTCCGGCATGTAAGGCTTCAATCTGTTAGCTATGACCTTAGTCACCAACTTATAAAAGAAATTGCATAAACTAATTGGCCATAATTGTTGTATGACCTTCGGGAGTTCAACTTTTGGGATAAGTATAAGGAACATTTGTTCACCTCTTTAACTGATTTGCTGTTTTGGAATACCTCCCGCATAAACTCCATCACCTTATTTCCTACCACTTCCCAGTTACTCTG
This sequence comes from Erythroxylum suave, assembly GCA_027563595.1. Lineage (NCBI taxonomy): Eukaryota > Viridiplantae > Streptophyta > Magnoliopsida > Malpighiales > Erythroxylaceae > Erythroxylum > Erythroxylum suave. The sequence goes on along the minus strand of JAOSBN010000003.1, from coordinate 21,645,369 downwards.
GTAAAGAAAAGCATGGAAACCATCAGGGCCAGGTGCTTTGAATGGGAACATCTCACCAAAGGCTCTCCTTACCTCACTCTCTCTTATCTTCTAAACCAGCTTAGCCTCCTTATTGCCTTTGGTATTTCCAAATCCTAGTGGCAGCAGCGGTTTCAATTCCCCACATGGTTCCTTGTAGCATTGGTTAAAGTGATCAGTGACATGTTCTCTTAAGGTGGACTCATCATAGCTCCATTCACTGTTCGGTAACTGAAGCCCCTCCACCCTAATCGCTTTCCTCTTTATCACAGCCTTCAAATGAAAATATTTTATGTTACGATCGCCAAATTGTACCCATTCGCTTCTTGCTTTTTGATACCATAAGATTTCTTATTGTGTCAAAACTTCCTCTAGCTCTTTTGACAGTTGCATTTCCAGGTTGTGTAAGAAGTAGTTTGATGGTTACAAGGGAAAGGTCCTCTTCATTCCCGCTAAGCGACCGAATAATTTTCTTTTTCTCATATGGACCATTCCAAAGACTTCTCTATTCCATCTTTCCAACTCCTTTCCTAGTGATTTCAGCTCTTCTCCAAGGCATGTCTTTCTTGTCCACTTGTTTCTAATAAAGTCATTGAATTTCGGGTGTCTTTGCCAAATTGCCTAGAATTGAAATGGTCAGTCCTTTGCTCTGCTTACTGTCTCACATCGCATGTCTAACAACAAAGGATGGTGGTCAGAGTTCATTCGAGGTAAAACCTAAACTATCGTTTTTGGGAAATCCTGGAGCTATGCTGCATTGGATAATGCTTTATCAAGTTGTTTGAATACCCTATTGTACTGCCCTACTTGTGGTAGTTTCCATTTCATACTAGGGCCAATACTTCCAAGATCTATCAATCTACAGTTCTCAATAATTTCCCTAAACTTTAGGCATTTTGTAACGTTCACTGAAGCTCTTCCTTTCTTCTCCTCTACCGATGAAATTTCGTTGAAGTCTTCCACCACGAGCCATCTCCCTTGCATTTCTTCCACCATTTCCTATAAGACCGGCTACAATTCCCTTCTCGCAGATTCAGTTAGGCTACCATATACTGCCATGATCTAAATTTCCTCACCTATTGGAAGTATCACTTTAAACAACACTACTTGAGGTGATTGTGAGAATGATGATAGAGCAACATCACCTCCTCTTCACCATACCCAAATGCCACTAGAAAATTCGTGTGTCTTGACTCGGTGGGAGGAGAATTCCCAAAAACTCTTTTGCACCCGATCCACTCCATGGCCACTAATGCACGACTCAAACATTATAACTATTACTGGTTTGTGTTCTCGTATATACGATATGTCCTTTTAAACTTAGGGCTACCAACTCCTCTACAATTTGATGCCGTAATTTGCATAAATATATTATTATTAAAAAGAGTGGGCAGACCTTACAGAGGTCGCATCCTTCTAAACTTAGGGCTACCAGCTCCTCTACAATTCCATGCCATAATTTACATAAATATGTTATTATTAAAAAGAGTGGGCAGACCTTATAGTGATCGCATCTGCATTATGTCATAGACATTCACCACCTCCTCTAAATTCCCACTTACTGGGTTTTGTTCCATGCCCTGATATTCGGGTACCAATTCTATTAACCCATTGGGTTTCTCTACCGCTTCGTTTCTCCTTGTGTCTTGTTTATGGCCATCTATATCAACCCCTTTCTTATTTGCACCTAGGTCCTGCACCAAGTTTTTTCCTGTGCAGTTATCGGGGGTTATGGCTTTCTCAGGTGTTCATTCTTGTGCACTGTGTGTAAGAGAAAAATGGTAAAGGTTTAAAAAAATGTAGGTTTTATTTTGATATTAATAAAATTCATGATTATTACAATATATGTTAAGAATCCATCACAAGCCTCTAACCTTATTTTTCTATGGTTATGACTACAGGTGAATCTATCCTGGCTAAGACCGCTATATTTGGCATTCTTTTATCATTGTTATTATTCTTCAAGAATTTCAAGAAAAGGTCCTAGTTCTATCATCCTTACTTTTCCGTTTCAATAAGAAAAAATTTTCCCTTTTCCTTTTTTTTTTGGAAAAATGCTTAAACCAAATGATGATCATCAGTAACTTGGCCCCACAATATACTTACAAAATATATTAAATTTAGAAACCACAAAATTAACGTTTAAATTTAGATTAAAAATCAATAAAAACTTAAAACTTTATACTTATTGTATGTTATTTAAAGCCGTGACATTTATTAATGAGACAATATGTGAGAAATCTTCAAAACTTTGTTGTTACCATTTAAAAACTTAATGTAATCATCCTATTGATAAGAGAAGCGGACCAGTAATTAATCCATTTCGTGGAGATGGTTTTTGTTATTAACTTGTAGATAATCAATTAAAATTAGAAAGATAAGGAATTAATGAAAGAAAATTAGTTATTTAAATTTATAAGAAAAATAAAAAATGGGATCCTTATTCCTTTGATCAAGGACCTGTAAGTAAATTCTTATCGACAAAATGTAACTTCCATAGTTTAGCGCATAGTAAAACAAACTTGGAAGATGAACCATATAAGATATACGCTCCTATCTTATATAAATTTCAAAACTCTAAAACCTTATCAGTAGGCTTCTCCAGTATGGAGTTCGTGTCTAGGTATAAAATTTCTCTTTTTGTAAACGAAGAAATAGAAGAATCCGACCGAGAAGGGGTTCGTGTCATTTCCTATTTTAGTCGAAGTCTATGCCCAAAATGTACACTTTCGATATGAACAATCTTGCAAGTCCAACAATTCTGTCACAAGACGACCATTATGGAATTAGCAGCATGCATTACAGTGAGAGTACATCTGTATCACCTTCAAATATAGCGGTAACAATCATATTAGAAGAGTCAGATTCTATCGAGCGAGACTAAAAGTATATTTTAAACCTAAACGTTTACAATAGAATACAACTTCAATCTATTAGTTTTCAAATGTTAAAATTAAACCCTAATATTTCAAAACATTCAAAACATTACCCTAATTGGATGAAAAATTTAACTGACCTAACTTTCTGTTTGTTATCATAACATTATTTTTTATGTTTTTAAATAGAAAGTAACTTTTACTACCATATAATTATCTTTTTTTTTATAATCTAAAAATGGTCCCACTGTAACATAACTATAAGACCTACATTTTATTTCAAAATAAAGAATGATGTCATATCAGTATAGACATGACATTTAACTGATAGGGAGTTAACTTTGTTAAAATTTTTCATTCATTTAGGGTTTTTTTTAATGTTATGAAACTGTTGGGGTTTAATTTAAACGTTTCAAAATGTTATGGTATGTTCTGTATTATGTTATAAGCGTTAGGATTCAAAGTGTACTTTTAGTCCACCAAGAGCACAAAACATGGTTTCTCATGTCCCAAAGACCCATTTTTATGGCTACAAAGGCACCTACCATACTAACTTATTAAGAACCATACCAACTAGAGTTTCAAGAAATACTGCAAATTTCAGACGTTAGAGACAAGTATGTCACTATTATTTGTATTTTATTTTTCTAATAAGTGTTGGTATATGTCCTATAATCAATTAGTTGTTGTGAATTTTGCGATATAATTAATTTGTTTTTGTCAGTTATATTTGATATTTTAATACTATAGATAAAAATCTTTAAAATAATTAATATGCAATTGAAATTATAATTATGAGATTCAATTTGTATTTATTTATTATTTTTGAATTGTTCCTAGTTGTGGTTTTATCAAGATGAAATATAGATTGAATGGTAAAACTATCATACATTATGTTTCTTTTTTACAAAGGAAGTAGTGCATCTTATAAATTAAAATATATAGACACTTAAACAAACGTGTGGATACTTATTAGAAAATAAGTTTCCTGAAGTAACCCAATTATGATAATTACAAATACAACATTACTTTTGTGTGTGAATATTTTCATTATGATTGTTGTGTAATTGATACTCAGATTTCATATCACTAAAGTATCTCATGTGAAATTACTATGTTTTAATGTTACTTATGACCTAAACTATTTAGGATAAATTAGTCGGTAATACTTAAATATGGTTCAAACTATATCCAAATAATTAAGTAAGTTAACAAAGGATTAGTTATTATAAAGTAATTAGAGATAATGTTTCACCATTCTTAATTAGTAGTGACTTAAGGAATTCCCTAATCAAAGTGAATTGTAGTTTAAAAAGATATTTTCTAATGTCAATTATAAATCAATTACTAATTCATAAAAATGAATATAATTAGATCTAAAAGAGTGGACACCAATTTCGATTCTGTATTTAATTGAGACGATGAAATGATTAAATTATACATTATAATCATACATTAGGTTAAGATAAACTACTTTGACATTCTTAATATTTGGATAATCATTACATATTGCAAAATGTAAATCTTGATCTATTATTATAAATTGTTTAATTAAAATAAAGATAAATTAATTGAAGAATTAATTTATCTAATTCTAATTCATAATCAAAATTATAATTTATAAACATTGTCAATGTATTAGGAACATTATGGATGACACATAAAGAGCGTTTAAAAGAAAAAATATATTTAATTAAGTTAAACTTAATTGTTCAGATTAATAAATTTTGATAATCAAATATGAGATATTTAGTTTTATTAAAATTAAATTATAAAAAGTTAGAATTTGATTATAATTATCAGGTTTGATTTTAATAAAGAAAAGAAACTCTACTATGTTTATATAAATAGAAAATATATATAAAGGAGCTAGCACTATTTTCTTTTTACTCTCAAGAGTTACGTTTTTTTTCCTTTACTCTGGAATTTGTTAGCAACTAAATACATGGGCAAATACTGTGGAATCTGTTGGCAACTAAATATATGGGCAAAATTATATTTGATAGTTTGAGAAGAAATTTTACAAAAATTTGAATTAGGTACAATTCAAGCTTTTGTTTATGATTTGTATTTTTTTCAAGTTATTCAATTAAAAAGATTCGACCGATAAATTATATGAACAAAACATTTTTCTATTATGCTTATGATTCAATCGTTTTTAAATTTTCAATACTAGTATTAGAGTCTCGTTTAATCGTTTACCTTGATTAAAGTAACTTGGTTATGATTGATTTGCTAAAATCAAGACTTAACATTTATTAACGCAAAAGTTAAATAGTTTGGGTATTATCCTACATTTCTTGCCTTGTTTTAAGAAATTATCTTAAACAAATTAGGACATTGATAATTTAGGACTTATATTTAGTTCCTCTTCTTGCTTTTAAAAACATATACATGTCCTTTTTGACTTTAACTTTCTAGAAATTATTTGAAGGTTTTGGAAAACATATGAAATCATGCTCACCTCTATTTTAAAGTTACATTTCTTGCTTTCATGCTTCTAAAATTAAAAGCTTCTAAAATATACACACCTCCCTTTTGTTTTTTCCACTTCATATATTAATTTGATATATGCCTTTAATTTTGAAGCTTCTAAAAACACAATTCGCATGTCCCCTATCTTTGACATTCCTAAAAATAGATGAAGTTTATCTTTGATTTGTTCCATATTAAACGTGAATTTAGAATTCTTGGAGATCTAATTGTATGATGCTTATTTCTTGAATATGATTAAATGCCTTGGATCTTTGTCTTGATTTTCTTGGATGTTAAGAACTGGTTTGAATCAAATAAGTGATTTGAAATAAGAAGTGGCATTGAATACACATAAACATTCTCAAAGCCATTAGTGTTGTTGATGAAGAATTACACAAATGATATTATTTACTACTAGTGAAGTCTTCTTTGTCACTAGTGGTAACTACTATCATTAAAAAGAGTCTTAAGTGAAATGAATCAGATGCTCAAATAGGGGAGAAGTGATAAGGAAGAGGAAGGAGGAAATAGAAACACCAGAGCTAGAGGCAAAGGTACCACAGGTAGTAGAAACCCTAATTTATGCATACACTAGCCAATGCTTTGCTCATTGACAGAGGCATATGCAATTCAAATTTTTTATGGATAAAAGTGCATTTTAAACCATATTGTTTACAATAGGATATAGAAAAAAACCCATAATGTTTACAACAAAATATAGAAGAAAAACTCTAAGGTTTTGAAGCGTTTAAATTAAACATAATCATTGTCAAAACATTCAGAACAAACCCTAAGTAAATTGAAAATTTAACCACGTTAACTCTCCATTAGTAAAATGCCACATTAATGCTTATATGGTATTATTTTTTATTTTTAAATAAAATGTGGGTCTCACTGCCACATAGCCAATGAGACTCATTGTCTAAAATTTATAAATGTGGGTCCCATTTTCATGTGATAACTTGGGCCCACTATCTAAAATGTGTAAATAATGGGCCCCACTGTTACGTGAAGTGGGACCACCCACTTTTTAGTTAATTAAAACATTAATTACGTAATAATGAGCCCACTTTCTATTTCAAATTTTAAAATTATGCAATATCAGCAATGATATGGCATTTATCTGATAGATAATTAACCCCATCAAAATTTTTTTGTCCATTTAGGATATATTATTAACATTCTGAAAACATTAGGTTTAATCCAAATGCTTTTAAAATTTAACATTTCATCATAGTTTAAGAAATATAAAGATAAATTTTAATGAACAAGATATAAAAAGAATTCCAAATTGAGTTCTGATTTCAAAGGTCTAGTATAAAATATGTGATATATGCCAAGAGATAGAATGATAGTTAACAAAGAAGTAAATGCTATACTTACTGAATTGGTTATTGTTAAAGTTATCGACAAGGCCAAAAGAATAATATGATTTTTCATATATGCATTATCCATTTAGTGGATACAAATAGTGGTAGATGTAGGGATAACAAAATTGCTTGGCCTAGCTTATCTTGACTTGATTCAACTCGACCTTTCTTGAAGTCAACAAGCTTAGGTTGAATGTGATGGGATTTCAAGTTAGGTTCAAACTTTTGTTTATAAAGATTTTTAGCAGTTTAGGCTCAGACTCAAGTTTTGCAGTACAACCTGACCTAAAATTCAAACACTAGCTAAATTAAAAGTAATATTATTTCATTTTTAATGAGATGTTTCTTTAGTAACAAAGGATATTTAAGAAAAAGAGTATAAAGTTCAATTAGGCAAACTTAAGCCTAATAACCCAATCCCTTAGAAATGGTGTGATTGAGTTAAGAAATTCCCCTTTTGAAAGTGAAAAGAAAAGTTGGAAGAATGTGACTGTATATATATAAAGCATGGTTTTTGACCAATCTCACATCCAAATAGTTGGGTTTTGGGCTTGACTTGTCATAATGAGGCTTTAGAACTTTTAATACTTTTTAAAAAGTTGAGTTTTGAGCTTGACTCAACATAAATAGGCTTTGGATCATTTAGTACTTTTCTAAAAGAGATGGACTTTTGGGCCTAACGTAAGCCATTTGAGTTTAATTCCAATTAAAGCCTTAATAGGCTTGACTTTAATTTGGTTTAAGATGTACATGCTTGATTTAGACTTTGAGCTATCTAACTTGGAGAACTTAATTAAAGAGAGGTGTCAAACATCTCACTTTGTCTTTATAAATAGTTACCATATATTTAAACAGGTCTAGCAAACTTGGAGAATTTGATTACAAGAAAAGGATTTTAAATGAAGAAAAGGGTATAGGAATGGAGGATTTTCTTTTTGCCTTCTAGATTAAGAAATATATAGAAAATTAAAAAGAAAAAGATTTAAGAAAATAAAATTTGAAAATAGTTTCATATTGTCAAAATTATGAAATTACCTAACATAGGTTTAAGAAAAATATTAAAAAATCAAAGAATTTTTTTTTGATATTATGATTTTAATGGGATTAGGAAAGTAAATAACACAATATGGTAAAGAAAAATTGGAAATTGAGACTTCTAAGTCAATGAGTTATTACTTAACTATCTGTCTCCTCTTTCAGCAAAATATTACTTTTAACTTGTTCTTCCAATCATTAGTCAGTTACACCATTCAATTAACTAACCAAAAAAAATTCTTGAAAGCAGTTGGTCAACTAACCCAGTTACTCTTAAATCTTGATTTCTTTTAACCATTTAAGTTTTTCTTGTTATTTTAATCATTTAGTTTTTTTAAGTAAAGAATCCCATTGATAAGATATAAAAACCAATACAAAGCTCATACGAGATAGGGGTTACACTAAAAAAACTCAACTCATAGGACACTGCAAGAAACTTATTTCACTCAATGACGCTCCCACTGTCTTTCTCACGCTTAAAGTTAATAATCATTTGAAGTATGAGTGTTAGAATGACATGTAGTCCAACACTAGCATTGAACACTTAGTAACTATGGATTAACTGCATTTCTTATACATCCCATGTCAAATTAAGTGGAATATAGGTCGTGAAGCAATTCTTGCATAAGAGAGATCTCTTAAAGAGCTATCCTTTTAAAGATTATTTTATTTCTTTCAGACTATAAAGAATACACTTCATTTGATCTTAATTATTAAAGTTTTAACATCTCTTGAACATTATCAAATAACAATTATAAAAATTTAACATCTTTTGAAACATTTTCAAGTAACAACCTTTAGTTCAAACATTTATATATAGTAATTTGAAAACTTGCCATCTTTCAACTAATTTCAAATGTAAATATTAAGTTTTTAACATTTTTCAAACATCTTCATATGAAAATTGTAATGTTTCAAAATCTTTCAAATATTTTCAAAAATAAATCTTACTTTTCATATTATCTATTAATACTAAGGACAAAATTAATATTCCTAGTGCAAAATTAATATTCCTAGTGTTTTGTTATCATTATATTGCAAGTTAGAATACATTTACTTTAATGACCATTAAAAAAAGTTGGTTATGCCCATTAACTAACAAATAGAAAGATGTAGCATGATTTAAGGTTCAGCCTAAATGGACCATCAACAATATTAAACTCAACATGCTTATAAATAGCATATAATCAAACTTAATGTTCTATATAATTGATGTAAATACTACCCATGATGTGCCTTTAGGATGTTAATATGTCTCAAGTTCTAATTGAAGGAGACCTATAGTGGATGAAAATTATTTGGCTAATCCTATAAAGCAAGTTAGATAGATTAACCATAATAAGTGACATTCATTAAGGACTTGCTCATGTTTAAGTCAAAGGATAAAGAATACACAAAAGGAAAAACAATAAGCAAGCATTACTAAATTAATTATCAAATATTTCAAGATAAACGTTAGAGAGATAGACTTTCACTTCTCACTAGGACATTTACCATACTACCCCCTAAACTAACATCTCTTTTATGTTTTGGCATCTTTGTCATGGGGAGAACTTAGTTTAGTTTCCATTTTCAATTGTTTCCCAATGATGGTAGCTTTCGACGAGGGTTAAAGTCTTACTAAAGGACTAGATCTAGGGTCTTTGGAAGCTTCTTATGTAGATTGGAAGGACATGTCTCCCTTGACGAATAGTGAGAGTAGGGATCACTTAACTGAGGAAGAGTTTCCCTGTCCTCAGCAGGTTATAGAAAAAATTAGATCTAGAGCCAAAACTAAGATCTTATGAATTTGGGATGAAAGAAATGGTAGTGGAACAGCTAAGAGAACAGTCACTGTGTAGAAAACCTAAAGTGAAAAAGTGGCCCTTAATGTCTCGAAAGAGAAACTCACTTTCTTTCAGGAGCAATGATGGATCCTCTTGTAGGGCTTCTTCAAGCTGGTGTATCTATTTATTCCTCAAAACTAGTTAGATATTTCCATGGAAAAAGACTTGCCCTTCCCCAAGTTCATGTCTAGGACATGGGAAAGTCGAGGAAAAGGGCCTAAGAAAAGCCAATGCTAACTGAAGATTAAGTTTCTATCTTGAAATTTTCCAATGATAATTGTTTACTAAAGATTTTAGAATAAGTTTATGGTATACTGGAGGCCAACCAATATTCCTACAAAGATGGAGACATGAATTAGAGTTGGACATGAGAAAAATTAAAGCATTTGGATTAGCTTCTATAATGTCCTATTAGAATATTAGCAACGAAAGAAATATATTTTATAGCTAGTTCAATTGGTAAACAACTTTTCTTAAAGTCTCAAACAGCTCGAATAGATAAGCTATGCTGTGCTAGAATATATGTCGAGGTGAAGAAAGGAGTAAAGCTTACTGAAGCCATTTTAGTAATAAAGTTTAATGAATGTGGGAGCTTACTAAGCAAGAAGTTAATATATCTTATAATTGGAAATCTATGATGTCGATAGACAAAGATTCAATATTAACATATACTTAAAGTTGTTAGGAACTAAAAAGGAAAATGTAAACCAAAAGAAAACTTGCTAGAGTCTGATACTTCAATTAGTCCTATTAAGCAAGACACTGAGATAGGAGAGGTTAATAGTATAAGGAAAAATGGTGGTAATCTAAAAGGGGAAGTTTTGATGCAAAGTTCATCAACTATTAGTCTCTAAAGATCTTTGCCATGGTTAAATAGAAGTCAATTCAGCCTTTAAAGGGTCTTGAGATGGGGAAACTAAACTATCCTCGATAGGAACAAAAGAGGATCCAAGTAAAGTGGAGAACTTCAGCTTATAATAAGACCTAAAAATGGTATAGAAGGAGAATTTGTAGAGCCAAGTTCCACCCTTAGAAGGAGGTCCATAAAAAAAGAGGAAAGAATAAACTAAGAGGTAACTAGAAACACACACACACACACATATAATTTCCATTTTGGTTTGGAATGTGAGATGGTTGAATGAACCTTTTAAGAAGTAGGCTATTGAAGACATATTTTGGGTTAAAAAAAATCCCATGATCATGGGATTGCTAGATACCAAAATAAAAATGGAACATCTTAAGAATAGCCCAAGAATTTTAGGGGTTGATTGGGAAATTCATTTAAACCATATACATCATTATAATGGGAAAATTAACCTTGCTTCTAAAAAAAGTCAAGGTTTCTTGCATGAGCTCCATAAATGAATTCATCCAAATAACCTATTGCTTGGAAGGATCTCTAATTATGTTTGACATTTTAATAATATATGCTACCAATTTTGGATTTCAAAGAATTTATGATAAGATGTTATAAGGATTAAATTGTTAATGAATAGACCTTAAATGCTAGTAGGTTATCTAAATTGTATTTTATCACCTAGTGAGGTCGAAGGCCACATAATCAAATTAAGGGGTATTTATAAAGAACTGAAGTAGGTAGTAAATTACATAAGAGTGGTAAACTTAAGAAATGTTGGTGACTTCTGTATATAGAATAATAGGCAGCAAGGAGAATGGTTCATTAGGAAGAAATTAGATATAACAATTGTGAATCAACTTCGGTAAACTCATTTCCCTGATTACTTTGCTTACTTTGGTGCACTAGTTTGCTCAGATCATTCCAAGATTGAAATATGGAAGCTTACCAATAAATCTGCTTCAAAGGCTCCATTTAGGTTTTTCAATTTCCTTATTGAAACAAAGGGGCTTAATGAAGAAGTAAGGGGAAGCTAAGGTCATGAGGTAAGGGATTGTAGGCATTCCAACATATGAGGAAGCTTCACAAAGTAAAAAAGGCCTAAAGGGATTTTAAAAATATTTGTTTAAATATTGCAATATTTCTTCATTAGGCTAAAGACAAACTCAAAAGAGTTTAAGATGAGTCTTATTAGGATCCTTTTAACTATGAGCTGAAGATGAAAGAATTTAGTATGTTGATGGAATATCTCTTAGCTCTAGCCATACACAATTCCTTGTTGAAGTAGAAAGCTAAAGTAATGTGGCTTATAGAGGGTGAAACTAATACTAGGTTTTTTCATAATGCAATCCTTGCAAGAAGAAAGAGGAACAAAATCACTACATTATTTGATAAAAATAGGATTCTTATATAGATAATTATAAAATTGAGGCCACTGCTTTAGAGTATTTCAATAATTTGATGGGTTCAAGTACTATTTAGGATCAAAGAAGAGTTAAACTGGAAAGATTCATTAATGAAAAACTTAGCTCTGAAATGAAGGAATACCTTATCAAACCTATTTCTATTCAAGAAGCTAAGGAGATACTCTTTAGTTTGATTCCTAATAAATCTCCTAGTCTAGAGGGATATAATGCACATTTTTCCAATTAACTTTTGTCATCACTAGAGGACTTTTGGTTGAATCAATACATGAATTTTTCTCAAGTACTAGGATGTCGAGAGAGTTAAACAAAACTCATATAATGTTTAATTCCTAAGAAGGTGAACTCCAGGTCTATACATGATTCTTAACCCATTCCCTGTTGTAATATAAGTTAAAAAATAATTTCCAAGCTTATAGTAGGCAAACTGAATGTGTGACGAAGGAGGTCAATCATTGATAATAAACTTTTTTTATGCAGAAATTGATAAAAGACTATGAATTTAAAAAATCAACAAGAAGTTGTGCTTTGAAGATTGACTTCTTCAAAGCTTCTAATATAGTTAATTGGAGCTTCATAATTGAATGTCGACAAGTATTTAAATTCTTATGGTGATGAACCCTATTCCCTTAAGATCCTAATGAGAATTCTAAAAAAGTTTTCTGGTTTATCTGGTCTAAGAGTGAATTTGCGTAAAAGTAACTTATATATCTTCTTTGATGTTCAAAATTGTGAGATTCTTAGCAACATTTCAAACTTGGATATACATTACTCTCCCTTTTGATATTGTGGTGTACATGTAACTACTAAGAAGCCTAAATATGTTGATTACATTCTCTTATCAAAAAATTTCGAAACAAAATCAATGTTTGGTAGAATAGGTTCTTATCTACAACTTGTAAACTTTACACTTGTAACTTTAGTTTTCAAGAACTTGCATGGTCACTATCTGCTCATCTATTTACGCATTAGAAGTTAACCAGGGAGAATGAAAAATGCATAAAAGCCTACCATGGTTAGGAAAATTTGATGCATCAAAAGGAGTAAAAGTGAAATGGGATGAATTGTATATACCAAAGTAAGCAGGGGATTAGGTTTAGTCTCAATCCAGGTAATGCAAAATTTCCTATTATCTGAAAGGATATAGAAGTTACTCGATGACAAGGAGACCCTATAGTCAAAATGGATCAATGAATACTATTTAAATGATACTAGATTTTGGCAAATGAATGCAAACAGGGAGCACTCATGGAGTATTATTTAGATCTTAAGATTGAGAGAAAAGATGCTAAAATATGCATCATCATTCTCGTTGGAAATTGGTTGAATTGTTTCAGAGGTTCCTCCTAGCTTACTAACGTTTATCCTTTGTACAATCCTAACCAGTTGGAAGAGGATAACTAGTTTTTTTTTCTTTTTAACAAAATGAACCTTTTTCAAGTGTTCTTGTATTTTTGGTATATCATCATGATTATAATAAATTCTGGAACTTGTCCCACTAAAATTTCTAAACCTGCCCCCAGGTGGGCCGGTGAGGAGTCTCTGGTGTAGTGATAACATTTTCAGTGACTCAAATGTGTTGCATCAAAACCTCTTCACACGTCTTTCCACAAGTAAAAGAACAGTCTTGATAGATGTGGTGCCCTCAGAAACGAAGAAGCTGCAGGGTCTATGTTCTCCACTATAGAACTTTATACTGGACACTGTTGTCTGAATTAGTGACACAGTTGAATGGTTTTATGACAATAAAAAAGGGGGTAATATCTAACCTACAAAAGAAAAAAGTGCTGAAATATAATAATACACAAGGAAGAATTGATGTGAAATACATAGCTTATTTTAATATGTTCTATATCATAGCATCTGATCAGCCAGCTGCGGAAATTGTTGCAGTAGCCAAGTGACAGCCCTGATGACAGCCTACATGCTCCAAGGTAATGGTGGGTAATTTTATTAGTAAACGATAGGCTCTAAAAGTCGTCCATTTGGTTAATGATGACATTTATCTCTTAATACAGTTTATAAGACTATAAGTAATCCACAATTAGCAAGTCAAACCACGATGGCTATTTCTGTTTTAGATGTGGACCAACATTACCTACCGTATAACGAAAAGAAATTGTTTCTATTTTGTGAATAATCATCAATTAAATATAATAAGAAAAAAGAACATGCATACCAAAGCCGTATCGCCAGGCTTGATTGCAGGCTCAACACTATCTCGTCCGTAACTGAGAACAAAGTTTTGCATTTGACAATTGGAGATTTCCAAGCATTTTTATAATAGTTAGGGTCAGGGAAGCATTTTCAAAAATAAAAAATAAAAATTCGTACGTAGATATTAAAATCTGTTTATACGATGTAACCAATTTCACTCACATTATTTGTCTCGTTGTGTTCTCCATCTTTAGCCGATAAAAGCTGCATCCTTTGCTAAATGGAAAAGGCTTCCCGTTCCACTCTGATATATAAATGCTATTGTTAGTAACTAAACGCATCGATGTATTAACAGATCAATTAAAATAAAACCTGAACATACCCAAATGCCATGTCACTCCAACTGCTGAGGAATCCTCAGTAGAAATATCATCGATCACAAATTGAAGATCTGAGCTAATAGAATCGATGAATTTCTTGAAGAACTCCAGTATTGCCTCGAGGGGGAAGAAAAGAGACAAAAATTGTAGGAATTGTGATAATATTATGATCAGCAAAGGCACCGTAAAGATAAAAAGCAACATCGTTGGATTTGAGTGGCTACCTGGCGGCCAACGAAGGGACGAGGAAAGATAAGGTCCTCGTACACGCAATTATCGGCAATGAGGTTCTCCACGGTCTCAAGATTGCGGCCGTTGATTCCTTCATAAAACCTCCTCACTATGTCCGATGCAGATTCTGTGGTATCATGATCATGTGTGACCCTCTGATTCTCCGATGAGGAGAACGCAATTATGGATTTTGAAGTCCACCTTATTCTCCTTTTACTTGTTGCCGTAGGTGGAGGAGAGGCTAGTGAGTAAGCAGAGGTTATGTTGAAGAGTTGTGTGGAAGGGGAGTGGAATGATATTGTGGAGCTTAGCAGCATCGTGATGATGGTGATGACTCCCTAATTAATTAATTATATATTTATTAGAAACAAAAGAAACAAGGGATGAAAATAAAGGAGCTTGCTTAGCGCTTTTATTGCTGAAGGAATACGTGGCTGTACGTTCTAGTCAAACTACCCGTGCATTATCAGCACAGAATCTCGTCACTCTGCCAAACTACATGTCTAGCCCCAGTTTTATGTTCGAGGATTAGGAATCTCTTTTTGTTTTTTTAATTCCTGAAAACCATTAATCGATCTCTAATAAGATTATTAAGGAATCCCTCCTCTTAGTCATATTAATTAAAAATATTTCAAACTTACTCAATTTTATAATTATAAATCAATTTTTGCAATGCTTAACGGTTAAATGAAATAAAAAGGTGAAACTGACCTAATGATACTTTGGGAGTAGCAGTGAAAAGAATATTGAAAATGGACGTCGTCCGAAACTCTCCCTTAATAATTCTTACTGAAAGAAAGTACGGTGAGTACATCTCAAATATGACAAGCCTCTTGGACCTTGTGCTTACTTTATAAGTCCACGTTGAATTTTAATGGCTCCATTGTAGCTCAAATTTGCTCTTTCTCTATGTTATAAGCAGCTACTAGAATTACTCACACTAATTCAAGCCTCAAATCCCAAGCCTAATAGATGGTAGCTCTAAGAGATAAAAATATCAGGAAGAACTCGATGTTTGAGAGTGTGAAATGTGTTGGAGAGATAAGTAGCAAAATTCATGCTCTCTTTAAAAAATTATGCTAATAAAAAGAGAGTTAGATATTGCCAAAAGTAACCGATTACTTGTTGGCTTTTCTTTTCTTGTAAGATCAAGATTACTTGTACACTTTGGTTTACTTGTGCCAATACAGACACACACTATTTGCACTAATTTACTACATCTTTCACTTGTACACATGAACAATAACATATGTTCCATTTGCAACACTTGTTTTAAAAAAAGAAGCACATGTCTGTTCGTAGCAACAAATTCTTTGTTAATAGCAACTCATGTTGTACTTCTCAACCTCATATATTCATTTTCACTGTCATACAAGATGTGGATCGTGTGACCATACAAGAAAGGTACTGGCAAGGATCGTTACATTAAGTCGTCATCAAACTAACGTAATATCACTGAAGACCTCGTTATACCCCAAATCATTTCTAGTCACACTAGATTTTGCATCTCTAATCCCTCTTTTCACAAAATGCTATGTAAAATCCCATAATATATTTATTATAGTTACCATATAGACAACTCATGCGTATTGACAACTAATATCTTTGTAATCGCTCGGGCAATGAGTCACAAATATCTTGTGTGATATCGAAATGATATTTCCTTAGACACTTATGTCAATCCATGAAGCCTTGGTTGCTTTTTGAGTCATACTCCGCTAGACCGCATCATTCCTGACCCTTGGATAATATGCTAAAGTAGCAACACCAATTCTCAGCTTCATAACATAGGTCAAATTTCCAAAGGGTATAGAGGTGGACTAAATGCCCACATAGTGATGAAGAATGGACCTATTCATCACTCCATTATTCGGTCGTCTCACGCATATGAAATATGAAGTGCATGCTATGGTGAAGCTCCCACTGAGGGTTTGTCACGCTCTAAATAACACCATGAGGAACACGGTCCAGTCACTCCACAAAGTGACCGAACTGAACCACCACATACTTAAATCTAGCTTCATACAGGCTACATGGATACACTTTCTATGTTCCACTAAACAAGTCTCGTCTTAGTACTCAACTAAGGTTACATACAAAATCCTTGATCACGCCACGATAATTTAGGAGATTGCCAATCATTAGGTACCTTGCAATACTTTGTCTCATCCTAGATAACACTGGGGTGTTGCCTCCTGTGAGAAAGCAACATCAAGCCTAGTGACAACTTTTAGATATGTGCCATTTTCAATTAAACCTCAACTTACTATGCAAATTGACACAAGATTAAAATTAAAAAACATATTTCATTAATGCATAAGTAAATGTACAAATACATCAAGTCCTCAACAAACCTAAACCCATAATATGCTTTTGAAAAGCATCTCTAGCAATGGGTTTAATAAAAGGATTAGTTATTATATCTCTCGTAGAGGCATGCTTTAGGACTACATGTCTTTGTGCAATGATATCAGAGATGACGTGGTAGCAAGTATCAATGTGCTTTGTCTTTCCATGATACTTCAGGTCTTTTGTATAGGCAATTGCAGTGTTATCACTGTGTCCTCACGAAGATGCCTGGTAATGTTGAGGCTCCTCAAAATTCTTCTCAACGATCTCGCCTTTTGCACTACCAAGGTACATGCAACATACTCAGACTCCATCATAGACAATGACACACACTATTGTTTCATGCTACACTAAGAAATAGCTCCTCCTCTAATAATGAAAGCAAATCCTGATGTGGACTTTAGCTCGTCTCTATCAACAAATCCATCAGCATCATTATATCTAACCAATATTGAAGCTCCCACCTTGATATCACAAAGCCATGTTAGTGCTTCCTCTTAGATATTTAAATATCCTTTTAACTGTTTCCCAATGCGCAAGATCAGGATTACTTTGATATCTACTAACCATCCTAACTGTAATGCATATGTTGGGTCAAGTACATACCATAGCGTACATTAAACAACCGACAACACTTGCATATGACACCTTATCCACTTGCTGTTTTCCTTCCTCTATTTTAAGACATTGATCTATGCTTAGGTATAGGCCCTTCTCTATTGGAGTGTCAACAAGTTTGTAGTTATGTATATGGAAACGTTCTAAGAACCTATTAATATAGGTTTCTTGAGACAAATTTAGAAATCTCTTAAAACGAACCCTTCAAATCTTAACCCCAAGAACATAATTTGCTTCACCTATGGCCTTCATCTCAAAAGTAGAGGATAACCACTTTTGAGTGGCAATGATTATCTCCATATCATTCCCAACTATCAAAATATCATCTACATACAAAGTGAGTATAAGAAACACATTCTATTGTCACATTATGTATACACAATGGTCCTCTTCAGTCATCATAAAGCCTACTGATGTAATGGCTTGATGAAATCTAAGATAAAAATGCCTAGATGATTGTTTCAGTTCATAAATGGAACGTCTCAAGTGACACAATTTGTGCTCTTGTCCTTTTTCCTGAAACCCAACGGGGTAACCCATATTGATCTTTTCAGTATTTCTTTATTGAAAAATGTCATTTTCACATCCATTTGGAACATATCCAAATCTAAATGTGCAATAATAGCTAGGGTAAGGATAATAGACACAAATCTCACAACAGGAGAAAATGTCTCATCATAGTCCATACCCTCTTTTTGGGTGCAACCTTTTGCCACTAATCAAGCCTTATACTTATCAGATCCATTGGTCTTGCACTTAACCTTCAAGACCCACTTGTTTCTAATGATTTTACACCAAACAAGTATATTGATTAAGTCCTACATAGGGTTTTTAGCCATGGATTCTATCTCATATTCCATTGCTACAAGCCACTTACTCGAAAATGGTGAGTTCATTGCTTCTTCAAAAGAATAAGGCTCAACATCATCAACAGAAATGCTCAAAAAGGACCCACCTTCTATTTCAGAGCGTCTATGTGGAACATTTTTGCATTGACTCCTACACAATAATAGAGATTGAGACTTATGTTTTATGCTTCCACTGACCTCAACAGTCATCAGAATAGATTGTGAATCCAAATCCAATTGGGGCACTTCGTCTTGATTTTCCTCTAACTTATAGAGCTTAAGACTTTGTTTGATATCACCAATACTAAGGAAATCATCCTCCAGAAAAATCCAAGTCTCAAGACTCAACCTTAGTGAGCCCTCTATGATGTTTACTATCACATAACCCTTAGAATGCTCACAATATCTAATAAACACACATTTATTAGCTCTAGGCCCTAACTTCCCAAACTTATGAGAAGAATGATGAACATAACTAGAAGATCCCTATGGCCTTAAGCCTTCCAAATTAGGCTTACTCCATTCTATAACTCATATGGAGTAGTCAAGACAGACTTAGTGGGCACTCGGTTAAGGATGTATGCCACTTTCACAAAAGCACCCCTCTAAAACTTAATCAGGAGTTTAGTTTGAGCCATCATCGACCTAACCATGTATCACAGAGTTAAATTCCTTCTCTCTATAATCCTATTTTGTTGCAAAGTTCCAGGAATCATTAATTGTCGGTGTATTACCTTATTGTCACAAAATTCTCTAAACTTATCAGAGAGATACTCTCGGCCTCTATTAGTACAAAGAGCCTTAAATCTCCTCTCTTTCTAATTCTCAATCTCAGCTATAAAGCATTTGAAATGATATAAAGCTTCTGAGCAGTGAGACAACATAAATACTAAGCCATATTGATCGTTGTTTGGTGGTGTGTAAGTTTTAATTATTAACCTTTGATAATCCGCAAGCGCATGATTCGTTAGAGTAGTACTAAAGGTGTCAATCCCACAAGGAGGGAACTAATCTAATTCTAAAATCTAAGGCCAGAACAAATAACAGAAATTCAAGATGCAATGAAACTAATACGAGAATTTAATTCAATCAATCAAATTAAGAATCAAACATGAAAATACTAATTGTTAAGAAAATTGTAGCACAACTAAGAATCAACCAAAGGAAATTACCAATTGAGATAAAGAGCATTTTACCTATCCGTAATGCTATCCTAACTTATTATGAATTATTGGATTGTTGGTTCTAGACTATCCTAGGGTTGATTACTCTCTCTTGAGTTATAACCATTAACCCTAAATCATAAATCCTAATCAGATAATGAAGTTTGCAATCTCTTAATTCACAACCTATCCAAAACCCTAATTAGCTCTAAAGTTCTATAATAAACTATTATAAACCTATGTAAGATCTGTCTTCGCATAAATTCTCAATTTGATTCAATTATGGTTTCTATTAAATCACCTAACTCTCGTTAGTCCAATTTAATCGTTTTTCATTTGATTCACCCTCTCCGTTTATTATCAAATTATTCAATAGTATAATCAAACCATAACAAAACACATAAACAATAAAATTCTTGTTAATTCAAGAATAAAATTCTAAAGGTGAGTTTAGAATATCCTCGGCATTCTAGATCCTATCATCAACTATAAGCTCCTCTTCTTCCTCTTTTATTGTTCTTTAAATGTCCTCTTGTATTTTAGGTAACCCCTAAGGTCCAAAAAATCCCTCAAAACTTTTCATTTTTGGGTGTCTACTCATCTGTCTGACGCAGGCCACGATTGTGAACCATTCCCTAATATTTTGTCACGATCATAGCATGTGGGCCAAATTTGGGGCTTTTGTCACAGTCGTGGCCTGACATGTCATAATTGTGGGCTGATGTTTTGGCCCGAATGTCTCTGAAACTCCTTCATTCTTCAATGTTGACCCTGAAATACTAGCAAAATGTCCCTTCTTTCTATAGTCGAAACTTCATGGGGCTCAATACATGCCTGAGCAAAGTGTCCCTTCTTTCTACAGTTGAAACACATAAGTTTAGACTTATCCTTCTTACCCCCACACTTACCTCTATGACGTTTAGCAAATTGCCCTTCTCGAGGCCTTTGGTTCTTAGCTTTTCCCTTCTTATGCTTAGGGCCATCACCCTTGTGCCCATTTTGTGCAGCTAATGCAACGACACTATAATTTGCATTTTTATGCTCTACCTTAAGCTCCAAATGGCCCGAAATGTCATCAAAGGTCTTAATGGCCTCATTAAAAGTAAGGGCCAACTTCAGTTGTCCCCACGAGAACTTAAAAAGTGACCTAATGATAGCTAAAACCTGTTGCTCTTCTATGAGATCATAACCTGCCGCCTTCATTTTCAAAATTATGGAGGACATCAACCTAGGATGTTTAGTTATGCTATACTTGGGATCCATCATGTATTGATTGATCCTAAGCATTGAGGCATGAAGTCTTGTGGCTATTGTCCCTCTATATTTTAGGCACAATTGTTCCCACATCTCCATGGCAGTTGGGTAGTTCTCAAACTTCCCAATAAAGTAATCGTGCATGTAAGCTAATAGCATAAAGCACACACTTCTATCCTTCTTTTTCCAAAGGGCAGAAGCTTCATGGTCATGGTGATGCTGGGCCGAATTCACAGTCTTTGGAGGGCTTATGTTAGTAGTTGGATGGTTGAGCACTTCATGCTCATTGAGAAGGTACTGAACCTTCCTATGACAGATATTATCGTTTTTACCATCAAAATTTTCTCCCTCGGTTATCTCAATAATCGAACTCTTGGTTGCCATTTCACTACTTTAATACATAGGTTTAATTAAGGCACATACCTATATATGTTAATTTCAATTAGTCAACTCAACTCCCACTTACATTATCAATTCAAAAATTTTGCAAATTTGTTAGTAATCATCACTAATAACATAAGTGGTATTAAGCGCTTATTTGTATTTTGCCCAATGATTAGTTTTAATTTAATTATGGGTGACACATCCACTAAATATAGCATGAATCAATTATGAATACATTAGTGAGTCTTGGTTTAAGACTCTATTGATATTTTGGTGCCTCATGTCCAAAATCAATCTATATACTTAGAATTAGTTTGAAAATTCATTCCCTTACAATGTCTCAATATTAATGATACAAATCATTAATAATTACAATTCAAATCATATTACATCATTATAATAACAAATATTAAATAAGGATGTCACTCTTTCTTCCCTGCATATAAGAATTTATTTTAGGAAACACACATCACACAACATAGGCACTAATTCAAAATATCAATGCATCTTCATTCCTTAAACTAAAAATGATATTGAATGAAGATGGATCCACATACCACCTAGGTATGAGACCTTTGGCTTTATGGTTCATTTACTTTATGCTCATTGGCATTAATTAACAATTATTCACATTGTCAAACAATTAACCAATTTACTACTAACATAAATAATAATCATTTAACACATAAATGAAATAAATAATAAAATGAAACTCATAACATATATGAAATGCAACATAAATTCATGAATATAATACTTAATTATCAGTTAAATTAATAGGCCAAAATTTATTTCACTTATGTAATTAAGTAAAATTTCAAAGTAGGCTAACAAATAACTCATTTGAAAATTTTTAATAAATCACAGAGGGCTAAAAAGATAATTTTGACCACATAGATCAAAAGTTTAGGGTAAAAGGAGTCTTTGGCTAAAATTTGGGCAAAAACGACCCTCTAGGATGGCTCCACGAGTCCCGCTGTCGTTAGGGTGCATGTGATACCCGATTGTATGGCTGCAATAACTGCTACGACACATGCCCACTCTCTGGTGACCATGCACCACCTTAGGCAGCCATTCAAACCTTGTTCGACACGATTCTAGACTCACCAGTACATGTGGACGATGTTGGTGGGTCAAATACGGAATTTATCTCATCGGTGAAGTGCACCTCTCATTGAGGATGCATGGGTTGTGAATGAACACATTCATACCAAACTCATATTTTCCAGAAATTCTAGCATTTTATAGCTACGATGCCCACTTCGGACTATCATTTCTTACTCATTTTAACTTCCATTTTAGCACATAATATACCGTTGGAAAGATAATATGATAAAGAACATATCCATATACATATTTCATGAAGAACAGTTTTATAATAGGTTAAAAAATGGGTCTAAACTTTTGGGAAACATATACAAAGTGAACAAAGTCAACATACGTAATGCACAAGGTTTCTCACTTTGCGGGGTCTGAGGAGGGTCATCAATGTGTAGAGCCTTACCCTTGTATTTTTATAAGAAGCTATTTTTGTGATTCGATCCTGTGACCTTCTGGTCACAATGGAGCAACTTTTACTAGTTGCTCCAAAGCTCTCCCTCTTTTTGGGAAACACTTACATGAATCGAAAATTCATCATACAATATCTCACTTAATTCAAATATGTTTTTCACCAAATTTTAGGCATAAGTTTTTGACACTATAAGGAACATATCCATGCCAAAATTTCATGCTAAAGCAAAACAAACAAAAGTTTTCCATTGATGGCCATGTTACACATGTATGAACAAATTTCATCATATATTATTATTGTCATTTGGCACATTTTCAAGGACGAAAGCAAGCTATACATGCTCTGTTACCAATGAAGGTAGTTGTGGTGAGACCTTACCTCTTAAATATGACAAGTCCTTTGGACCTTGTACTTGTTTTACAAGTCTACCTTGTACTCCAATGTAGCTTGAATTTGCCCTTTCTTTATGTTGTAAGCAGCTATTAGAGTTACTTATACTAATTCACACCCGAAATCCAAAGTGGATGGGGGCTCTAAGAGATAAAAATATGAGGGAAAACTTAATGTTTGAGAGTGTGAATTATGTGTAGGAGAGAAGAGTGGCAAAATTCATGCTCTCTTCAGTAACTTATGTGGATAAAAAGAGAGTTAGATACTACTAAAAGTAACCAATTGCTTGTGGAGTTTTCTTTTCTTGTAAGACTAAGCTTACTTGTCCACTTTGGTTTATTTGTGCCAATATGGACACACTATTTGCATTATTTTACTAAACTTACAATCTTCTCCTTAATTGTCTGGTTTATGATCTTAATGGATCAAACAAAATTTCATTGAGGGGGTTTGATAGCTATTAGGGTACAAACTAAAGTAGGTAGAGAAATATGAATAAAAAATGTTATGCCACAATAAGTTCTAAAAACTTAGGTTATCTTACTTACAAGTATATGAGGTAATTGTAGTCGAATACCCATCATTTTCTTCTCAAGGAGTTAAAATTGGTTCACTTACATTAACTTTGAATAAACATAAAAAAAATGCAATCCTAAACACTTTATCCTAATTTGTTGAGTAAAAGGTTTTAAAGAAAATTAAGCAATTAGACTACAAGGTAAACTGGTTTAACTAGAAGCAAAGAAAAATTTGATCAATCAATTTGGGGAACTCTTAAGAAATTAACTTTTCTAATTTAATCTCCTATGCATAACTAAGGCGAATTGATTGGATAATTATCTTGCTAAAATTACCAATTGGGTTCTAAAATTAATTCAAATAATAAATTAAATCTAACTTTTGTATTCAACAAGTCTATTGTCCAAATCAATTATGTAAACCCAACTAATAATTACCCACTTAATTTAATATATTTCTTATTCATAACTTAAGTGTCTATAGTTTCTTATTCTAATATTAAACTTTTTCTCTCAATTGTTCATTTAATATCAAAATGATGCAAAAGTTGGCCAAACTATTACTTCTAATCAGTTCAAAAACCAAAGAAAATAACAAGACAATAAATCAATAACTCACTCATGTATAATTGATTAAATCAGTTACATTAATTCTCAGGATTAAGCATTCAGCCCATAATGAAATTAAAAAAGCTCATCATCCTCAAAAACTTCAATCTCATGTTCAACAATAAATAGGGAAATATAAAAGCGATAATAGGGGAAATAAATAGAAGATGGACTATTAAAGCAATAACAGGGTAAACAAGTTAAACCAAACCAAAGATAAAACGGGTTCAAGAACAATAGTAGAAGTTGAAATAAGAATGAGCAAATAAAATGAAGAACTTTGGTGGTGAATCTCCTACCAAGCTCAAGCTCTCTAGCATTAGCTCTCACTTTTTGACCCTACTCTCATCAACTAAGCTTTAGTTCAACTCTCCCTCTCTGCCTCTGCTCCATTCTCACCACCTCGTTGTTGTTTTCTCTCTTTCTCACTAATCAACTTCTCTACTATTTGCTCTTCTTTTTCTTTGCCTCCAGCTCTCAACTCCGTTTGACATGTGAACGAAAGTCTACATGCCAAGTGATGAAGGGGTTTTAGTATGTTCCTCATAAAACTAGCCATTAAATTCCTAATGGTTGAAAAAATATAAATGATTTTGACCAAAAAAAAAGGCGTATTAGGTTAAATATATTCTTATATACTTCTTGAAAGGTGAAAGCTTCTAGGAGGTAAAACCTAAATCTACAATTTTAAAATTTTTGGTATAGTTTTTAAGATTGAGGGAATACGTCTACAAGCACATCAAATGCAAAATACACAATGGAAATATGCCTCCTTATGGTTTGGAAATTAAAGTAATATGGGTCTTTTAAATCATACCTATTTGATGCTTAGATTAATCCACTTATTCCCTTAGAAATCAAAAGTTAAGATGGTCATCAATGACAATTAACGGTCATGTATTATTATAGATTTTTCTTTAATTAAAGACAATGTCTTTAATTATATACCACACTTATGTCTAGAAGATTCATTTCTTTGGATGAAGCACTCCTTAAGTCAATTTAATAACCACTCTTGTAAGGAGATCTTTATAGATACTGTACTAGTATGATATGATTTGGTTCAAGCAAGCTTTTTCAAAATTTTACTTCTTTGTATGGCTAATAGTCAATCAAATATTATATTTAATTAACATATTGAGATTCAATAATAATCATCCTTATAGACTTTGCAAGGTTTAACCTAAAACCTTACATTATCTTTTCTTCCAATGTAAATTCTCATATTGGTATAAGAACTAAAATCCAACTAACTTGTAATCTCAAAGACAATACGTTTGATCACACTAAGATAATTGATTGGCCAAGTAGAAACAAGAATATAAACATTTAGTAATCAACAGGGATGCAAATAATAGAATGTTTATAGCCCAAAGATTTCAGTCAATATAGGGTAGTCATCTAAAACTCCAAAAAAGAGAGATATTACCTAAAAGGTTTAAATAAAGGCTAAGGATTGTCTAAAGATCTCTAGAAACTATTTGCCCCTCAGGACTAAGCATAAGGATCGTGCAGAAATGGTAAGAAACTTTCAAAGTTAAGGTTAGTACTCACATTATGGGATTGAACTTATATGTTGCTACGGTATATTGAATCACAATCATTGGTAGAGAAGAAGATGATGAATGCTTCAAAACAAAGACTCCACACCTAAGTAGTCTCTACTAGCTCAGGTCAAAAGAAATTCCTTGTAGATCCAACCATAAATAGGATGACATGATTAAGAAGAAGAAGAAGAAGAAGAAGAAGCATGAATCAATATAGGAATTTCAACCTCGGTAGATATCACCAATACAGAGATGAAGAAGACACCTGATGGCTCCACCCTAATTCAGAAGCTTGTGGAGTTTCCTTTAGATGGGAGATGTTTCTTTACCCTCTAAGGGAAATTCAGTTAATGTGATAGTTAAAGCATTTGATTTGTTTCTATGTTGTCATTAATGTATTACTTCGTATCTATTGGTTTTTTAGTGGTATTATAATGTTGTCATTTTTACCTTATCCTTGAGGTAGGAGAGGATTTCATCAAATTTTAATTTTTCAAAAAAAAGAATACAAACAATGTAGATAACACATTTTAGAAGATAGTATTTGGCATCATAACTTATGCCATCTATAGAGAACATAATCAAAGATTATTCTAGAGTAAAGAAAGATATAAAGATCAAGTAGCTAATAAATTAATCTCCTATATTAGAGAGTGACTACTAATTAACCAGGTACATAAAGCTGGTAACATTACAATAACTTCTTCCTAAGGAATATTAGACCATTAACTACCTTAAAAGGCCTAAAGAACTTTAAAACTAAGGAAACCATATAGTGAGTATAATGCAAATTGAACTAATTAAAAAATGTGGCTTAATAATTAAAAGTTATCATTAATTACGGATGGATATGTTGCCCCTGCTTAATTTGAATTTAGATCATCTGTTTATATTACTTTGTTATTATTTTGTTCGAGCATTCATCTATTTATACTCATAGAACTGAATAACAATAAAGTAATATAATTTGCCACGTGAAAGCTTAATTTGGCTTTATCTCTTGTTCCTACAAAAAGAAATTACTGGCCATGAGCACTTGTAAAAGTATATTAAAACTTGTTATAAATATATTGAAACTTATTAATTTAACACCTAAATGTATTTAAAAAACATATTAGTGCAACTTAAACATATTAAAATTTAGTAATGAAATTTTAAAATAATTTTCTTTATAAATAAGCCTTTATAAAAGTCAATAATTATGATGTCATTACTAAATTTAGTCTAAATAAAGGTTGTTTTTATGTTAAAAATGAATGTTAAGATTAAATTTTAATTTATAAATGTTAAAACATTATTTTTTAAACTATAATAAAAACAGTAAGATCGAATTCATATATTTAATCAATTATAATTTCATAAAACATTAGTTAATTTTTCTATTCATTTTCTCTTTCACGTTAAAGTAATTTAATGAAGGTACCTAAGGGCTGATAGATAATCTAAGCCATGGACAAAAACAAGTAACAGTACAAAGAAAAGCTAAGGTACTTTTGCTTAAGTTATGGAACAAAAAAAATAAAAATATAAAGAAAAGCTAAGGTACTTTTGAACAATAGGCAAGTCTATTAAAGCTAGGTCTTGATTATAAGACACTAGCTACTTATAATATTACTTAGCCTCTTAGTATTGTCTTCCTAACTTCCACAATATTAAAAAAGGAGCGAGATACTCTATGCTCATAACCCCGTGTTAACCCTGTTTTAGATGATTCGATCCACACATTTCTCTGGGGGAATATATTTATGTTGATGGGATCATCTGGAAGAAGGTTGGCACAGGGATATGGGCACAGAGGATTTGATCATATTAAAAAGTTCTATCTTTATTGAGGTAAGTCATCTTCTTGGTCCATCTTTAATCTCTTTGGATTAAAGTTCCTTGTTGTTCTCACTCCAATTCCTTAGGACAATTAATTACATTTTGACCAAAGGTCAATCTCCATCTAACTGGCCAGTTCAACACTAATATTGGAGTCAATTCCATCAATTAGAAAATTTCCTTAATAAGGTTTAAGTTCGTAAGAGTCAAGGTGTAAATATCTTGCTTTTTATTTTTTAAAGTTTCTGGCCTTTCTCTTTATAAAGTGTAGGCATAATAACTTAGAGCTAGCTTTAAAAGGGTGTTATCACCGTTTAAGAAAATTTAGCTTCCTTGACTAGTCTAAAATTCTCAATTAATCCACATTTTTTATAGTTGAGAATACAAAAGACTACATTTAAGACAAAATAGTTCAAGAATAATAGCACTTAAAGATGTAATTAGTGGATTCTATGTCTTGATTGTGGAACTTACAATTGAGGTTATTTGTTTGGAGTTTAAGTATGTTCGTAGTTGTTAGCACATGTCTAGAGGCTAACCATATAATAAAAAAGGCTTTTGGTAAATTTCATTTGAAATAGATTAGCTTATGCCAAGAAACTTTGAGATTAGGGTCCTTGAACACTTTTAAGAAATAATTGTTGGTGAAGTTCCTAAAATTGTTTTTTGACTAGATGGTGGAATTTCCTAGCATTAGGGTTAAGGTTATAGTGTTATAGGTTGGCAATTAGGAAAGTTAAGCCTCCTATGTTACAAAACTGTTGATCCCCTAATATTATCTCCTTATCTTTTGTTTAGTCTAGTATTAGGTGCTTTAATCTATTCAAATCAAGAATTATATAGAAAGGTCTAAGTGAAGTTTAGTTATTATACCAAAACCAAGTGTCCTACCCATACTTAATAATTGTCTTTATTTAGATACATAGTTTTTCCCTGATCCCTAGAATATGGTCTAAGGTCTATGAAGTAGATACAAATTTGGTCTAAGGTCTATCAAACATCCTATATACAAAGCTAGTCCCTTTTAGGAAGTAAGTATGAATCCAATTGACCATATTGTCTTTTTATTTGTAAAAATCCTCAAAATCCTTTTTTCCTAAGGCATGATGTTCATGGTTTGATAAGATTGATACCAAGACCTCCTTCATCTATTAGAGTGAAGATTTTTACCTATCTAAATTTAGCTTTAAATGAATTTTAAGCCTCCTACATCAAAATAAAGTTCTTCAGTTTTTTTAATATTTTTCATCAAATTATTAGGAAGCCTTATAAGTGTGTTCTAAAAAACATAGATGTTGTTGAGTATAAAGATTATAAGTAGGAGCTTGATTGTATAAGAAAGATGAATCTTGTTCCAGAAGCTAATTCTTCTGTGAATCGAGAGTGGCTAATAATCTATAAATGAGTCTCTTAGTGGTTATAGGAATTACCATATATGTGAAAAGGGGATCCTTACTTATATTCCTAAAATATAAAGATCTTATTCACTACAAGTTGAGAGCTAACAGTGATGAAGAGTTGGCTTTATTGATGTTGATCATGAAGTTACAAAACTACTTAAATTTTTATAAAGAGTTCAAAAGCAATTCAAAGGAGTGAGTGTTTGCTCGACTAAGGAGTTAAGAGGTCATTAGCAAATGAGAGGTTGAATAATTTCAATTTTTTATTTTTGTAGTGATATATGAATCTACCATCTTGTCTTATATCGTGTTTAATAAGACTAGTAGTTTAATAAGACTAGTAATTACCTTAATGCATAAGGTGAAAAGGTATAGTAAAAGGTGATCACCTTGCCCAAACTCCTTAGTTCCCTAGAATACTTATATAGGCTCACCATTGATCATGATGCTAAAGGAGGTCGTTGTCAAAAATTGCTTAACCTAGTAATTAAAAGCTTATGGGGAAAAAAAATTCAATACTGCCAAAGGGGAAATCTTAATTGATTGAGTTAAAAGATTTATTAAAATCTATTTTAGTGGAACAACTTATATTAGTTGATTTCTTGTGATAGTTCCTAAATAATTCTTAAGAAATGAGGATATTGTCACTTACCTATATGCCTTGAATGAAAGCTCTCGAATGTGGATCAAAATTCTCTAGTATTTTATCTTACAACAAGATATCAATTTAAATTCTTAAAGGGAAGAAGGGATTGGCGGTTTGGGAATGAGAAAATTTTATATTTTTCTAACCTTTGATTTAATGACTTAATCTCCTCTCATGTCTCCTACTAGGTTCCAAGTTTTTTGAAAAAAAAAATAGTGCATTTAGCTTAGTAGGTCTAAAGCATTGTAGGGTTAATGCTAAATGAAGTCTTTTCCAATTTTCTGAAAAAAATAGTCATTTAGCTTATTAGGTCTAAAGCATTAGAGGGTTAATGCTAAATGAAGTCTTTTCAATATGTAATGTGTTAAAATGTTTACATAAGGAGTTTGATTGCTTATTGGAGATTAGTTTATAGATGAAGTCTTTTAAGACCTACATAGAAGAGCAAAAATTATTAAAAATACGTGGAGTTATTTTGTAAGTAGTTGAGATCCAAATTTTTAATCTCTTATTATAATTTGTCCATTTTGTTTAAAGAGGAGATCTTGTTGTGAT
>JAOSBN010000003.1:21593235-21606561 GCA_027563595.1 Erythroxylum suave | reverse complement strand
AAAGATTAATAATAATAATACATTAAGACTTAGAGAGTTAAATCAACCCGAAAAATCTATTAGTGAGTTAAATCAACTCGATCTATTATCAAATTCACACTTAAATGTCAAATTCGAAAAATTCACACTTCAAATTAAGCATTTAATCGAAATTAAGCATTCAAATTCTCAAGTTCACACAACAATTACAAAGAAATATTCCAAACATCATAAAAGACATTTTATCGAGCACCTTATAGGCAATATGTATAATCTCAATCTAACCACAAATTATTTACCAACAATAACACATATAAACAACAAATAAACCAACAATTACACAAAAAAACCGCAAACAGCAACAATAATAAAGCAAAATTTCGTTGCTAAACACCCACGGTTAACACTAAAAATATGCATTTTTTTATAGAAATAATATATCCATTAGAGAGTTTACCTTAAACAATGCACGATGAGCCAAAAAACGGTCGGAAAATGACAAGAAAGTGTAAGAAAGGGGGTCGAATTTAGATGGCGCGGGCCAGGAGAGAAGAAGAAGAATGGGGGGGGGGGGTTCTATTCGAGTTAAAGACGATGAATCACCAACAGAACTCACATTCCATCAGTGATTAAATTTCATCATATCATCTTAAACCAAACGGCGACGTTTTATTTAATAAATGGCCAACATTTATCGACGAAATTTATATTCCGCCGGTATTTAAATTTCCCAATTATTTCACCGTCTATAGTTACAGCTATATTTTGTGACGGAAGCAAACATTCCGTTGGTAAAGTTAATTAAATGTATACTGACGGAGCAAATTACGTCGGTATATAACAGGAGCTGAACCACTTTCACCGACGGTATGTGTTCCGTCGGTAACTATCCGAAGCTACTTAATTGCGGGAGTCAATCCAGCAATTATTACCGACGGTGGTGGCTAGCCTGTCAATAAACTTATAATCAACTTTACCGACGGAAAGTATTCCGTCGATGAATAGGTTCACCAATCCAAACATACCGACGAAAGAGTGTCTGTCGGTATATATTTGAAGCAATTAAATTGCGGGCTGATGCCAAAGGTTGTGTCGTGGCTATATGTAGTCGAAGATTTTGCGCAAAATTTATTCCCTCCAGTATTGCCGATGGTAATATATTTTCATCGCTATATATAAACAGTACTATATATTTATCGACGAATTTTTGTTTTCCGTCAGTAAATAGTTTCGGTTTTTTGTCCGTCAGAAAATTTCCGTCACTATTTGATAATTTTCTTGTAGTGATATGAAGCGTTGTATGGACAAAAGTGTCGATCATCTTTATATTGGGATGAAGAGGGCAAAAGGATGGTTGAAGGCCCATAGTTGATTCAAGATATCATTGATAAGGTAAAATTGATCAGTAGTAGCATTAAGGTAGATCAAGACAGGCAGAAGAGTTATGTGGATCAGCACTAGAGGGAAATGGAGTATCAAGTGGGAAATAGGTGTTCTTGAGAGTGTAACCTTGCAGAGGAGTGTTGAGTTTTGGTAAAAAGGGAAAGTTAAACCTAGATACATTGGTCCTTATAAGATTATTGAGGGAATAGGATCGTTGTCTTACAAGTTAGCTTTACCACCAGAGATGTCTTAGATTCACAATGTGTTCCTTGTTAGTATGCTCAGGAGATATAAGTCAGATCCAACATAGGTATTACCAGCACAAGAAGTTGAAATTGCAACTAATTTGAGTTCTGTAAAGGAATTGGTCAAAATAGTTGGTTATTAGACTAAGCAATTGAGAAACCGAGTAATCCTATTGGTTAAAGTCCTTTGGAGGAATCATTCGAGAAAAGAAACCACATGGGAGACTAAGGAAAATATAAGGAAACAGTACCCCCATCTATTTGATCAATCAGGTAAGAATTTCGACAACCAAAAATTTTAAGGGAGAGAATTGTAATAGCCCAGGTTCCAAAACTTACTGAGGGTTAGAATCTTAGACTATTGAGTTATACCATTTGAGAATTTATGAAGTACATTTCATTCGCATGCATAATATTCGCATACACATACGAATCATGATTTAGTAAACATTGCCAAGATTGTATGTGCACTTAATTGACATATTCCGAGATATGAAATATTTAAAATAGTCATGATATGAAATGTGTATTGCTTATGTCTCTTGAATTTTGGTTTGGTGGATTATAATTAGTAAATTTGGAATTAATTGTTACAATTGGAAAATTGATGAATTAAAATGTACATTTAGTTTAGGAAAAATGTCAAATTGAGACATGAAAAATTGGGATCACTACTATGAAATAAGTTACAAATGGCAGTAGCATTGAGTAACATTTGTCACAGGAAACTAAGTGACAAATAGTAGCAGTGATTGAGTGACAAATGACCTAGGATATTTGTGACATTTGGAAACTTATATATGGGACAAATGGAACGCATGCATATGTGTCATTATGAAATGGTGACACTCATCACCTAATGAATTAAGCTACTATAGGGATAGTTTCTGTTGGGTTCATTCTTCTTCTCCTTTCCTCTCACCACTGAAATACCATACCCTCCTATCCCTGTGTTTTGCTTAAGTTTGTGTCCAATTGTTGCACCAAAAATCCATGCTTTCATTCTTACAAGATACTTATAGAACTAGAACATTATTGTTTTTCCTATTGTCTTTTATCCTTGCTAAAAACCCATCCAATTCCTACCTTGTATTTGAGATGATCTTGCATGCATATAAGGCAAAGTAGACTTGATGAAATGAGTTGGAACTTGAGCTAAACAAGTAAGTAAAGTAAAGTATTGAGCTTTGTGGCATATTGTGATAAAAATTTTATAATGATTGAATTCAGATGGATTGCATGTGATGTTGATGATGAAGTGTGTTAGAAAATGATACATGAATTGGATACTTTTCTGTTTTGTTTTTTATGCATGAGAACCATACGTTATAGGTTGCTATATGGATGATTTATATTGAGATTTGAAGTTTAAATGAAGGTGAATTTATGCTAAAGAAACGTGCTAGTGAAGTGTTCTTGAATTTGGGAGAAAAAAAAACTAGGACTACATATATTATGAGATTAAGTGAATGAAAGTTTCTGTTTTGTTTTTGTATGCATGAAAAAGAAATAGTTTACGAGCTACCAATTGAATGATTTTTAGTTGGAATTGGAGATTAAATTGATGAGGAATTGAAGTATAATTAAGGTATAATTGAGATATAATTAATGGACTAATATGAAGATGTTTTGAATCTGTTACGAACGTGTTATAATCTAGAAAATTAATAGAAATCGAATAGTGCACTTCGGGGCACTCATCCCCCACAATTGTGGGCAATGCTTTGAAATGAAAAATTTTCTGTTTTGGGTAATTGTTGAACTACATGAGGATAAGTTACTTTACTTTGGTGCATTTGGATTTGATTGGGGCTTGAAAAGAACTTAGATAGTTGCTAGATTAATTAGTTAAGGGTTTGATAGTTTAGGTTGTTAATTGATGTTATAACTTAAGGAATGGATTGTCTTGATATCAATGTGTTTAAATTTGAAAATTATGAGTTGTTAAAGATATAAAAGTATTATTATGAATGCAAATATAATCCTCAAAATATAAGTAATGTGTATCAGGTATAAATGAATGAGAATTGGGAAAAAAATTGTGTGAATATATTGCTAGAAAAGGGTTAGTAAAGGTATAAATGATGAATTTGGAGTAATCAAGTTTACTTAAGGTATAAACCTAATTGCAACTAGTTATATACAAGTTATGATGTTTGATGGTCAAGATTTGTGAATAAGGATACATACCTGGAAAATCAATTGAGCATACATTGAACATGACACATATACATTTGCATGATTCAGTATTCACTTGATTGACCAACTTAGTAATATGTAAACTATGTGTATATTGCATGACTTTATATGCTCAATTCAATTTCTAACATCCAGATGTTGCCGAATCATCAAGGCAATAGCTTATCTGGAGCATACTATGAGTTAACTTAGACATTTCTCACTATGATTGAATTGTTTTTGGTTAACTTTCAATTATTGAACGGTTACTTATATGATTGTTATGATTCTGGACATTGTTGGTCTAAGAAGTTTGATGCTTGAGACTATGTATGGAAGTGTTTTCAAATTGTATGTGTGGTATGAAATATGTACTCAACTGACTGTTGAATACTGGACTTAGGTCCAAAGAATGTGATAAATGACATGAACACATTGAATGAAAAGTATTGATAGCATATTATCTGAATTAATGCATTCCATTATATTGATATGCATGATCAGATAAAGGAGTTGTAACTAAAGTGGCCAATGTGAAAACGAGCTTCAAGCTCAGGAATTGTGCATAAAGAGCCACATGCTTAGTTAATAATGAGTCCGATATTCACAACAGATACAAGACAGTAAATGAAATGAGCCCGATAGCTACAACGGATACTGGACAGTAAATAGGCGCTCGGTTATAACAAAGTAAAATAAAAATGGAGTCACGTGTGCATTTGTATATATATATAACTTTACTTGTACCATATGAATGATTGAGATGAATTAATGGATTGATCTGGATTAGTCTTATGAAATGTTTATATACATGTTGTACTTGTACTTAATGAAATATAACAAAATGTGATGTGGGATTTGATACTGGATGATGTTTTAAACTTCTTGAAATTGGTTATATACTTGACTTTATGTTCTGAATAGAGTAAGCACATCGATGATGGTTTGCTCACTGAGTTCGCAAGCTTATCAAAATTGCAACGTTGATTTTCAGGTATAAGGGAGTTCTAGCTTCTAAGGCAACCAAGTAGAATTCTAGTACTATCATTTTGAGAACAAGAATGACTCAAAGGTATGGTCAGTAATATTTAAGGAGTCTAATTAGGATGCGTTTGTTTAGCTTCTCATTTCATGTTAACATTTTGTATAGAGTTGTAAACTCTCAAATATTATGTAATATAATACATGGATATGAATTGTAATGGTACAATATAAATAAGTTTATTTTGTAAATGAAATAAGGAGGTTTGGTCATTTTGAATACTTATGTGTGATGCTATTATAAGTTAATGTGACTTTTCTAACATGTCATTCTCATAGGGTATGTCCTCGAATATCCTCTAGATGTTCGAGCATATGCTCTAAGGAAGTGGTATGTTAAGTTAAAAATGAATTGTTTTACATGGTTTTAATATATCATTTTAGATGAATGATAGCCTATAATTTCATTTTAATTTTATACTATAGTTGAATTATATTTAAGATAAAAATATTTAATGACTAATTGAATATGTAGAAAATGGAGTGATATTTAGGATATAGTAATACAAGACATGGTTTTATATAATAAGTATTTTTTATTGTAAAAAATGATTGAACTTATTTACATACTTAAATTTCTATGTTTTTCATAATTAGTTGAAAAAAGTAATTAATGTTTTTCATCAAGAGATAAAAGTATATGCACTTCTCTAATAACATGGTAAACCTATGAAATAAAGAATAATAATAGGATAAGTTTTATGTTTGATACTTTATTTACTTAGTACTCCGACCAATAAAGAGGCCTTTTGGGTAAGATGGGTGCACCCATACTTTCAACTCCTGGTTTGTGAAACTACTATTTAGAACTAGAGAGCTGAGTTCAACCAACACAACCTGCAAAATAAGGAATAGTGAGCGAGTTTCTTGGTAGTTTGATAAGTGGAACAACTATGGGGTCCTTTACTAATCAAACCTCTACACTCCTTAGCATCAAGTTCCTAAAAATTTTAAAGTTAGGGAAATCTTCAGTGGCAATACGTCAAGACAATGTTTTCAGAAGGTAGTTACCAACTTACAAAGCCAAGATTCAACAGATTTGTATATATGAACTAAGCACCACAATGGTGACTTCACCAATGGTTCCTGCAGGTTCTCCCTAATGCCTCAAATACGAAGAATGAATTAGTATAGTGTAAAAAGGCACTAAATAAAGTGTTCTTTTGTAATGTGGCTATTCTACAAACAAAGGTTTAGATCACTTGACAAAGTTCCTTTCCTTGATATTACATGAACTTGTTGTCTATGAATGAAGCAAGAGTCTCATATGCACTTATCGTTTGACTATAATTTTTCCACCTTTATTTGAAGTGTTATGAAGGAGAAATATTGATTGTAAAATGCAGGCTCTCAGTATGTTGTTATCTTCGACTTACTCCAAAAGAAGAGATGAGACTCTTGGATGGGGATACAACAATGTGCAAAATAGCTTGCAGAAGTATGATTTTATGATTTTATGTCGTTTGGAAAGAACGTAACACGAGACCATTCCAAGGAAAAAAAAAAAAAACTCAAATCACTCTTGAAATTAGGTCTTTTTGTAGAGAACAGCTCTGTATCAACAAACTTTCAAGAAATTTGCGGCTTCAATATGTCCTTAGTTTGGTTACTGCGTTAACTTAGGATCCAAGGTTTCCTTATTCTCTATGATTGGAACTCTGATTCCCTACATACCGCGTTGGTTGGCACTTGTCTATGGCCTTGATTATTCGTCTGTTGATTTCTAAAACATAAGCCCTAAATTCTTGATATTGAGAACAAAATCTTTAAAAATCAATAAAATAATTCAAATTTATGAGTGGGACATCATGTAAAATATTGTGTCAATTCTAAAATTAGTCAAAGTTGTAATAATTTGTTTTCTTTAAATAAGTTATTAAAATACTTTAGTATTGACGTAATCCAATTGTATTTCGAGCACTGAATCAAGCGAGTCCAAAAAGTAGAACAGAATTAATCACCGACTCTCGACGTTGTAACCATGGCGGCCCACAAAAGATTCGAGGTTGATCAACCGGCCGGCAAGCGGGTGTTGACGCTTGAGAAATGGAAGTACTCATTGTCCTTTGATCAGATCCAGTGAGGCACATCATATCGTTTATTCTTATAGAAATAATGTTAATATCTTCTTTAAAGAAATTCTATCAACCCGCACTACAAATATTCAAAGCAATATATAATGAGAAACATTACTTTTATATGCACCAACTTCTTTGTATGTGTGTGGCAGCTGTTTTCCTGTGTTTGTGGATTCTCCGAAGCTCTCATTAATTATTAAATTGTACAATTAAACTATTCGATTAACAAATTTAATTATTTTTATTTTACGAACCTACATATGTCCTTATTGTTTAAGGCTTCCCATCACTTTAGCTTGTTTAAGTTTTCATCTACTTATCTATATAACTGATTCTATATATTCATGTATAGATTTGTTCCCGAAATGTTCTGTAAAGAAAATTAGGGCTCTTCGTGTAAGCGAAAACAGTTAGTTGTTGTAATTTAATACCAAATAAGCGTTCAATATTAATTGAAGCGGTAGCATTGGCATAAATGTAGGGATAATAATGGGCTAATCTATGGGTTCACATTCAAGTATTTTTAATAAATCGGCTCGTAGGTCAAGCTTAGGCTTAAGCTCAAGATTGCCTTAGGCCCAATTTTTCTAATCAAATGATGGTGACTTAAACTGGGGCTAAATTAAAATACGTTATTTATGCTTTTAATTTTTTTTTAAAAATTTAAAACAATTAATGAAAGGGACCCATTGCCATCTTTAATGAAAAGGCCCAATTCTTATTTTGACGAATTTAAGGACATTCAAAACAAAAATTGTTGCCCAATTACAACTCCCTAATTTTTATCTCTATTACTTTTCGCTAAAAACAGGTCCAGTGCTAATAGTATTTAGCATGTCAAATTGGAAGAAATAGTAATTGTTTTGCTAACCCTTGAATAATGACAACCTAGCATTTTCTTTGTTTTTTTTAGGAGTTAAAAGGAAAGTTCAATTAATAAGGGAAAAAAAGTTACAAGGTTAAGTATTACTTTTCAAGGAATACGTAGGGAGTTCCTTGCCGCTTTAATTAATTACAAGCCTGAAATAATGCTAGCATGTGTGTTGACAACTCCAACTCCTTGACAAGTGTCATCATCCTTCGTCTAAGTATCACCATTCTCAATACTTCTTCAATAATTAGCTTTGAGTCTCTGAATAATATAGAATTAATCTTACTTCAGATGCCGTAGACGAGCGTTCTAATCCCACCCTTAAACAAAGTTTTGTTCCCTCTACTTTTGAAGTTAGGATCGGTGACAGTAGATGGTACTTCATTCCTGTTACTAGCATTCATCTGAATATTAAATAGATGTAAGTAAAAAGACTATAAAATGTGTGAGTAAGGACATATGAAGATCTTCTATATCAAAGTCACTCAATGCACATCTTGTATCGATTCATATGGTTTTAAGTATATCTTTTGTAGCTAGGCTTTCTAAAGTAGCAAGCCACAGTATGAAAAAATGAGATGGGAGTAATGCTAGGATCTTAAATCCATTTGGAGCAACAACATTGAGGTGGTGAGTTAAGAAACAATTCTTTGCAAACAATAGTGCAGAATTTTGGAGCTAGGTTCCACAAAATGGATTCTTCTTTAGATAGATCTAGACGATAGTTAGGCTAGCTACTCAAAATGATGTTCTTACCTCTATTTGAATGATAAGGCCACACCCATTCTTTGCTACATCTGCAGCTGTGTGTTGTGCCTCTAAGTCACTTGCATTAGGATACATCATCTCTATGCTTTTCCCTTTTTCAAAAGTAAACATTAGAATCTCCATTGCATCTTTTGGGTCTTCACTTACAGTAACTTGAACCTCCTCCCTAGGCCTTCCTAGACTTTTAGGATTAGTTAAGTTATCCTCCAATTCTATCCCTACTCCTTTAACCTCCTATAGAGTTTCATTCGACCTCTTTTTTAAGGGTACTATGGAGCCTACTTCTTGTTGATTCTTTGGATTCCATACTTTAACTGTGCCCCTCCTTATTGGTTTCTATAGATATGAAACCTTTATCTTATCCTCCACTAACTTGTTTTCTTCATCATATCTCATTATCTTTATAGCTATAGCAAGCTCCATCTCTAGGCTAACCTCCACACACACCTTGGCAAAACCTATTCTCTTTAGGGACACATTGTTCTCATTTGGACTCACTAGTTTCCTTATGGCACTGGCAATATGAATCAACCCCACAGAGGACCAACACTCAAGAGGTACCTTGTGGAAGTTTGCACACACTAAAATTGTGACTATTTTGGATCTGTTAAGTGTAAGAATTGGCTTCCATCTTTTGACTAACATATTTCTTCCATAAATGTGCCAAGGTCAACGATTTATAGCTCTCTGAACCATTTCCTCAAAGCTTTATTTGAATATGTAAAATTCATCCTCACTTACTAGATTTGAAATGGCCAACTTTGTATTAAGGGAAAAGCTAGTCTCTTACCAATAAAGAATCGATTACAAGTACTTTCCACTTCTTAACTCCCATTTGAAGCACCTTACGATGAGGAGAAATAGGCTTCCCATCATTTGCCAACTTTATGCAGTGGAGTTTCCTAAATGTTTTAGGGTCACCAACCACTTTACACTATGTTTATTTGAACACAGGTTTAGCTTTACCTCGAGACTTCAAGCCATTCTCCTTCAATCTAAGAAGAGAAAGGAAAAGGGAAGATTCCAAGTTAGGAGAGTTAAGGCTAGAAGATCTCGGGTGGATGTTAGAAGAGGGATCTACCATTCTAGTTTCCTTTAACAGTAATTATATGACTCAAAAGGAAACGCGACAGAGGGTGTTAGAATGTGGGCTAGCTAATAAAGAAAGTGTAGGAAAACATAATCTAGCTCAAGAATGAATCGATCGGTTTAATAAGGAAAGGAGGGAAGAACTTCGGGAAACGAAGAAGGACCAGCCCGAGAAAGACCAACTAAAGCTTCCAGTACCACTGACAATTGTCATATTTTTATGTTTTTTGATCGATTTACTGTTCACTGCTCTGATTTATTGTTCATCGTTCGTCTCACGCTCCTCCTAGTTTGTTTTCAGTACCCAGCTATTGATCCCAATCATGAACCCACAGCCTGCACCTGCTGTCCTTAACCCAGACGGTCAACCAACGAAGAAAGTGCGCATCCGGAGCCGGGAGGAAGACCCGCCACCGCAACCCAGACTTTCTTACCGAACAGCAGTGGTAGGGACCAATTCCGACGGTGCGACAATTGCGGTGAAGGAATGGCCCGAGGAAACCCCTGTTGACATTGAGGAGGGAGATATCTCCATTCGTGTGGAAGGTCCGGAGGCGGGGATTACCCTCTCTCCTAATCTGAAAGCAAAGCTGGACCACCAATGGCAGCAGGCAGTTGTCGTGAAACTCTTGGGCAGACGGATTGGCTACCGCCTGCTATGCCAACGCCTACACTCACTTTGGCAACCTCACGGACCCATCAAAATCGTGGATCTAGACTACGATTTCTACTTGATTAAATTTATGGAAGAAGCGGACTACCTTACTGCTCTTACAAACGGACCCTGGCTCCTATTCGGACATGCGCTTTCAGTTCAGTGCTGGACGCCGGACTTTCGCCCCGCCCTCGGCACCATCACCAGAACCGTGACCTGGGTGCGATTCCTCGACATACCCATAGCCCGGTATCACCCCGCCATCCTCATAGCCATGGGTAACCTGCTGGGACAAACGGTTAAACTTGATACAGCCACACAGTCAACCCAGCGAGGGAAATATGCACGCCTAGCTATCGACCTTGACCTGATCTTACCGCTGCGACCAACGATCGAGCTCGATGGAGAAACTATCCATGTCACCTATAAAGGCCTCACACAGGTTTGTTTTGGACGTGGAATCGTCGGGCACGACCTCGGTCGCTGTCCGACTAATGCCAATGGCCAACCGAACCCCCCCAACTTGATCAACCCCGTTACCAACTTCAATGCCTGCTTCCGCGATGATCCTAGCTGCCGCCCTGAGCCAACTGCCGACCAACCCTCCAGGCGGTGGACCCACCACCCCGCAGGGAGGCGCTGCGGACAATGGCTTCGGCCCCTGGACGTTGGTCCAACGGCCACCTGCACGCTCCCACAAGCAACGTCTCCCTGCAACTCAACAACGACACCCTAGCAACCGTACGCGTAGGATTGGGTCTCGGTTTGAGGCGCTGTCAGAAATCTCTCCCGCCCCCACCGCTCACGCCTCGGCTACCCATCCCGCTCCATCTGCGTCGCTCACGGTTAGGTCTACGGATCCGTTAGAAAACTTAATGACAAGTGGGCTGGCCTTCTCTCCTAGGCCTGGCGGACAGTCCCAAGGCCTTGGGCCACGCCAACGCCTAGGGAAGGCCATAGCCCTACAAGGCCCTTGTAGCCCTAGCCATGCTCCACCCACCAACCCGATAACGAAACCTGGGGGCCCATCTGGCCTACAACCCAGCCCCACAGCTCAACATAAGGCGGTGGTCATCGCTTCCCATCAAGAATTCATCTGCGACTCTCCCCTGGGCACCTCCACACGGCCTCGGGCCCTCCCAGAGCAGCCTCTGGTAGGAGTGGACGGCCTAGTGACCCACGGGCCACCTTATGACTTGGAATCTGAACTACCCCCATCCGAACCTCCGGATCCGAGCGCGAGGGACTCGAGCATGATGGACTCTCCGATCGAAGCAAACCATATGACTGATGCCACCCTGCAGACTCCGGAAGTGGACATGTGTCATTCGCAGGACACTGTCCTAGCCACTCCCCCGTCGGAGGATAGCTGACTCTCTCGTTCCTTATGTCCGTTCTTATTTGGAACTGTCAAGGAGCTGGGGGTAAGCACTTCCGGCCTATCGTCCGCAATTACACTCGCCACTATAATATCGGGGTGC
Source organism: Erythroxylum suave (assembly GCA_027563595.1). Taxonomy (NCBI): domain Eukaryota; kingdom Viridiplantae; phylum Streptophyta; class Magnoliopsida; order Malpighiales; family Erythroxylaceae; genus Erythroxylum; species Erythroxylum suave. Next base: position 21,594,793 of record JAOSBN010000003.1, on the reverse strand, counting down.
TGGTTCTAGTCGAAACTAGGGTCAGTGGCAACCGAGCAGATAAAGTAATTTCGCACCTGGGTTTTGACTTTTCTTTCCGAGTCGAAGCGGATGGGTTTCGAGGAGGGATTTGGATATTATGGAAGAAGGACTTTTCAGTGACGATTCAATTGGCCCACAAACAGATGATTTATGCCACAATTCAATTTGAGTCATTTATTTTTGAACTGTCGGCGATCTACGCTAGCCCCGAGCAGCAAAATCAAAAATATATGTGGAATGTTTTACGACAGGTCGGAGAGTCTGTCCTATATCCGTGGATTGTGGGAGGCGATTTCAACGCCAAGTTGACCGCTGGGGACAAAAAGGGAGGATCCCAGCGTACCTCGGTAGTCAATACCGCCTTCAGCAAGTGGGTTAACGACAATGGCCTCTACGATCTGGGCTATGTTGGATCACGATTTAGTTGGAAACGAGGTACGATTCAAGCCCGTCTGGATCGAGTCCTAGGCTCCTCTACTTGGATGGAGGCCTTCCCACATACCGTTATCCAGCATTTACCCTTCTTAGGATCTGATCACCGGCCTCTGTTGGTAAAGTTTCTGGCAGCTCCCCGTCAAGTGCTCGGCCCCGTCCCTTTTCAGTTTCAATCAGCATGGCTCGCCCATGCAGATTTCTCGAACCTAGTGGCGACAAGCTGGCACAGCCGCAGCGGAACGTTTCTCCAATCCTTATCCCAGTTCTCTCAACATCTTCAGCAGTGGAATAAAAAGGCTTTTGGCCACATCTTTCACCGGAAGAAAAGGTTGATGGCCCGGTTGGAAGGGCTCCAGCGATCTCACTATACCGATGGTTCTACTACCCCCTCTGATCTTGAAACTCGCCTGAGTGAGGAATTGGTCCAAGTCCTCTGTGAGGAAGAACTCTACTGGCACCAGCGAGCTAGGTGTGACTGAATTTCTCAGGGTGATCGCAATACGCGCTATTATCACATGGTGACGAAAACCAAACGGAGAACACTTTCCATCGCCCGGTTATTCGACAATCATAATAATGAAATCACAGAGCCCGACCACTTGCGGGCTTTGGCTCGTAATTTTTTTGAGGCTCTGTACACTACTGAAGCCCTCCAAGCCCATCGGTTGCCCTATGCAGGCGCAATACCCCGGCTCGCTGAGGAGCAGCTGCAAAGTCTCGACGCTCCCGTACAGGCGCACGAAGTCAAATCTGCGATTATGGGGATGCACCCCAACAAAGCACCCGAAATTGATGGCTATACGACATTATTTTTCCAATCTCAATGGGATATAGTGGGCCCCGACGTGATAGCTTTCATCCAGAAACTATTCACGTCCGAGGGCTGGGAACCAGACCTTAATCGTACCATGCTAGTCCTAATACCCAAATTCCAATCCCCAATGACTATTTCTCAATTCCGACCCATTAGTCTTTGTTCTGTTCTTTACAAAACTGTTTCCAAAGTAATTGTCAACAGACTAAAGCCACATGTCGTTGCCACGACCCAATGCAGTTTCATCCCGGGGCGCCAAATCATTGACAACATTATTATCTCCCAGGA
>JAOSBN010000003.1:21567418-21593135 GCA_027563595.1 Erythroxylum suave | reverse complement strand
TTGACAAAGTCCAGCTCAAGCTAGCCGGGTGGCGAGCAAAGGAATTATCCCTGGCAGGAAGAGTCACCCTAGCTCAAGCGGTGCTTTCAGCCCTTCCCACCTATACCATGCAAACTGTAAGATTACCCCGCCAGTTATGCGACGCCATAGAACGTACCATGCGAGCCTTCATCTTGGGGTCCCATGATGAGCACCGGCGACCACATCTTGTTAACTGGGACACGGTATGTCGGCCAAAGCACTTAGGGGGCTTGGGACTCAAACGCCTGCGTGCTACCAATGATGCCTATCTAACCAAATTAGGTTGGAATCTGCTAACCAATCCTACCGCGCTTTGGGTACAATGTTTACGGGCCAAATATCGATTCCCTAATTCCACTATCCCGCACTCTCTTCACCGTAATGGAGCTTCGACGACTTGGCGGGGGATCGCAGCGACTTGGGAATCTGTTCGTAAGGGTCTTCGATGGCAACTAGGTAACGGATCCCTTATATCCTTCTGGACTGACCAATGGGCGGCAGATCAGGGACCCCCAATCCATGAGACCATCGCTCCCCTACCTGACTAGCTTCTGAACACGAAAGTGGCAGATTATGTACCGGCCGATGGCAATTGGAAGTGGGCTAGGATCACCCCCTTTCTCCCCCCTCATGTATGTGGGATTATCACAACCATCCGGGCTCCCACATGGATTTTTATTTTTATTTTTTAATATTTTTTTAATCATTTCATTCGCGAGGAGCTAAATTTATTCTTTAATTGTTTAATGTTACTTTACTGTTTTGGGCAAATAGGATGCTATCCCAGGCTTCGGCTATTTCCATCCGGGCTTTTTCTTTTCTTTTGTCTTCTTCTTTTCTGTTCTCGGTTCATGAAGATGAAGAAATTTTAGCTTCGATCTGTGCCAAGGTTTTAGACGAAAAGGAAATAGAATCTTTATTGGTATGGGGCCCAAATCACCAAGGCAAGTTCTTGGTCGCTTCGGCGTATGAATTAATCACCCAACTCAACACAGCGGATAACAACCCGTTTTGGAAAATAATTTGGAAATGGCCAGGACCTCAGCGTATTCGCTCGTTCCTGTGGCTAGTAGCTAACAACAAGTTACTTACGAATAGCCAGAGGGTTCGTCGTCATTTAGCGGCAGATAGTCATTGTCTGGCCTGTGGACACGAAGAGACTCTGTTGCATGCACTACGTGACTGCCCCTGGGTCCAATCTTTCTGGCGGACATTATTTCCAGCATTCCAGGAGTCCACTTTCTTTCAAGTACCCGCGGATACTTGGCTCCAGGGAAATCTGACGCAGGTGGAGGACATATGGGCCACAACTTTTGGCATCGCTTGTTGGTATACCTGGCAATGGAGGAACCGATGTATTTTTGAAGAAGGGTTTTGCTGGCCTGCGACAGGTCATCATCTTGTCATGAATTATACCGAATGGGTTCGTCGAGCCCATCTGGTGACCAGTCGTGTGGTGCCTACTCCGGGCTTACCTATCGGACAAGCCGTAGGCTGGCAACCTCCGCCGGACGGGTGGATCAAACTGAACACAGATGGAGCAGTTCAACAGGTCGCCAAGGAATCCATGGCGGGGGGTCTCTTTCGAGATAGTATGGGTCACTGGTGTGGCGGATTTCTACATAAGATTGCAGCATGCTTGCCACTGAGTGCCGAATTGCGAGACGTTCATGTAGGCCTCACGTTGGCCTGGGACCGGGGATATCGCCGGCTCATCCTGGAGCTTGATTCATTAGAGGCTATTCATATCATATCCGCCACTGATCGACTACTAATTGATGTTTCATTTTTTATGAAGGACATCAAGGCACTACTCAGCTGTAATTGGGAAATCCGCATCCAACACGTCTACCGGGAAGGAAATCAGAGCGCGGATAATCTGACCACTATAGCTCGTCACATGCCTCCAGGTGTGCAAGTACTTCAAGCTCCGCCTCCCGAAACGAAGGAGTTCATTCGCTTAAATAGGGACGGCCATATCTACCGTCGGGGTTTCTCGTAATTTCCCCTTGTATTTTGTCCTTCTTACACAAAAAAAAGGAAAGGACGGAATCAGTTAGAAGGAAGTTAGGTCTTCTCATTCTAACCCAACCATTCTATATTTTACTTGGTGTGAATTGCAAAACCTTATGAATCATCAAGTTTTAAAAATGAAGTTTGCTTGTGTTCTTATAACTAATTGATTAAATGAAATTTATATATAAGATTATATATTTATTTAATAAAGATACTTTTACTTTTATATGTTTTATTACTTATATTTAATATCAAAGATGAAATATATGAAATAGTTTCCATGTCACTGAAATTATGATATGGTCATAATTATGATAAATTGTTTTAGTGCATAAATACACAGTAATATTCTAAGCTGTAGGAATGACTCCATCTCAAAGGGCTTGGTAAATTTATCATCAATGATCTTTAGTTTATAGTAAACCATATCAATTCTTCCATCATTGCTTTGATATTTTAAGAAATAAAACCTCACATCAATATGCTTGCTTATTTTATATATCACTTGATTCTTAGAGAGTTTAATTTTTGAGTTATTGTTACAAAATATCTTTTAGTTGTTTGAATTTTCGCTCCTTAATTATTTTCCTTACCCAAATTGCTTAACAAATAGAAGTTATTGTAGTAACAAATAAAGTTTTTGTACTTGATAAAATAACAATTGGATCCTTTTTGGATAGTTGTCTTAAACATAAAAGTATAACTCAAATTAGTCTTCGTATCATCTCGGTATTTTATAATCACCATTAGTAAACCCTAATAAATTATATTTTTCAACCTTTTTGTAAATAGTTCAAATTCTCTAGTTTCTTACAAGTAATGAAGGATTTTATAATATTTAGAAATTACATTTTTATCGGATTCTTGATGTGTGCTTCATTATTTGTACATTCACTTCCTAACACTTATTGATTATTGTTGTGAAATGTTTAAGATATGCATTTTATTTCATATTTGATTTCAGGTATAATTTGGAAGCATAAAAGCTAAATGAGTTAAGAGCATATTCTTTGAGCCAAAATTTTGATGTTCAAACTCAATTACCCTTATGGAAGAAGAAAGAGAGATTAGGATAAGGATTGGACAAAAAATCATAAGAAAAAGAAGAATTTAGCAAGACCTAGGAGATACATGTCTGTGTATATACTTATACAACTGTGTGTGCAATTGAAAGACACATTTTGGACTTATACAGTTGGATATATGACCATGTATTCAACCGTGTATCTTTACAAGGTTCACATTGTTTTTACTTATACAGTTTGATACACGGTCATATATCAAATTGTGTATATGTCCATAAACCTAATTTTTCATACAAATAGAACATTTGGACAAAAAAAAGAACAATAATTAATTTGGGACTTTGTGAAGCGTAGAAAACTTACTCTTTTAAGACCCATGGAGTGCTAAGCTTCTCTATTCTGGTTTGGAGGTAAAATAAATGCCTAGAATGAAAGTTAAGCATATCTTTTCATTGTTTTATGTTGAATCCCTATCTTTATGGATTTTTATTATTATTCTATGTCTATTGATTTGGTTATTGTAAAGATGATATGAATGTGTACATTGGATTGTTTTTATGAAAACTAGTTTCTAGAATCTTTAATACAATATGTAATCATTGTGTTTTAGATTCATTTATAGCTACTAATGATGGTGAATCATTACAAAAAATGTAACATAAGTTGAATAACCTGAACTCATATGATTACTACCTAGCCATATTCGTAATGTGACTATCCAATTATATCTAGAGAACTTATTCAAGGTTGTTAGATAGTTAGGTTTGATTAAAGAGTTTGTTTTAGTTAAACATGACTTGAGGAAAAATTGAGATTAACAGAACTTATTATTATTCTATGACAAATAGTTCTAAGAGAGGTGTTGTCAATAGCTCAGAACGATAAATTGAAGAATGAAGTGAAATACTATGTTTGGGATGATCCATATCTATAGAGGCATTGTGCAAATCAAGTCATAAGGAGGTGTGTTCCTGAAAGTGAGATCCCTTCGATATTAGCCTTCTATTATTCGCTTGCATGTGGAGGAAACTTTGGAGTAAGGAGGACTGCCCATATAGTATTAGAGAGTGACTTTACCTAGCCCTCATTGTTTAAGGATAGAAACATCTTTTACAAATCATGTGATAGGTGCCAATGGTCAAGTAACCTGTCCTATAAGAACTAAATGCCACAAACCCCCATTCTTTTCTGCAAAATGTTTTACGTTTAGGATATTGACTTTATGGGACCTTTTCCCCTATATTTTGGTTTTAACTATATATATTGCTTAATTATGTTTCCAAATGGGTGGAAGTTGAGGCCACCAAAACTAATAACGTCAAACTTGTTATAGTTTTTTTTCAAATCTAACATCTTCTTTAAGGTTGAGATGCCAAAGGCAATCACAGGTGATAGGGGAACCCATTTTTACAATAGGGTAACGGAAATGTTATTCAAGAAATATCACATCATGCACAAAGTTTTCACCTCTTAACATCCCCAGACTAGTGACCAAATTGAAGTGTCAAATCATGAAATTAAGTCAATCATGGAGAAAACTATTCAGCCCAATAGAAAGGATTGGAGCATGAGGCTGGAAGATGCGTTAAAGGCTTATAAGATGACTTATAAAACACAAATTGGAATGTCTCCATATAGACTAGTGTTTGGGAAGTTGTGTCATATTCTGGTAGAGTTGCAACATAAGGCGTATTGGACTATAAAGCAATGTAATATGAATTTGGAAGATGCATTACGGGCTTATAGGATGACTTATAAGACACCAATTAGGATGTCTCCATATAGATTGGTATTTAGGAAGCTATGTCATATTCCAATGGAGTTGTAACATAAGGCGTATTGGGCTATAAAGCAATGTAATATGAATTTTGATAACATAGGAGAGCATTGAAATTTGCAATTACAAGAGTTGCAGGAGATAAGGAACGAATTTTATCAAAATGCAATGATTTATAAGGAAAAGATAAAGGCTTTTCATGACAAGATAAAGACATGCAAAGTGAATGGACATTACCTGAAGCAATATTGTGAAGGCTTCCAAATAGAGAATATTGAAGTGTTGATGCTTAAAGATGTAAATTGCATCACTTGATGAGGACAATACGGAGTCCAGCCAACGACATGGAACAAAAGGCGTTGCTTAGGAGGCAACCTAAGGAAAGTTGATTTCTTTTTATTTACATTCTTGCATTTTTTGTTTTCGTTCAATACTTTATTTCTTACATTTGATGTTACATTAGGGAAAATATAAGTTTTAAGTGTAGGGGTGGGGATCTTAGTTTTCATACATGTTTTTAAGTTTTTTTGTTGCTTATGTGTGTTTCTTAGGTGTTTTAAAAATCAAACAATCAAAAAAACATTTTCTCTTTTTATATTGCTTTTACGACTATATGAGAATGAACTGACTAGTAAATTTATAGAAACTTGAGCATGTACTTTTTCTCTTATGATTGGTCAATATACATTATCTTTAAAAGAGTAGTGACAAGTGGTAGACATAAGCTAGTAAGATTTTTCCCATCTATTTGGGGATATGCAATAGTAGAAAACAAGAGTTTAATTCCTAACTTAGTTCACAAAGTGCACTAAAAACAACTTAAGAACTTAACATCTCTATCGCTAACAATTGTCTTCAGTAAATCATACAATGGAGCAACCCTTTAAAGAAAAAATCATCAATATATGTTGCAATATTGGTTTTATAACACACTATAAAATGAGTCAGTTTGCTAAACTGATCAATAACAACAAATATGTTATCCTTACCACTTTGAGACCTTAGTAAACCTATGACAAAATCAATAGAAATATCGATCCAAGTTTGATTAGGCATAAGTAAATGGTATATAAACTATGCAGTTTTACTTTAGACTTTGCTTGCTTACATGTTATGCACTTGTAATAAACAGACTGCACATCATGTTTAATTTTACGCTAATAAAAATATGTATGTAATATCTCCAAAGTCTTTTGGACACCAAAATGCCCCCATGAGTCTCCCTAACTAGTAACTTATGAATAGAACTAGTAGGCACACACAATTTATCTTTCTTAAATGGAAATCCTTCATACCTATAAAAATCGCCAAATGCACACTTATAACAAACATCCCACACTTGGCCAAAATCAAAATCATTTGTATACAATTCTTTAAGCAATTTAAAACTAAGTAGTTTTGTTTGGAAAGAAGTAACTAATGCATACCTTATAGACAATGTAGTAGCAATAACATTCTCCTTTCTATGTTTGTACTTGATGACATAAGGAAACATTTCTATGAACTCTAGCCACTTGGCATGGTTTTTATTAAGATTACTTTGGGATTTCAAGAACCTTAAACTCTCATTATCAGAATGAATGATGAATTCCACTAGCCATAAGTAGTGTTGCCATGTTTGAAGAGTTCTTACTAATGCACGTAGTTCTTTACCATAAGTAGGATAATTCAAAGCTGCCCCATTTAGCTTTTACTCAAATAAGCAATTGGCTGAGAGTCTTGCATCAATACAACCCCTATTCCCATTCCAGATGCATCACATTCAACTTAAAAAGTTTTATCAAATTTGAGCAAACACAACAAAGGTGCATTAGTTAGCTTATCTTTTTAATATATTAAAAGCTCTATTAGGCAAATCATCCTACTTAAAAACAACATTCTTTTTAATAAGTTCATTCAAAGGAGTAGCAATGAAACTAAAGTATTTAACAAACCCTGGATAGAAACTTGCTAGGCCATGAAAACTTCTCACCTCATTCACATTCTTAGGTGTAGCCTAGTCCCTTATTGCCTTTACCTTCTCTTCATCAGCACTAAAACCTGGTGACCTAACAACAAATCTAAGAAACACAAGAGATTCCATTCTAAATGTACACTTTTTGAGATTAGCATATAATTGGATCTCTCTTAATACACTAAAAACAACATGTAAGTGTTCCACCTGATCATTTAAATTTTTGTTGTAAAATAAAATATCATCAAAGTAGACTACCATAAATTTTCCGATGAAAGCATGCAAGAAATGGTTCATAAGTCTCATGAAAGTACTAGTTGTATCAGTCAAACCAAAAGGCATTACTAACCACTCATACAATCCATATTTAGTTTTAAACACCATTTTCTATTCATCTTTTGATAGTAGTCATTCTTTAAATCAATTTTAGAAAATAAGTGCAAGCCATTTAATTCATCAGGCATATCATCTAATTGAGGAATGGAATGTCTATACTTAACTATTATTTTGTTTATGGCTCAAAAATCTAAACATGCTTGATGTCTTATCTTTCTTTGGGACTAAGATTACGAGAACCGAACATGGGCTAAAAAAGTAACAGTTCATATACTTATCATGTCTAACCTTTCTATCAAATTACCATGGACGACCTAATAAAATGTGTCCAACATGTATTTATGCCACATTACAAAGAATTTCATCTTTATATTTTCCAATAGAAAAAGAAACTAAAACTTGCTTAGCCACTTTAATTTCTCCACATTCATTCAACCATTGCAAATTATATGGTGTAGGATGCTTGAAGGTATCCAATTTTGGCTCATCTACTAACAAAGTACTAGCAACATTAGTACTATAAATTATCATGTTACAAACTTTGTTTTCAATTTGGCTTCGAGTACGAAAAATATGATCACATTGCTCCCCTTCATTTTTCATCCTTAAACTGAATATTTAGTGCACACCTTACGACCAACATATCTCCATGCATGGGTTCATCAACATCAGAGTATTCCTCCAACAGTGGCATTTCGTCATCACTATAACCAACACTCTCTACATCATCATTCTCCAACACGATTATAGCTTTTTTTTTGGGACATTAAAAAGCAGTTTGTCCAAGCCCTTGACATCTAAAGCAGCTAATATCATGAGATTTAAAATAAGATTTAGTTTCAATTTTACCTTTAGAACTGGTAACTGAATCCTTTGGCTTTACAACTTCTTTCGATTTCAAGGTTAAGTTGGTGTTTTTGCCTTTCCAAGTTAACTTCCAAGAAGAGTTAGAAGTCGAAACCTGATTTTCTTTATTTTTGTTGTTTCTCAGCCTTAATGACCTTATGTAGCAATTCCCCCATCTCCAAATAGTGTTGTAAGTCTACCACATCAACAAGCTCTCGGTCCTCCTCTATGTTTGCTCTAATCATGGCCACCTCCATTTGTAGTAGTCTTCTACACTCTTAGACCCTTAAACCATCCCTTGCAACTTTCTATACAAATCTGTATAATAATGGTTAGGTATAAATCTCTTACACATTACCATCTTCATTTTTTCCCACGACTAAATTGGTCTCTCATCATTTCTCCTTCTATTTATCACTAATTGGTCCCACCAAATACTTGTATAATCTATGAATTCAATAGCTGCAAGTTTAACTTTCTTCTCCTCAGAGTAGTTATGGTAGTAAAATACGTGCTCAACATTTCTTTCTTGTTCAAAATAGAGCTCGAGATCATTCTTTCCTTGAAAGGTTGGAATCATCATCTTTATGCTACCTAAATTGTTATCCCTTTTGGACAAGCCCTTCTTACCTCTTCTAGAGTTGGAATCTTCATACTCTAATTTGACTTCCTCTTCCTCCTCGAACACACACCTTCTAGTGAATTTAGAAGATAATAAAGATTGTACACCTTCCAACTTGGTGTTCAACTTCCTAAATTGTTCATTGATAGCCTTCATGAACACTTTCATATTAATTTCATATTGTTTTTGGTCACTACACATGTTTATAACCTACATAAAAAAGTTGGTTGCAGAGTAGAATAGGATCCTCACCCACTAACTTTTGTGTTTACACTCTAAATAATGTAAGTTCCACTTGTGTTTCACTCTTTTTTTAGTTTTTTACAATGATAATCTCACCACTCTTGCCTTTTTTTCACTCAAATCAACCCCTCCTTTTATGTTCTTAAGAGAATCAAGACTAACAAATCAAGAGGAGTAATCAGTTAGATGATGGCAAATCTTAAAAATTAGAACTTTAAAAACTTAGTTGAGACAAAGGGAAAAAACAAAGAAAATAATAATTAAGGACTTAAGGAAACAAGATAACTTCAAGATGAAGCAAAAGACATGCAAAAGAATGTATTAGAACACAAAAAAAAGAAGTGAACAACTTGTAATTGCTCTATCACACATGAATTTTATAACATAGAGAGGAGTACGAAATTATTCTAAAATTATATAAATGATCTAGAATAAATTAACCAAACTTAGAAAAGGCCTCCAAGGATTATTTTGGAATCTTATGATTATCTCCGTTATATAAGTCCATGACATTGCTCCCCATACTTTAGGCATTTTAGTATATTCTTTCTTTCAATTTTCAAAGAAAACATCATTAGTAACAACATGTTTTGGTTACATAAAAACTATTAAGTTAGAACCTCACTTTATTTGAAAATCTCTCTCTTTTTGATGATATCAAAACTTTTATTGATATTAAGAATATAATATGTTCTGATCGTTTATGTGTAAGATCCTCCTATATCAAATCAATATTGAATATATTCTCTTCTTTGATTTATGCATCAGTTAAGAAATTAAAAGAAATCAAGCTTTAATATTACCTTCTACCCATTATTTAAACATCAAAAGGAAATTTTGATTAAAACAACGCCACTCTCTGCCTTTCAAAATCTATCATATAGGTGAAACAAATATGAAATGTTCTTACTAAGGAACACATATAAAAGTAAAGCTGTCAAAGGTAATATTCATTATGAATTCAAATTCTGATCACCGAGCTTGATCTTTGTTAACTTTACTAGAAATCATATTAATCTAGTTGCCAAGCCAAAATAGCAATATTCTAGCATTTCCTTACGAAATAAACATAAATTTATAGAATTGTAATAGCCTCTTTGTAGTGATAGTTTTTATATAGCTCTGTTTGCTCCTTCTTCATGTACTAACCTATTAATTTTTTAGTAATTTATTCATTCTTATCTTCTAAAAAAAATAATTCTCTCTCTTCCTTTACATATACGCTAATTTAAAGTACCTAAAGAGAACAATATGAAAGCAAGTTCTCAATTCTTTTTACATACTATTAATAGTTTTCGATTTTTTTTTTGCCTTAGTTCAATAATTAACCTTTTAGTATTAATTTATTTATTTTGTTTATATTATTGGTGTTTTTCACTTTTATATCAATTATTAGAGATAAGATTATTGTTCCTTATTTGATAGCACTTCTTTTTATCCTTCAAAAAGATAAAAACTCTTTATCTATTCCTTTTAAGGTATATGGACTATCATACTAATTATTGTTCTTTTTATATATATTGTAAGGAAAGGGATGATCTTTATCTTGGTTGCCAAATAAACTAGGTTCCCTGAAGGCAAGTTTTTAATTTATTTTCAACTTATATCTTATTATGTTTACTTAAAATGATCTTTGAGAAAAGGACATTTGATTTTTCATATTTCAATTTCTTTCATTTATGACAAATGATGTTAAATGAGATATTCTTGAAATTTTCTTACCCTTTTTGAAGTTCCCTTTACTTGAGAGCTTTCTTCTTCTTTAGGAACTTCTTAAATTACTTTTTTATAAGCATTATGTCATGTTTATAAGTTTCATATATAGAGGTTTCCTCTTCATCTCTTAGCTCATTCGCAATATCTTTTAAAATACTTTTTTGATTGTTATTGTCATATCTCGTCATGCATTTCATTTGCTCACATTCAATATGTGACAAGTGAGATGACAAGCTCTTTTAATGATAAGGTGTTCATTTATTTTACTTATAATATTACCTTTACCTTTCCTTCTCAGGCCTTTAGTAAAGTCCTGTGAAATTTTCTTACCAACTCAATATTAGTTTATGTCTTCACCAATCCCTTAAAGAGCATTAACAATATCAATGAATCAAGAACGCATACTATAAGTGAATTCATCTTTTCTCCATGTGCAATAGCTTATATTTTACAAAAATTTGCCCATTTTTCTATATATTACTTGACTACTATCCTCATATATTATTTCAAGTATTTTTTGTATCAAATAAGCACTTTTATACTTTAATATCTAACTAAACTTATTTCCATTAAAAGTATGATATTCTTGTGTAAACAATAATTTTGAAATCTAGCACTTAAGAATGACTAATAGGAGAAATACTAACCTTTTTCTAGAACAGTCCTACTTATCTTGCCCTTATTATACTCCTTAATCATCTTCTTTTGCTTCCACTAGTCTCCTTTTATTATCCTCTTCTACTTTTACCGATCTAATCCCTTAAGCTAGATTTGCCTCGCTCTTGCCCTCCTTCCTCTCTCACTATATAGTCCTAAGGACATCTTTGCTTCTATCCCTATACACGATGACTCTCACCCTAAAGTTGTTCTAATCTTTCATCTATTAAATTTTCCTACATTTTATCCATTTGTTTGTTGTAATAACTACCTTTTGATAAAGCTAGTCTATGTAAATAAACTTTTCCGTTCAAATTTGGGAAACAAAAAACCTTGATTCTACCAATGCTAATATGTCCAAAATACCCCTAACTCTTTTTTTTGTCGACTTCTCTACTCCCCATACCCCATCCTCCTAGCCAACAACTAAGATTCCAAAAACCAACCCATGTGTCATTGTGGCTGCCACCGTTAACTTTTCACTAAGTTGGAAGCAAGTAGTAGGTGAGGAGCATAATGAACCACTACAGTACTCTCCTCCTCTAGTTGAAGAGGGAAAAAGTATACAAGTCCTAAAGGAAGGAGTGAAATCACGAAAATCATCCTCTTTTCCCTCTAGTTAGGGAATAGGCTATGAAAACTTGGAGAAGTAGAGGGATGGATGAGGTGCTCTGATCAAAGGAAAACTTTATACTTTTCAAATTATCCAATCAAACAACTATTAAGGAGGTGATGGAGGAAGGGATATGGCACATGATGAACTAACCGCTATTTGTATAGCCATAGAAACCAAGTTTTAATCCAGAAAAATTATTATATGATATAATTAACACTTGGATAAATTTACATGGAATACCTTTAGAATATCGGTCCACCAAGGGCTTGAGTTCCCCAGCAAGCTATATCAAACATCTAATTTGCATAAATGAGATGATGACATATAGAATGATAATTAGATATGCTAGAATATACGTTAATATAGAAAGCACCAAAAATCTTCCAGGCATAATTTTTATAGTTAAGCTTAGGGATGAACTCTCAATTTTTGAAGACTTCATATTAGTATCTTACCAATAGGGACCTAAAGGAATCCTATAAGGAAAAACTGGATTACAACAGGTAAGAATTTTAAAAGAGGAGACTATATTAAACTTGAGGGATTGGAAGAGGAAGATAACCATAAATCTGAGGAGAGTGTGGGGATGTATACTCAGAAAGAATAAAGTCAAAAACAAGTTAAGAGGTGTACAGAAGACATTACTAAAATAAAAAATAGAACTTAATGGAGTAACATGTGAAGCAAGGCCATAAGAAACTAATAGCACGTAAACAACATTACCACTTGATGTGAAAATTAACAAGTCTCCACCATGGCAACCATGGCTAGCAAATAAGAAACAAAGTGTTGGAAACTAGCAAAAAAAAAAATACATTTAAGATAACTAGAAATGGGAAGACAAACACTGGTTTAAATTGGTGAGCAAAATGAAATTGGGTAGGAACAGGAAAATAAGGGATTCACCTAATAAAATTACCTAGTTATATCAATAACTACATAGAATATAATGAAATTAAATAGCACCACAAAACAATAGTCTCTTTGGGATTTTGTTGTTACAATAAAATAGAGGTTATGAGGATCCTTAAAACTAAACTTTTTAAAAAGAAGCTTAAGAACTTTAGTTATAAGGGTGATTAATGATTTTTTTTTCGAACCATGACCGCCACCCTTATAAGAGAGTCATAACAACTTTTGACTCAAAAGGGGTTAAGCTTCAAGTTTGACATTCTAGCGATAAATAATTACATAAAAAGATTAAGTACATAAGGAACGAGAACAATTTATAGGTTACTTTTGTATACAATTCGAACTTTGGTTTCTAAAGAAGAGTGATATGGAGACATCTTAAAGGTATCAAAGCAATAACCTAAGACCTAAGGCTAATACGAGGAGATTTTAATAACAAAATATTTTGGTCTAAAGCATAAGTTAATATATGTCTTAGGAACCACTCTATAGAGTTCAATGAGAATGTCAATATGTTAGGACTTATAGACCTAAATTTTAAGGGTTGCTTTTATACATGGAGTAATAAACAAGCATCAAGGTGGTTTGTTAGAAAAAAAACTAATAGGGAATTGGTAGGTAGCACTTAGTTGAACTCTTTTCTAAAAAGCAAAGAAAATTTCTCTCCCCTAATATTTCATATCACTTTCTTATTATGGTCCAAAAACTTCAACTTCCTTCAACTTCCTTACCCAAGCTAGAAGAAGTTTTCCATTTAGATTTAATGATTTCATATCAAAACGTGAGGACTTCTTAAATATAATAAGAAGAGGATAAGCATAAGGAGTTTCATATTTATAATTCATTTTTATGCATGCAAAAACAAAAGTTCATCAAAGAGAAATTTAATCAAAGAAAATTGGACTCTAAAAGTAACACTTGGATTCAAGTTGAACAAACTGCGAGGATTTTGGAAAACGTTCACTTTGAATTTTACAAATAGCTAGGGGCAAATTATGGAAGAATCAAGAGAACAAGGCCATTTATAAATACTCTAAAGCCCTAAATGATCATAAATCCTTCTTAAAGCATAAAGCCAGGGTAGTGTGGCTAAAGTAGGGGGATAGGAATACAAAATTCTTTCATTGTGTGATCCTAGCTGTAAGGAATATAAAAAGGACCTGCTTCATTAAAAATCAAAATTCGGAGGCATTTTCTTCCCAATATGACATAAAGGAAATGGTTTGTAAATATTTCAAAGACCCATTAGGCATAAAAGTATTAAGTTTATCCTCATCCCATGTCCTTAAATCCTTTATTCATAATCAATTAATATGAGACTAGTCAGGATTTTGCAACTCCTTTTAGGTGACATAAAGTGGAAATTTTGTCTTTAAAATGAATCCCTCTAACGTTTTAGGGTCTGATGGATTAAATGGCATTTTCTATTAATAAGATTGGCCTAAGATAAAGGATACGGTAATCATAGTAGTGTCAGAAACATTAGATTCAAAAAATTGTTATTAAAGACAAATAAAAAATTCGTATGCCTTGCTTTTAAATCCTCTAATTCTGCTACATATAGAGATTATAGGTATAGCATCCTGGAACTTTCTATACAAGATTATACCAGATTATTGGCTAAAAGATTAAAGAAGGTAATGAACCCTATTATAAATTTTTTCAAACAATATTCTTCGAAAAGAGGATCATAGGAGACAACTTAGTCTTTGTTTAGAAGTTATTTAAAGGCTCCAATAAGAAGAAAGCCCAAGGCATTGTTTTATGAAATTTTACTTGAGCAAAGCTTATGACTTAGTTAGTTGGGCTTTCATTGGCATGTCCTAGAGGTATTTAATTTTATATAAAAGTTAAGAAGTGAATACTTTTTTGTGATAAATCTCCTTTTATACTAATTAGTGGAGAACCTATAAGGATGTTCAAAGGGAGGAAAGGGTTAAGATAAGAGGATCTCCTATGGCGTAACATTTTTATCATTTGCATGGAGGTATTGTCTAGATTGTTAGATCATAACATCATGTCAGAGCCAACTTTTAGATTTCACTTCAAATATAGGGAGACAAAGATATCCCACCTTATGTTTATTGATGATCTTTTTCTTCCAACCAAAGCTCATGATAAATTATTCCACTTCTTTATGCTCCCTCTTTAAATATTGAAGGAACTTTTAGGGTTGAATGCTAATAGGAAGAAAATTCACTTTATAATTTCAAGGATTGCAAGCTAACTAGCTTTTTAACTTGAAGCTATTGCTAATTTACAATTAAAAAAACTACATATTATATACCTGGGATTTCTTATAACATCAAGAAGATTGATATTTAGGGAATGCTTACCCCTAATAGAAAGAGTGCTAAAAAGAATATCAAATTGGAATAACAAATTCCTATCCCTTACTGGAAGAGTAACATTTATAAAGGCAATCTTGAATTCAATTCATATATATTGGACTTTAGATTTGTTCCTAGATAAAGAAGTGAAATAATTGGAGAAAATGTTAAGGGTATTCCTATAGAGAGGATGTAAGGAAGCTAAGTTCATAGCCAAAGTGTATTATAAGTAATTTTATATATCGAGGGAGAGAGGAGGAATCAAAATACACGGTATTAGCTCCCCTAATAAAGTAATGATGGAAAAAAGAGTATAGAGATTGTTCATGGATAAAGTGGCCTAGATGGATCAACAACTATTATTTAAAGGATAATAGATTTTAGGAGATAAAAACTCCCAAGGATCAGTCCTTATTTCTTACATAGCTCTTAAAACTAAGAGAAGTTATGTCGAGGCATATAACTTGTGTGGTGGGTAATGATGAAAAGCCTCCATATTATTTGATAATTGGAAGGATACCCACAAAACATTGTAGGATAGTTTAACAAACATTCCCAAAGAAAAAAAGGCGAAGCAATGTGTAAATAGGAGCTAATATTGCAAATTTGCTAGGGAACTAATAATATTTCAATTTTTCTAAGGAACTAACTCAAATATTTCTATATTACAACCTAGATAACTCCAAGGAAGACATATACAAATGGATGAAAAATTTTAAATGAATTTTTACTAACTGCTCATTTAGAGCCTGTATTGGAAATTGGGGTGATAAAATGAGATGGAGCAAGGTAATATAGAACAAGCTCTTCCCCTAAGGCACCATTTCACCTCTAACTAATTTTCAGGCGAAGGCTTTTGACTTTAGGCATGCTACATTTCCTATCTGGTCCATCTGATTATAAACTATGTCATGTACACTTGAGTCTTTAGAGCATCTTTATTTTAAGTGTGCTTTCTCTAAAGAAATCTAAAAAGTCATACTAAACATCAGCCGAATCTCAAGGAACCTCTACAATTAGAGGACTTTACTTGAATGGATTTTGGAGCCTAGAGGCCAACACACTAGGCACAATTTTATAATATTTAGGGCTTTCAAAGCTAGTCTACAGTTATTATGAAAGGAGGGATCATAGTTTATTCATAAATGAATATCGTACTATTCAAGAAGTCAAGGATGATATTACCAAGTGGATTAAAAAGCTCCTCATAATAAACAAAAATGCAAAATAGTTTAGGTAAGAGCTAGCATAATCATGGAGAATTGGAAACTAACAAGGAGGGAGAAATATATAACACAAGAAAATCACTTACTGGTGATCCTCATTACTATAGCTCTCCTTTTTCAACATGGGAACTCACCTGAAAGTAGAAGTAATACTGAGAAGTAATAGAAAGATTAGTATGATATGTGGAAGAGAAAAATATGGAAACTTAAATGGTAAGATCCTTAGATTAATAGTTAAATTTTGATGAAGGGATGGTTGAGCTCTCTATACCTTTAACCTTTAGCAGAACAAGTCCTTATATGCTCTTAATGTGTCAGCCAATAAGAAATTTTAGTTGTTGAAATATTAGAGAATCTCTTATAAATATTATGTATATGTTTTTTCTGGAATGTTTCTAAGCCTATGGAAACCATATACTAAGACTAGATAGGCTAAGTTCCTTACTTTTATAATATACAATTCATTTAAGTTTAGGAAAAAAAGTACAAAATAAAATATGCATGGTTTTGATTTTTACATAGTATGTCTTTTATCATTAATGTTCCACTCATTTATATGCATTAGTACCTTCATTTCTATTTTATTTATCAATAAGATTTTTTATTGTGACATAAGGATCTTTCTCTACTAACTAAAGATTACTGCCCCTTAAAATTTAACAATTTATTTTATTTTATTCTTCCAATATAGGGAAATATTCCGATAAACAAACGATTGGCTCAATTAGCTTAATTATTAATGAAAGAATGCCCTAGAGATATTCAATCAATTTCTCTTCTATTGGCATATTGATTAATCAAATGTCGAATAAAAGTCTAAAACTCATAAATCATTATACTCTTTAACCTTCTATACTTATATAGAAAATCTAGAATCGCTTGATTTATAAGGAACTTACGTTAATTTATAATAATACAAAGTTTTATTGTTCCTTATTCTTGGTCTACTTTACTAGAATTGCTTTTAAACACTCTTCAATTTTATTTATACTTCATTTTTCTCATTTTATTCATTCATGCACATCTTGACTTTTATTTTTCGATTTGATCATTTTGTTTGAATTGCCTTTTTGTGCATTTTGATTTTTAATGCATTTCTTATTCTATTTAACTTATTAAATTATATTTATTTTTGCTTATAGATCTCGTTATCATGATTCTTCTATGTAACTTAATTATTTAATAAATTATATTAGTAATATTACAAAGATAAAATATAATAATAATAAAAATTTTGTTATCATAAAAATTATGATTTGAAACTTCACTTTACTTAACATATTTCATTTCTTGACTGAATGTGAGTTGGTTCTCATTTGTTACATATGGCTCATTTATAAGGGTATCTAATCTTATAGTTTTTAGATGGAAATAAGCACTTATTGGAAGTTCTTTAGGTGGACATGACCTAAGACATTTGTGCGGCTTAGGGCATGTACTTTCTAGAAATTAAAGGTAAAGGAATAGGCTAATGAGACAGGAACATCAGTGTGGCAAAGTTGTTTTCTAAAGGAGACATTTTTTGCGACATAGGTGTTTCATAAATCATTTATATTTTTGGGACATAGGTGTTTCATAAATAATGTCTCATGTATAAAGAAATAGGAGCATCTATGCCTATGAATGCAACTATATCTTAGATCATGTATTGGTATGCAAAGAAGCTGAAGGATCCATGATTAGTGGACATAGGCATGTTAAAGCATGTGATATATTTAGAGTTATAAGAACCACAGCTTAGGAAAACTAACTCGCCATATCATGTTAGCATAATCAATCTTAGCTAGAAAATGCAATTTTTAGTGGATTTTATCCCTAGAAGGAATCTAAGACCTATTAAAGTCATAGTTAAATTATGTTTGGTTTAGTAATGGGACTATTTAAGTAAAATTATGTCAATTTAAGTTTCTATATATGAATGTGTATGTGTGTGTGTATTTTTATTTTATTTCTTTCTTTATTTTTTTTCCTGTTATCTAAATTCTTGATAAGTGGTAAAGCACTTTGATTGCAAATTTTGAAGTGGCAAAGTTTAATAGAACTTACAATTTTAAAATAGGGTAATATAGTGTAAAGGATTTACTGTTATGATAAGGCATATTGAAAGGTTTATAAGAGAGCAAGACATGGGTGAGCTTAATTAGGAAGATTTGCATGTATTGGAAGTTTGAACCATAAAACTTTTTGTAGAGGATGAGGTAATGTAAAATTTCTTGAAGTTTGCACCTCTTATAGAAATAGAAAAGAAAATGGAGAATATCAAAGTCTCTCACAAATAAGTTATAAATAAAGAAAAATTATATAAGGTGAAGATGTATGAAGGAGCAAATCTAGAACAATACATCAATACTTTTAACCAAATATTTAGTAAACTATTAAAGCTTAAAGTGACTATTACTGATAAGGGAAAAGCAATGATCTTACTTTGTTCCCTTCCTCTTTCTCATAAAAATATAGTGACTGTGCTCACATTAGGTATAGAGATTATTGATTTATAAGGCATCACTTTTGTACTATTAGTTATCAATCAATAGAGACTCAATATTGATGAAATCTTTAAGGTGAAGGGAAGTTCTTTTAAGAAGAACTAGGACCATTCAAAAATGTGAAATAAGGATGGATCTTTCAAGAGGAGTTCTAAATCTAAATCCAATAGTAAAAAAGATAGTATAGTGCTACAAGTGCAAGAAAATAAGACACAATGGAAGATATTGTCTAAACAAGAAGAGGCATGATGACCAAAGGAAGTGATAATTCATTAAGGTCTACTAATGTAGTGCAAAGTGGGGACCCATATTGTAGTGATGGAGATATGCTCCACATTTCAACCACATAACATTTAGACTCGTAAATTTTTTATATAAGATGCTCACATCATACGAAATCAAATAAGAATTGATTTATATACATATGTTGTAACCTTCGCAGTGTCCAATTAAAGGATGATAAATCCTGCAAAATCATTATAATAGGGTAGATTAAGATCAAGATGTCTGATAGTATTGTCAGGATGATATGTGATGTTCAAAATTTACTAGATTTAAGGAAGAACATGATTTATTAGGTTATTTACATGTAAATGGCATTGATTATAAAATCATGAAAACAATGTTAAAATGATAAAAGAGTGAATTGATAATAAAGAAAGGGCTAAGATTAGCGGTAATAATCTATATACTAATTAGGAGTATAATTGTAGGTGGAGAGGTTTCTATAATTAAGTCAAATGATGATAGTACGTGATTGGGTCCTCTCAATGAATGAGGGATGACAAAAGTTCATAAAAGGAGCCTACTAAAGGGCTTCAAAATTAAACTTCGATTTTTATAAGTTTTATTTTCTTAGTAAATAGTATAAGTTGACATTCAAAATGGGGGAGTAAAAAATCAAAAGAATTATAGCCTATATACATTACTAACATTGGAATCTTACTAGAGAGTTGGTCATTGGGTGGATCTCAATATTTTTTAGCATTTGTCAATGATTTTTTAAGGACAATATAGTTATATTTTATGGAGTAAAAATCCAAGTTCTTTGCAAGATTCACAAAGTGGAAGGCTAAGGTGGAGAATTAGACAAGCAAAAAAATAAGTACCTAATCAAAATATGGTATTAAGTTCACAGACTTACAATTATAAAAACCATATAAGAAGCATGGAATTTAGAGATATTAAACAATTCAAAAGCACCACAATAGAATGAAATTTTAGAGAGGATGAATAGATCTATAATTAAAAAGGCTCGATATTTGAGGTTGAATGTAGGGCTATATAAAGTTTTTTAGATCAAAATTGTGAGTATGTGATAATAATTCATCATATCTATAAATGGATGGGAGGGTTACACGGTAAATGTGGACACCAATTAAGGTATATTAATCTGGATTTGAAACCTTTTGTTCTCTTACTTATATGTATGTTTGTAGTAAAGAGAATTATAAGCTTAGTTCGAAGTTGAAGCATTGTATCTTTATTGGCCACCTTATCGGTGTGAACAGATACAATTTTTGGATCCAACCTCAAAGAAGATGAAGATTGGTAAGGTTGCAATTGTTAATAAGCATTATATATTGAAACAATCATATAGATAAGATATGTCAATATTGGCAAAGGGTAGTGTAAAGAATGTATAGGTGGTAATAGTTACAGATAGAGCAAGATGCATCATTAGGCTACCAAATAGATATAGTTGTGAAGATTTGTTATCTTTCACACTCATTTTAAGAAATAGGGATCAACTAAATTTCAAAAGGCTATGAATAGTTAGGATAAGGATAGATGAATAGGATGGTAAAGGAGGTTAACTCTTTAAATCAAAGTAAGACATAGAAGCTAGTGCATCTTCCCAACGAGAAAAGGCCTATAAGGTTCAAATGGATATATAAGATAAAGTTAGAAGCAGCTAGAAA
This sequence comes from Erythroxylum suave, assembly GCA_027563595.1. NCBI lineage: Eukaryota > Viridiplantae > Streptophyta > Magnoliopsida > Malpighiales > Erythroxylaceae > Erythroxylum > Erythroxylum suave. The sequence goes on along the minus strand of JAOSBN010000003.1, from coordinate 21,572,430 downwards.
AGGAGAAAACTTCAAGTCTTGAATAGTTTCTAAAATTTATGAACAATAGAAGGGAATTAATTATGTTGAAATATTTTTCTAATGGTTCTTTATAATTCCATCATGATTTTGATGGTATTAGTAGTAACTTTGGATATGCATTTGGAGCAAATAGAGGTGAAGACAATTTTTCTTTATGATTATTTATAGGATAAAATTGACATATATCATTATAAAAGGTTTATTCTACTTGGAAAGGAGCATCTAGTATGTAAATTGAAGAAGTCACTTTATGGATTAAAGCAGCCTCCATAGAAATGAAACAAAAAGTTTGACTTCTACATAAACAAAATTGTCTATAAAAGATGTAAGTATAATTATTATGTATACATTAAGAGAGTTCATAATGGATCTTTTATTTTTCGCTACAATATATGGATGATATTGTTGCAAAGAATATGCATGACATGAACAAATTAAAGTCCTTTTTAGTAAAGGAAATTAAGATGAAGGATTTGGTGTTACCAAAAATATTAGGAATAGAGATTCAAAGATATAAAAGTTCTACAAAGTTGTGATTATATTAATCTAATTACTTTTATAAGATATAAGAAAGATTTAAAATGATCAAGGTGCTCAACCTTGTTGTCATTCACTTTGTACTTTCCTTAATTAATGCCTAAAAATAATGACAAAGTCAATGATATGCCTAAGAGAATGATAAGTGTCAATTGCATCGTGTTTTAGGGCATAATTTGATATATGTTTAGCCATTAATTCAATCATTTTGTATGTGTTTAGGTTAGAATTGTGTTAGTTTGTTAATTATGTTTTAAGTATTTTATGGGTTAGTACAAGTCTTTGAGCTTAAATATTATGTTTTTAAGATACTTTGATGTATTTGCTAGTGTTTTGGGGTTAAAATCAAAGAATGAAGGAGTTTTGGAGACATTTGAGCTGAAACAACAACCTATGATTGTGGCATGTTAGGCCATGATTGTGGGTTGTTGTTTCGACCCAAATAGGCCATGATCATGACAGAAGGCTCAGAAGTGAGCCATAATCATAGCCTATGTCAGACAAACACACAAACATTCAGGAATGTCAAGTTTCAAGGCATTTTTTAAACCTTTTAGACCCTAAAAAAAACTTAGGATTACCTAAAACACCAAAGGATATAAAAAGAACAAAAAGAAGAAGAGAAAAGAGTTTTTGCATTATCCACCTTAAGAAACCCTAAAGAGAGATCATCGAGAGATAGAGGATGAGAAAAAGGAAGAGAGAAGAAAGAAAAGGAGAAGAAGTTAACTTGAAGTACATCCTAGATTAGGAGGTTTCCGGACATCGCTACCTCCTGTCATCCCTTTTAGATTGTATTTCCTGTTCTTTTCAGTATTATTAATGTATAGAATTGGCTTGAACAGTTGATGATATGATCTAGAATGTCTAGGATATTCTAAATTCACCTATGGAATTTTATTATTAAATTAATGAGAATCTGATTTTTTATGTGTTTATTGGATATTGTTGTGGTTTGATTATGCTATTGCATAATTTGACAATAAACTAGAAAGGTGAATCGAATAAAAAATGATTAAATTGGACTAACGAGAGTTGGGTGATTTAATAGAGACCACAATTAAATCTGATCGATAATTTGTGTAGAGAGAGAGATAGTTTATTAGAGAACTTCAGAACTAATTAGGGGTTTGGATAGGTTGCGAATTGAGAGATTTCAACATCCATAATCTGATTACGGTTTATAATTAAGGGTTAATGGTTATAACTTGAGAGAGAGTAATCAACCATGGGATAATCTAGAACTAACAATCTAATAATTCATAATCAGTTAGGTTAGCATTAAGGATAGGTAAAATTTCCTTTCTCTCAATTGGTAATTTCATTCAATTGATTCTTGGGTGTGTTGCAAATTACTTAATAATTAGTATTTCGTGTTTGATTTTAAATTTGATTGATTGAATTAAATTTTCATATTAGTTTTATTGCATCTTGAATATCGATATTTGTTTCTAGCCCTTGATTTTAAGATTAGATTAATTCCCTCCTCGTGGGATCGACACCTTTGGTATTATGCTAACGAACCGTGCACTGGCATCCTTGCCAGGAGGCGATTAGTTAAGTTTTTTATTCTATGGTGTTTTAGTTAGTTTTTAGTTTTCTTTCTTTCTTTCTTTCTATTTCTGAGTCTGTGCTCTTACAAAAGTTAAAAGAAGTTTGAGTTATGCAGTTGAAACCTTAAAGCTAAGATATCACTCAATTAAAATGATCAATTAGGAAAGCTTTGTGCAAAGAAGAAGAAGAAATCACAAAAGCGATAATGGTCGAGGAATTTTAGCGAGATTTAGATCACAAAGTGAACTAAGGACGTTAACAAAGAACCTTTATGGATTTTATAAGACTAGGTTTCAATGCGGCCAAAGAGTAGCTAGGTGACCCATACAAGCAGCCTCTTTTGAAATTAAACTAGCCCTCCTAAACGTGCTTGAACAAAAGATGCAATTCTATAGACTAATGTATGAAGATCCTAATGCACATATATTAAATTTCCTTAAAATCTGCAATACTTTTCAATACCATCATATGTCAGAGAATGCGATAAGAATTAGGATTTTCCTTTTTATTGTAAGAGATATAGCAAACTGGTACGACTCCGTCATCCCAGCTAATGTCACCACTTAGGATCAACTAATTCGTGCCATTTTAGACAAGTACTTTCCCTTTACCAAGACCATGAAGATTATCAAGGAGATTACCAACTTCTGGCAAAGTGACAAGGAATCGATCTATGAAGTGTAGGAACGATATAAAGAATTATAACAAAAATGCCCACACCATAACTTACCTAAGGATTTCTTGTTGCAGACATTCTATAATGGAGTAACCCAACATATAAGAGGCACGATTGATGCAACTTCAAGAGGATCACTAATGAGAAAGATGATAGATGAAGCAGAAGAGCTAATAGAGGAGATGGTGAGTTATAGCTACCCATGGATGAACAAGTAGAGTAGTTTAGTAGACAACCCATTACCTTTCAAGAATAAAAAGAAGTGGCAGCTGTTTATCAAATGGCCGAGATGCAAGCGAAAATTGACAACTTAACTCGACAGCTTAACAACATGAAGGCTTCGTCCTCAACTTCGATAAAAGCTATGCAACTAAAGTGTTAACTTTGTGGACACATAGACCATGATACAGTGGACTGCTATTTGATGAAGGATAATGATCCAGAGCAAGCTAATTATATGGGAGATTAATATGGACGAGCAACGAGAAACAATCCCTACTTAACATATATGTCCCTGGGTGAAAGAATCACCACCCTAACTTCTCTTAGATGAATAATGCTAGAGGACAATTTGGAATTCAAGGACCACTAAGTTTCTAGCAAGATAAATCGAGTGCAATAGAATTCAAACTGGACAAAATTTTATACAAGCTTGGGACCCTAAACGATTCACAAAAGAGTCTGGAAGGCATGTTCGAACAAGTAACAAAGAACCATGCCTCTTCCATCCACAATCTAGAGGTCCAAGTAAACCAATTGTCAAATGCTTTTTCTACGCGAAATATGGGACCTCTTCCTAGCACTTCAGGAATGAAACCGAGGGAGCAACTAAAGGCTATTACACCTTGAAGTGGGAAGGAACTTGAACCACCCATAAAGACAATAGAAGACCCCTTCCCTCCTATTAAGAAAGATCAAGAAAAAGAGAAAGAAATATATATGAGTGAATAACTCCTTATGTCGCTCCTCCACCCTATCAACCCAAGATTCATTTTCCTCAACGATTACAAAAGAAGAAAAAAGATGTGTAATTTGCAAATTCATTTAGAAATTAAAGACGTTACAGATAAATATCTCATTTATTAAGGCTTAGGAACATACGCCTAAATATGCAAAAAATTTTAAGGACATATTATCAAAGAAGTGTATTTAGGAAGATAATCAAACAGTAGCTCCAACTATACCTGTAGTTTTATGGTCAGCAGTTAGATGCCATCCAAATTGAAGGATCTAGGCAGTTTCACAATACCTTATGTGGTTGGTGAATTTGAATTCACAAAGTGCTTGTGTGACTTATGATCAAGTATTAATCTTATGCCTTTATCAATATTCAAGAAGCAAGCCAACATCGATGTTGATTTAGTTGGCTGATCAATCTACTAAAAGATTGTTTGGAATAGTAGAAGACGTTTTGATGCAAGTGGACAAGTTCATTGTTCATATAAATTTTGTGGTTCTTGATTTTGAAGAAGATAAGAATTGTCCACTGATCCTTGTTCGACCATTTATGAATACAAGGAAAGCCACAATTGACATTCATAAAAGGAAATTAACACTTTGAATAGGCGAAGATCATATCGAATTCAATACGAGTAAGGCTTTAAAGAACCTAACAATAAGCAGCGTGTGCATGAAGGTAGAAATTATAGATCACATTTTGCAAGAACAAATTAAGAGTTGCATCACATAAGTACAATCGGTGGCAATAGAGACAAATAAAGGATATGAGAAACTTGAGTCTAAAGGAGATGATGAGATGGAGGAGTCTGATGTTCAAATGCATTAAGATAAATTAGTCCAAACTGAAGCACCCATACCACCGTCTACAAAAGAACCACCTACATTAGAGCTTAAACCTTCAACTACACATCTCATATATACCTTTTTAGGTGAGGGTCAAATGTTACCAATAATCATCTCCAATCAATTGAATAAGAAACAAGAAAGTAAGGTAGGATTAATTATGAGAAAGTGACTAAAAGCTATCAAATGGTGGATTTTTGAACTTTGAGGTATAAGCCCAAATGTTTTCATGTACTGAATAAACCTCGAGGAAAGATGTAGAACGGTGAAGGAGCATCAACGAAGGTTGAAACCTAACATGAAGGAGGTGGTCAATAAGGAAATAATCAAACTCTTAAATGTAATCAATAAGGAAATAATCAAACTCTTAAATGTAAGGATAATTTATCTCATCCTCGATAATGAATGGGTTAGTCTAGTA